>CM061548.1:355923414-356453414 GCA_030864215.1 Capsicum pubescens
CTCCACAAGGATGGAGTTTTGGTAGTTTATTTTATTTTTCTTCTATTACCTGAATAATTTAAGGGTTGTAGTTCGGGATCTATGTTGTATTATTTTTTTAGTGTTGTGTTCAAACCCTTCTATCTTTTTTGTCAACAAAATATGTGTCCCTTTTGTTTTTCTTATTTAAATATTTATTGTTGTTGTTTTCTCTGTACACATTTTTTCTTCTGTGGCAATTCCAGTGATATGATATGCATGTTGAATTTTCCGCCAGATCTTAAAATCTAATCTAATGCTGAAACATTCGATCAAGAACCTAGAGTTGAAAAAAAATATGTAAGAAAAATTAGTAAAGTGTTGAAATGTTTGGCGACCTAGTTACATCCTCACTTGAATGTTTTGAGGCAATTACTTTACGAATCAGAAAATAACTTGATCATAAATGAGAAGGTCCATATCAAGCATTTTGAATGAAGATTAATCAGAGGATCCATAGTCTCCATGGTTAGAAGAAGCAAAAAAATCTTAGCTCCAAAAGAGTATGAGTCATCCATTGAGAGGAAAGTACAATACAAGTAGACCTGTATGGTTCACAAGCTTAAAAGAAGTGACGCACGCGCATGTGCTTAGTCACGATCAATGTTGAAAAAGATGCGTATGATCTTCATGTTTCATTCCTAGATTGCATGTTATGTACTTGCGTTTTTAAGAATTGATATGACGAAGGCATTTCATTCTGCTATTCAAATGTTGTGTCATTCTTTGTTGCCTCATTTGAGCTTTTGTTTTATTTTTTCTCATACCCATCTTTTGAAATCAAAATAGATTTTGAAAAAAGTCGACAAAAAAAAGAATAGAGTCAAAAAAGTGTCAAGAAAAAAAATAGAGTCAAGAAAAAATATCTCTCTAAAAAAGAGAGAGAGTAAAGTAAAGAAAAAGAAAAGAAAAAAAAATCAAAAAAAAAATAAGAAGAAATCAAGCAAAAGAACAAGATGTCTGAACTACGTTTGACCTGATTCTTGCTTTGACAAGATACGTAGGCAGCCCTACTCTGGGGTTCGGTCCAACCAACTGAAAATTCAAGTTACCCAGTATAAAATAAAATTGAGGCGAAAAATTATTTTTCTCAAGAGTCGATTTCAAAAGTTGTATGTTTCACCCAATGCCACGTATATTTTTAAGACTCATGTCACCCTTTCTTTCTAGCCCTTTGCAAAAGCCAAGTTACAACCAAAGAAAGACTTTCAAATCAATCTTTCAGAATATCTAAGCTAAACATGTTATGGGTGCATGATATTTCATACTTTGGGCATTGTTTTCCTTCAAAAAAATAATAATAAAATGAGAGAGTCTTATTGGTGAAAATCTCAAAGGGCACTATAAGGCGACGGTGAGTTGAGAAAGAAATGAAAATGAGATAGGCTTGTTGGCAAAAATCCATTGAGCTACCACTGGCCCAGGATTGTAGCCCAGAGAAAACAGGTTCAAGAATGTCTCCATTTTCAATTCAAATAAGTGGGCAAAATTTGATAATGATTAGTATGGGTAGATCAGGTTGTTTAATTCAAAATATATGTCATTCACTGGAATCAGCTGTCACACGCAGATAAGTTTTCATTTTAGATGTTTTTTTAAAAGAGATGTCTATTGTTTTTTCTTTCATTCTTTTCTTTTTTTTCTTTTTATTATTATTTTTCTTTTTAATTTTGTGTCTTTGTCATTGAATGAAAAAATTAATATCATCATCTTTCACGTATTTTGAGTCAAATTTATGTCAAGATAAGTGAGAAAGAACTTCAAAACTTGCTACCAACTCCCTCAATTGCACAAAGCAAGATAAAGGGCTGATGCACAAAGGTAACAGATTTCAAAATAAAGTAAGATGCTCAAGAATTCTTGTCATCCGACAGTTTTTGGACTCATGGAAGTATAAATGGTGTATTTGAAGTTGAACCTAGAGATATCATGCAAGAGAAATATGATTTGAGTCAAATACTTTCAGTAGTGAGAATTTGGGGTTAAAAATATGACAAGTCAATGATACCTATCAATGATTTGAAAAGGAGCTGAGCATGACAAGTACAAGAGCGGTCACCTTAGTAGCCAAATGCCACAAACCAACCACTGCATTTTTAAATTAACAAGTTTTATTTGTTTGAAACAAAAATACATGTAGACTTCAAATCAAATATTTTAAAGCTTAGATATCAGAAATATGCAATTCCTCACTTTGCAAATCAAGAGGTGGTATTGATAAGCATGTTTGATAATCATAATCATGGATAAAACTCATCATCTTATACCCTCGAAGATGCACTTTCTTGTCTGGGTATTACAGTTTTCATTTATTAGGCGATGCACTTTCTAACTTGAACCTTCTCTCCTAGAAGGCGCACTTTTTATTTGAGTCATTTTATTTAACCCCTAGGAGACGCACTTCCTAGTCTGAATAGGTCAGTTTTCATTTGTTAGGTAACGCACTTCCTAACTTGAACCTTCGCTCCTAGAAGGCCCACTTTCTAGTTGAGTCATTTCATTTAACCCATAGAAGACACACTTCCTAGTCTGAATAAGTCAATTTTTATTCGTTAGGTGACGCACTTCCTAACTTGAACCTTCGCTCCTAGAAGATGCACTTTCTAGTTGAGTCATTTCATTTAACCCTTAGAAGGCGCACTTCCTAGTCTGAATAAGTCAGTTTTCATTTGTTAGGTGACACACTTCCTAACTTGAACCTTCTCTCCTAAAAGACGCACTTTCTAGTTGAGTCATTTCATTTAACCCCTAGGAGACGCACTTTCTAGTCTAAATAAGTCAGTTTTCGTTTGTTAGGTAACGCATTTCCTAACTAAAACCATTACTCCTAGAAGATACACTTTTTGGTCGAGTCATTTTATTTAACTCCTAGGAGATGCACTTTCTTGTCTAGGTAATTTAAGTTTCATGAGTTAGGTGACGCACTTCCTAACTTGAACATTCACTCGTAGAAGACGTACTTTCTAGTCGAGTCATTTCATTTAACTCCTAGGAGACGCACTTTCTAGTCAGGGTGTGTCAATTTTTATTTGTTAGGTAACACACTTCCTAACTTGAACCATTACTCTTAGAAGACGCACTTTCTAGTCGAGTCATTCCATTTAACCCCTAGGAGATGCATTTCCTTGTCTGGGTATTTCAGTTTTTATTTGTTAGGTAACACACTTCCTAACTTGACCATTACTCCTAGAAGATGCACTTTCTAGTTGAGTCATTTCATTTAACCCCTAGGAGACGAACTTCCTTGTCTGGGTAATTTACGTTTCATGCGTTAGGTGATGCATTTCCTAACTTGAACCTTCACTCCTAGAAGACAGGCTTTCTAGTTGAGTCCTTCGATTTAACTTTTAGGAGACGCACTTCCTAATTTTAGTCATCAGTTTTACTTTGAAAAGATGCATTTCTTTATCAGGGCCTTGATTCACCCTCTTTACTGTACTTTTTAAAAGTTGTAATTCGATGATACTCGCAACTCTAGCATAAACTGGGGCAAAAAAAAATTATGTGTTTATGGAAATTCATTTTATGCTCAGGACCGTCCTGAATAATGAAAATTTATTTTATGTCTAGGTTCCTCCTAGAGAATGGGAATTTATTTTGTGCTTAGTACCCTCCCGAAGAATGAAAATTTATTTTATGCCCAGGACCCTCCTGAAGAATGAAAAATTATTTTATTCTCAGGACACTCCTGAAGAATGAAAATTTATTTTATGCTCAGGATCCTTCTGAAAAATAGAAATTTATTTTATGATCAGGACCCTCCTGAAGAATGGAAATTTATTTTATACCCAGGACTTTCTTGAAGAATGGAAATTTATTTTATAATTATCCCCCTACTGAAGAATGAGAATTTATTTTATGCTCAGGACCCTCCTGAAGAATGGGAATTTATTTTATGCCTAGGACCCTCTTGAAGAATGGGATATTATTTTTCTGTTTCACTATTTACTTTGAGTCCAGGAACCCGCCTGATGAACAGGGTGAAGAAAAAGCAAGTCAGGAGCCCGCTTGAAGAATAGGGTGAAGAAATAGCAGATTAGGAACGTGCCTGAAGAATAGGGTGAAGAAAGAGCAAGTCGGGAACCCGCTTGAAGAATAGGATGAAGATTTTCAAGTTCAAGTCAGAACAAAAGTTTGAAGAATAAATCAATTTTTAAGTTCTTTTCCAATACCAAGAATAAAAAAGAGGAACATTTCATTTTTCAAGATTCAAAATAGCGACTTCTCACCATTTAAGAAGTCATGAAGATTCGAGTTAAGAATCCAAAAATATGGTGCGTAGATAGAATCTTTCACTTGTATCTTTTTAATTTTTGTATTTCATTTGGATGTAAAAGCAGAAATCGTGAACCGAAAACTCGACGAAACCTCACTCGACCTCTAACTCATTCTCTCACCATTTTACCTCTGAACTATACGTGACCTTATTACCTTATAATCCGGGATAAGTAGAGGGTCCAAAACCAGGATTCGGTCACATCTTCTCTTTTCTTTTATTTTATTTTATATTTACCTTTCGAATAATCGGAGGATCAACAATCATATCTTAGCAATTTCTTTGTATGAAAACTCTTCAAGATTTCACACAAAGAGGAGCAAAATATAGACTCGTAATTTCTTATCCTCCCCAAATTTAACCTATTTTTTTATATTAAATATCTATATTTAGTCTGATATTATTTTAACTCTTATTTCATTTTTGATAAATTTTTAGTTAAAAAATAAATAAATAAATAAATAAATAAATAGATAAATAAAGTTACATTTTGAGATATTTAAATTTTATTTCAAAAATTATATAAAATAAAATAAAATATATATTTTTTTAATTTTAATAAATAATCTAGTAGTTTTAGTACTACCTTAATTATATTTATTTTGGATATTTATAAACTTTTATTGTATTTTCTTAAATATAAAAAATTATTAATTAGTTATTATTATTATTATTTTTATTTATCTATTTATTTATTTTTATTTCATATATTGTAATTTTTAAAAAGAATAAAAATAAAAAATATATAAAAATAAAAAAATTCAAATCCCCCTTATCTGATATCCATAACTGTTCCCCCCAAATCCCTTTATTTAAAGGTTTTCTCATCCTCAGATAAAACGGGTGTACGTACTTTAACACAGATTATCAGACACTGAACAAAAAGACAGAGAGGAAAAAAATAGTCAGATAAAAAAAAAGGAAAAGAGGGTGAAGTTGGGGTCACGAAGTTTCCGTTCGAGTTTCGGTGACAAATTTCTTTGTTCATTACTCAATTTAATTCATTACAGGTTCTTCTTCAATCTTATATCATTTATGTTATAAATTTTACTATAAAAAAACATGTATAAAAATGTTCACGTGGTTTCCTGCATTATTTAGTATGTGTAGTGAATTAATTATGTGAACTTTCTATTGTTGTATGTTATATGATCAAGTTACAAAGTGTTTATATGTATTTGTACGCAAATGTGTTGGATGTTAAAATATTATGTGTTAATGTAACGCCCCAATTTTCTGAACTGAAACGCTACACGAAGGACCACAAGCTAACCCATTACTGATATCTGTACCTGTAAATTGCATAATATCTCATAAAATATGCGAAAACATGAACTGTAAGGCCATAAGGTTCAATACTGATACATATCTGAAAAACATGGTATAACATTACCAAAAAGAAACATAAATACTGAAGTCTGAACATCTAATATGACATCTAGTCCGAAAGCCTCTAACTGAACTGAATAAGGAGTTGATGGGACATGTCCCCAACTAACTCCAACTACTTAAATAAACTAAAAACTGAAATAGAAATGAAATTATCATGTCCTCAAAGGATGAGGACTCGCATCTAACTCTGACTGCTGATCCTGGAATCTACTGCTGATTTGGAGCTCATGTCTTTGAACCTATGGTGTAACATAAGAGAAAGCACCATAGCGCAAATGCGTCAGTACGTCTAAATGTACTGAGTATACGAGTGAGGTAGGCTAAATGCAAAGGGTTATATGCATGAAAAATACTGACTGATATGAACGTGAGAGTACATACATGCATACGTCACTGTAACTAAACTCGTGGAGATACTGACTACTGAGTCTAAATACTAACAACATGAGTGTACTGATAATGAGATTCTGAAAGAATAAGTTTACTGATATTGATATGTAAATCACTAATAAGTGATGGATCTGATACTGTATTACTGAATACTAAGAGACTGATATTGCATTACTGATAAATGAATGATTGTTTCTGACAGTTCGAATTATGAAGAACTGGTCTAATTGACTGTATCTGACAGTCCTGAAGATGAGTACCGATAGCATGAGTTCTGATAACTGTTGTGATTGATAGCATAAGTGACTATATCTGACAGTCCATAAATCTGAAGAAAATTATCTGAGTTCCATTCTATTTCTGAGTTGACTGTATCTGACAGTCCTGATATACTGAAATCTGAAGAACTATCTGAGTTCTTTACTGAGACTGGATAGCTATAGCTGACAGTCCTGAAATCTGTAACTGAAACTGTGGGAAGTAGTTATCTAATCGACATGCCCCAAATACGCTATAATAGCTAAGCTGGGGTCCAATCTCTGCCCCGACTGGAGGGGTATCAATACCGCGCCACTAGTAAGGACAGCTGTGAGAACCCTATACTGGCAGGTACTCAATAAGAACAGTGGGAACCCTAAACTGACGGGTTAAGCCACCTCATCAACCCTAAGCTGATGGGTTAAGATGTCTCAACCTATGTTGGCTACGTAGTTCTGGAACACAAAAATTGCTACTAAGAATCACACCCTGAACTGGCGGGTGAGTTCCCATCCTTGGGTTCGCTCGGTGCTAACCTCTACTCCCATATGAAGGACACTGAACTGAATAACTAAGCTAAACTGAATAACTGAACTGATTAGCTGAACTGATACTGATTAACTGGACTGATACTAGTGGTATTGTTTAGTGGAGCTAAACTAAGTTTACTGAATTCCGATAACTGACGGAATACACTGAGTTCTGAGGATTGGTTGAGAGTACTGAAGTTACTGAGATTTAATGTGAATACTGAGGTTGCTGAGGTTATTGAGCACTGACATTACTGAGATTACTGGACTACTGAGATTACTGAGATTTCTGAGTTTTCCTGAGTCACATGACTGACTGAATTCTATTGATCATGGCTTGACTGAGAGTATCGTGAAAACATGACATGGATCTAGGCACACAGCTATATTTTTTGGGTACAAGTACCCCCAGGACTCGATGGAAGGAAACTGACACACATGACTGACTTGATCATAAGAGTAGAGTCCATAATATATAATATCATAAGTAGGGATCTCATACTATGCATGGTTATCAACAATGTATTGCGTGGAAAGTATTTCATATCACATGGAAGTACTTGCACAATCTTAATATCATGTTCATTGCATAATCATATTGGCAACACACACTAATAGAATGGAAGTTCATGTGGATTGCATGGTTATCATACATCTTGTTCATAAGTAGGATTTGCAAGTAAACATAGCATAATCTCATAAGAATAGTTCATGAGTATTCCAACAACATTTACAAGGCACATTATCAATCATGGAAGTCATTGGAACGTAAGGGCATATCATGAATCCTTCGCTTAGTCACAATTTAGCTATATTGCATGATTTCTAGTTCCTTAGGCATTTTATCAAACACCTTACATGCACATCTTAAGCATAGGTGAATTCATCAAATTATACATCATGAACAACCAAATTTACATGTTTCCAACTCATATGATATCATGAATTCACAAAAACATATAAAGATTCCATCTTGGGAATCACCCAATATCAACAACATGATCATCAACACCCACCAATATAGAAATCATACTTTATAATGAAAAAGAGGAAAACAATCAAGCATCAACATGGGTATGATCATATCACCACAATCAACCAAGCTTTTGTATTTTAAAGATTGATTCTTGAACTCTATGAACGAATTGAATCCATAGATGAACACTACGTATACCTTGGAAGGGAGGTTCTTAATGATTGACGGAGGAATTTTCTTGAAATTTGATCTTCAAGCTTTATTGTGTAACCCTAGTTGTTTTTCTCCTATGGTGCTCTTGGATGATGAGCTTTGAGATGTTAATAGGGTTGTAATGTGTTTAGAAGCTATATATTTTGTAGGGTTAAGTTTAGGGACGTGTAAGGAGTGTTTAAAGACTTAATTACACTCAAAATAACTCAAAACGGAGTGTTTTTGGCATTGGAACTGACTTAGGCGGCGCCTAACCAATCACCTATGCTTGGGTTGGGCGGCGCCTAACCAATCGCCTATGCTTACTGTCTCTCACGAAAATGGGCATAACTTTTCGCTCGGGTATTGGATTAAGGAGAAATTGGTATAGTTGGAAAGCTAATTCAATTATCTACAATTTGGTGGGTAGAAATACACAGAAATACCACATTAACATTGAGTTATACTCGTTCAAAAATGACCCTTGCCAAATCGAACACTAAAACTTGATGGATTCAAAAACTCTTAGCTTGTATTACCTTAAGTGACTCATATGAACATGCTTAATGTATCATAAGCTATCTTATCTCTAGGATACTCATTGTAAGTCATGCACTAAAATGCTACTCACAGGATAGGAGGTTTCATACGTAGGAAAAATGGTTCGTCTCCTAGCTTAGAAACATACGGAGTATTACAGTTAATATCATCAAGTTAAAATAAACAGAAGAAGAGAAAAAATGAATTCATTGTACGCATAGCAACATATCATGTACCTAACACACTTACATACACATTCTGTAAAAGACACACACTACATCACTGTTCCTCTATTTTCATTCACGACAAAAACATACACACACACACGCATGAGAAAAAGGGAGAAAAAACAGTAGAGAAATATTGACATAAGCAAAAACATAAAAGAAAGAGAGATCAAGAAAATGAATCAAGGGGAAAGCAGTGAAAAATCAGAGAGAAAACGGACGAAAATGCATATTTGTACGGCAAAATTTCACCGGAAACAACAATTGCTCACTGTTTCGGTGAAATTCTGCAGGGATAACATTGGAACCTACAAAATCCGACAAGCCCGTCCCTTCCTATTACTGCCTGAGTTCACCAAAACTCTGACAAGGCACAACAACGACCCAATGGGCTGCTTTGGTCACATCACCGCCGGGAAACCCCTCTCAAAACCAGCAAAAATCATCGAAACTAGTTGTATTGTCGCCTCCTTTTCCCCTTTCCCATCACCGGCGACCACCCCTTTCCCCTTTTCCATCGTCGTCTGTTACTATTCTGATGAAATTCATCAGTAAACAGTGTTATTAATTTGTGTATCGTATCTGCGTATCATTTGCCCCCGGTTATATATTCTCTGTGATTATGTATTTGATTTGTCTCATAATGTGTAATTTGGATTTACTTTAATTTAAGTAAAATAGAAATTAAGGATTCTAATAAAATTAAAAATAATGTGGTTAGCTTTGTATTTGTAATATTATTTATTTATTTATTATTATTGTTATTATTATTTTTATTATTATATTATTTTATTTTATTTCATTGGCATTAATAAATTTTGAGAATTATTTTTGTTAAATTAATTAATCATCCTTAAATGAAATTTTGCATAAATTTATTGTTAAGGTTAATTAGTATTTCGAATAGATAAATTCGTTGCAAATGTATAAGTGGCGAACCAACGCCTTTAACACTAGACAAATTTTAGAAACATTTTAAAATATTTGTCTCAATTAAGAATGCGGCATACGCATATTTTTGAGACATTTTTAAAATTCAAGGATGCAATAGTGCACCTTGACAAATAGCTTTTAAAATTAATTTTCACCGATTTATTTAATATCAAGGATGTCGACAGACGTTTTCGGTATAATTAAAAAATGAGTGAACCAAGGCCCAAACATAATTTATCAAAATAGTTAAGTCAAGATAAGTCAATAAAAGCGACCGTGCAAGAATCACGGGACTTGAGAGGTGCCTCACACCTTCCCCTCGGTCAACAGAATTCTTTACCCGATCTTCTATTTTTGCAAGCCGTAATAAAGAGACATCTCCTTTTGATTAGGGATTCAAAAAGGTGATTTGAAACACCATAACTCAATTTCAAGTGGCGACTCTATAAATAAATTAATCTCTAATCAATATCGTCACTTTAATTGGAAAAACCCTTCGACTTGACACCTATGGCGAAAAAGGGGTGTGGCAATAACAGTTTAAGGTATATTTGTCCCAATTTCATTTTAATTTTTTATCTCAAATAATTAACTCAAACCCATTATCTGACCCAGTCTCAATTAAAGCTCAAAAGATGCATATCTAACAGACGCATTTTTCCCACCTCTATAACGATATACACACATAATGCACACCCTCCAGGAATAACAAAAATCTTCTTCTAATTCTCAAATAATAACACCAACAATAATACACTAACAATAACAACAATACAATGAACAGCAACTAATTATGTTATCTCCTCAATTTCAATTGAAAAAATACACCTACAAATTCTGCTCCATTACTATCGATTTCCCCCTAAAAAAATATAAATTTATAACACCCAAAAATAACATCAAATAAATTGAACCTCGTACACTTTAATTTTTGGTAAAATTTTGTCCGCAAAACACTACCAACCACCAGTCATCACCACATAGCAACCGTCTCTGTCGAACTGAAAATACCTCGTCGGCGAACAATCGTTGCACACATAACTCTGGCCACCTCCGACCTAATCTCAACCTCCTCCAACCAGTAAACACCAATGATAAGCAACAAGCAATCAATGCAATTTGATTGAGCTTTACAATTAAGAAAGAAAAAAAGAAGTATCGAGTTTGGAACAAAAAATAAAGGTCGGACCGAGTTGATTTGAAATTGGGTTCGATGGATTTATTGGATTGGTTGTGGGTTTGGGTTAATTATGTGGGATAAAAAAATTAAAATTAAAAAGAGACAAATATATTTCCGAACTACGATGAATAGTACTTATACATCTTTCGTCATGCTTTGGGTATACATATGCCCCTATCGTTAGTGTGAGGGGCATATATACGTATCATTTCATTAATAGTAGGGGTATATGTGTAGACAAAGTATGACAAAGGATATTGTAGACACCTAATTTTGTCCCTCCCCGAAAGCATTTTTATCGTTTACCCCGTCTTACCACGTATCCTACCACTAATTAATATCCTACCCAATCAAGAATAGCCATTTTTCACATTATTCTAACCAACTTTACACCTCATCCTAATCACCACCCCTACCCTACCTCACCACCCACCCACGTAACCTTTACCCCTCACATTTTTTATTCACTTTGAAACCAATTCACAAAAGAAACAAAAATAAAGGAGAGGAGCACCACTTTGGGAATATTGGTGGATGGTCCAATTCATTAACAGAAAAGGGATTTTCCATTTTTTGGCATTTCACTCATACATACAAGACAACAAATAGAGGTGGGGCCCATAAGATTATTCCATAAATATATACATTATCATCTTCACATAAAAGGGGGAGAATTACGCACAATAGGGGGACCTTCATTTCTTGCTCCCTTTTCTTCTTCTTTAGGAATACGGGACGTGCAAAGAGACTCACTAAAAATAGATCTTCAAACACCATATTCACACACTAAATCGCATGCACACACATCGAAGTAAGATAAAAAATAGCGTGAGAGAGAACTAAGAGAGGCAAAGAGAGATTTGAGAAAGAGAGAGAGAGATCCGCAATTTAGAATCGAGGAAGAGTTAGAATCGAGGAGGAGTTAGAGGTCCCATTTTTGGTTACTTCTCCGGTGACTGTGTCACCGGAAAAATGTCAAAAGCATCTCAAAATACACTTCTCGCTGTTGAACTCGCTCAATTTGACTCGATCCTGAGAATTTTGTAGACTGGTTTGGGTATTGGTCGTGATTTCAGTTTTGGCGTCTTGATCTTCATATTGTTTCTGGGAATTTGGATTCGGAAACTGGGAATTTGATTCGAGTTGGATTTTGTGTCGTGTTGAGGTTCGAATTGAGGTTTTCTGAGTGCGCTATTATCTCCGATATATTGAAATCGACACTTGAGGTCCATTTCCTTAACCCGCTCTCTTTTTATTTATTTTGGATTGTTGGATTGGCTCTAATTATGTGTGATGTGATTATGTTTTGTTGGATTTTTGTTACGTTGATGTTATGATCATGATGCTTGGTGATTTGGTTGTGGTGGTTTGAGGAATAAATTTGATCATGTTTTAATGGATTGATAAAAAGGAAGTTGGGGGTGGAATTGAAAATTGACGAAAAGGTTAGCTCCTGATCAATTTTGATTCATTGTGATGTTGAACGTAAATGTCATCGAATTGAATAGGCAAAAATATTTAGGTTCGAGTAGGCAAAATTTAGGAGTGATGTGTTGTTGAATGCGTTGAATGTTTAAATGTGTATTAATATTTTTTTGGTTTATCTTATTTAATTCAAATGTATTCATTCGGTCTGGGAATGCCCCGAGGTATTTGTGTTTATTTTATCGGGGAATGCCCCGAAGTATTTTGTACTCGGAGGACGTTCGTGAAGAAGGCCCGAGGCATCGGGTAAGGTATTGGAGTTTATCTTAGGATTAGTTTAGAATAGGATTTATATTTTTTGCATTTTTTTATTTTAGACTGTATAATTGGACTGTACACTATATTTTGGTATTCATACGTTTGGTTTGTTTTATTGATTTTTTTATGTGTTTTGTGTGGTTTATACATTCATAGTGTTAAATTAGCCGATACTCTCTACCAAGCGATTGTGGTCAAACCACGGGATCGAGGGGTGCCTAATACCTTCCCCTCGGTCAATAAAATATCTTAGCCGAAATCTCTGTTCGCAGACCAGTTTAAAGAGTCAAAACGTTTTGAAAAGGATCTTTCAAAGGTGACTTGGCACACCGGATTATGCCAAGTGGTGACTCTGAACAAAAAATGTAAATAATCCTTTTTTGAAACAAAAATTATCTTTTGTCACTTTGATAATAAAAACCCTTTCGAAACTTAAAATCAAATCTTTTTGTAGTTAAAAAGGGGGTGTGACAGCTCTGGCGACTCTATTGGGGATCCTTCTCAGAATTTAAGCTTATTTTTGGAGTTATATCGGCTTAGTTTTGACATTATGAGTGTATAGACATTGTTCGTGTTATTGTTTGTATTTGTTTATCGTTGTTGAGTGCCTACGTGCTACGTGTTTACAGTTTTTCTTTTATGTGTTACCGTTTTATATCTGGCATCATTTGCATAACCCGAGTCATTCTTTCTGCAACAAGTCCGTAGTGTACGTTGTGTACATGATCTCTAGTTGAGTCACCCTTATCTTAGGAGGGGGAGCCGTCGGCTGGTATAGAGTGGCTGAAATCTTAAGCAGCCACTATCGACCATACGATCCCCCGAACAACCTTTTTAGTGGATCCCAGTGTAGGTCAACCTTTAGGTCATGCTTATCTGCATCATATTGAGACCTAGCGGGACCCCTGTGGCCCTTTTTAGGAGACTCACCTCTAAAGCATCCCTACGCGCTAAATGTTGCATCTTTGAGGGTAACGTGGTCATTTGACGAACTGATTTGGAGAAAGCATGTGTTAGAAGTAAAGTGCGTAGGCAAGAATTGTTGAAAGAAAATAGAAAAAAGCAAGTCAAAAAGAAAAAAGAGTGTTTCGTAAGTTTTTAGAGTTCTTTATGGCTTTTGTGTTTTTTTTTCACAATCCAAAAATTCAAAAAGATTTTTTTAACCTTTCGCGCTCATTTTCTCAACAACATCAAAAAGATTTTCCTTTTATTCCTTTACCATGCATCCATAATTCAAAATTTCAAAAAAGATTTTTCTTTCATAGTTCTTGGTGTCATTTTTGTATGAAGTGTCAAATTAAAAACCCAAAAAGATTTTATTTTCATTGTGCAGTCGTGTCTCTCAAGTCAAGGTTTCGTTTGTTCTATAATCCTTAATTGTCCAATCTGGACGAACTACGCACCCCTGATTCTTCTCTCTCGGGAGGGAGATACGTAGGCAGCCTATTGTTGGTTCGGGGATCTTATTTAAAAAATTCAAAAAGATTTTGTTCATTTTTTATTTAGAGTAGATGTTATATACATCTCTAAGAGAAAACTACAAAAAGATTTTCCTTTAATAGTTTCAAGTTTCATTTTCATATGAAATTCAAAATCGAAAATCCAAAAGATTTTTCTTTGGTAATCATATGTTTCATTTTGTATAGAGATTTTTAAAACGTGAAAAATGCAAAAAGATTTTCGTCAATTCTGTTGACAATTTTTCATTTATTTTATTCGTAAAGTTTCAAGAAAAAAAGTTTAATTGGCCATTTTGGCAAGACTTCACGAACTACGCACACCTGATTTTCCTCTCTCGGGAGTGAGATACGTAAGCGCCCTTCTTGGGTTCGGTGATCTTTTCTAAAAGGAAAAAAAGGTTTTGAAAAAAAAGGTGTTGAACTCTAACACATTTGATGTTTCTTTTATTCAGTTAGTTTAAGGTGGTTGGTTTGTGGCATTTTGGCTGGTCCTCCATATTGCACCAAGTCACAGAGAAAGTTATGGCCAACAAGGATATCGAGTTTGTTGTCACTAATCAAATAGAAAGTTCGAGAATTGAGAATTTAAGAGCCAATGAAGGGATTCTAAAATTAAGGCAGCAAATGATAGAAATGCATCGAGCTTGGGCTAATGGGTTGCCGCCTCCTCCAGTTCCCACTAATAATCTGGAATATCTTTCTAGCTTGCCTCCCATGTCACATGCATAATTTTCCATTTTTGTTGATATGCCATAACATGCATCAGGATCGACTCCGGGGCAACAGTATCCAACAACTTCCAATGTTCATTTCCTCACTCCCCAATCCAAGACTACCACATACTCGGCTCCACCTGTTGTTCATGTTTTTGCGGCGCCACCCCTACCTGAAGCTCCTACTTTTAATACTCATCCACAAGTTGTGCCTCCCTACTCTACAAGAGAGCCTGCATCGAATATTACTGGTGATCAGCGTTACACTTTCGAGCCTACATTCAGGTTGACTGGTCTTTACGGTGACACTCACCCGCTTGAATTTCCTCCTAACACTGAGAAGCCTATTATGACAGAAGAACAAGAGGAAATGACCAGAAAATTGAGAAGTTTGGAACTGGCTATGAAGAACTTGCAAGGACTTGGGGGTTACAAAAGTATCTCATATAAAGATTTATGCATGTTTTCAGGTGTCAACCTTCCTCCTGACTTTAAAATGCCAAAGTTTGAGAAGTATGTAGGACATGGGGACCCAGTGGCACATTTGAGGCGCTATTGTAACCAATTAAGGGGCACTAGAGGGAAGGAAGAACTACTCATGGCTTATTTCGGGGAGAGTCATTCAGGCCTAGCTTCGGAATTTTGTTGACCAAGACATTGACAAGTGAATTAGTTGGGAAATCCTAGCTAATGAATTTGTGCAACAATTTCAATACAATGTGGAGTTGATCCCTGACGAAAAATCCCTAACTAGTATAAAAAAAAAGAATACTGAGAGTTTCAGGGAGTATGCAATCATATGGCGCGAACAAGCTGCTAGAGTAAAACCGTCAATGAAAGAAAGCAAAATAGAGGAGATGTTTATTCAAGCGCAGGATGAAACATATTATCAACACTTGTTACCTGCATTAGGCAAGTCATTTATTGAGGTCCTTAAAATAGGGAAGATGATAGAAAAGGGAATTAAGACTGGTCATATTGTGAGTTTTGCAACATTGAAAGCAACAACTCAAACAATTCAAAAGGTTTCAGGAAGTGTTGGGGAGACAAAGAATGAGGAAGTTGCATCTTCTATTGTAGTTGGACAGCGGGCACGGTCAAGAAGACACCATTGTCATCACTTTCAGGCTCAAACCCAAGTTCATGCCCAAGATCCATATAATCACTCCCAAAATCCATTATACTCTTCTCCTCCACCTCCATATCCAGCATATAATGCACAGCCATATGTTCAACCCCCATCTTACCCACACTGGAACACACCAACTCCTCAGAGTTGTTCTCTAACTCCACAAACATACCAAAACCCTTCTAAGCCTGATTTTCGATCAAAGCCAAACGATGAAATGAGGAAGAAGTCGAGAGATAGCTTCAAACCAGTTGGAGAGTCGTATGCCAATTTATTTCAGAGATTGGTACAGGAGGTCATGATCAGTCCTCTCCTTGGGCACACCCTTAATTGGCATTCAAGAAATTTTAACCCTAATGCACGATGTGCGTATCATTCTGATGCTCAGGATCATAGTATTGAAGATTGTCGAGATTTGAAAAGAGAAATTGAAATGATGATTCAAAATGGATCGATTATGGTGCAGAATATTGATAGTGAGAAAAGCTCTAGTCATGCTGATATGCAAACCAGTGGCTAAGTTGTCAGGCTGAGCAATTGAGAAGTCACCCCTCTCCCTTCTAGAAAGAGGTCTGGTAGTTTATTCTGTTTTCTTTTCTATTATCCAAATTATTTCAGGGTTGTAGTTCGGGATCTATCTTGTTTTGACCCTTTATCATTATATTCAAACCCTTCTATCTTTCATTTTAATTGAATGGAGTGTCCCTTTTTCCCTTATGTTTTAAATATGTGTTGTTTGTTTGTTTTTTTTACATAGTACATTTTATGTTGATTCTAGTGATATGACATGCCTACGGAGTCTTCATCCATATCTTAAAAATCCAATTTAACCATGAAACACTGAATCAGAGGGCTAAAGTTAGGAGAAACGTCTGAGAAAATAGTAGAGTGCTGAGACATTTGGTGAAAATTTGAAGCCTTTTATAGAAATTAAGGCAATTATTTTGAGAATCACAAGAATAACTTGGTCATTAATTGAAAGACATGTCTCGATTAGGTCAAACAGTATCTGTGTAATCCTATATCAAAAGAAACAGGAAGAAAATTAGCTCCATGAAGCCATGAGTCCTTCAGCATGAGGAATGTACAACAAAGTGGAGTTGTATGCTGGGCAAGTGTAGAAAAAGAGGTGGCACACATGCTCGGGGCAAGTTAGTGTTGTAAAACATTTCATAAGTGATCTTGATCGTGCACTTTCGCATTACATGTTATGTACTAGCATTTTCAAGGATTTATAAGACGAAGGCATTTCATTCTGCTATCCAAACATTGTGTCATTCTTTGTTTACCCCATTTGAGCCTTAGTGTTATTTTCTTTCATACCCCTCTTTTAGAATCATGATAAAGTCAACAAAATTCAAAAAAAAAATGTCGAAAAAGAAAAAAAAGATGAGTGTCAAGAAAAATAGAATCAGGAAAAAACTTCCAAAAAGAAAAGATCCAAAAAAAAAGAGAAAGAAAAAACAGATCAAAAGAAAGAACAAGTTCCCAGAACTACGCGTAACCTGATTCTCCTTCTTCGGGAGTGAGATACGTAGGCTTCCTTACTCTGGGCTCGGTCTAACCAAATAAATAATTTAGAATTGCTCAGTCAAATGAAACTGGGGCATGAGTTAATCCTCATTGTTTGAGTCAATTCCAAAAGTTGTAAGTCCTACCCCACTTCAAGTGTCGTTTGGGCCCCATGCCATCCTTTCTTTCTAACCGTATCCTAAAGCCAAGTTACAACCAAAGAAAGACCTTCAGATCAATCTTTGAGGATGTTAAGGCTAAGCATGCAAGGGATATGATGATGCATTTGGGAACTACTTATCTTCCTCAGCATAAGAAATCAGGAGAGAATAAAATTGAGAGCGTCTTATTGGTGAAAACCCTCATGGGCACCGTAAGACAATGGTTAGTTGAGAGAGATAAAAATGAGAGAGTCTTATCGGTGAAAACTCTCACGGGCACTGTAAGACGACTGCGAGTCAAGGGAAATGAAGCTAAGAGAGTCTCATTAGTGGAAAACCCTTAAAGACATCATAAGGCAATGGTGAGCTGAGGAAAAGAAAATGAGAGAAGTTTATTGGCAAAAACCCTTCAAGGCGCCACTATCCGAATGGGGTCTTAAATGCAATTGACCTAAGAAAGCAACTCAGTTTCAAGGCCATTAACTCAACAACAATAGGTAGAAAGTTTGGATGAAAAGATCAAGCTGCTTAATCCAAAATGCATGGCATAATCATTAGTGTTGACTGTCATTTTTAGATGAATTTTTCGTTTCTTTGTTTCAAAAGGGGACATTCATTGTCTTTTATTTCTTCTCTTTATTTTTATTTTATCTTTCTTGAGTCAGTTATCCAAATAACAATTGTCATTTTTTTTCTCTTTTCTTGCCTTTGAATCAAGTCCGTGTCAAAACAAGTGAAAAAAAGATTTTAAAACTGACTACCAGCTTATTTAATTGCTCAAAGCAAGAAAAAAGCTAATACATAAAAGAGACATAATTGTGAGCCGAAAAAAGGGCATGCAAAAAGTTTTGTCAATAGAAAAGTCGGGAACTCATAAAATACCAAGGTTTAAAGGGTCTATCTGAGAAGCATGGCAAAGCAAAGATACTGTGTTTGTTTCAGTCACTCTTAATAATCTGAGTTCTGGTCAATGATTCAGCAAGTCAATGATATATGCTAACAGTTGGAGCAAGGTTAAATATGATGAGGGCAAGAGCGATTATCGCGAAAGCTAAAGCCACAAACCAGCCACCATGTTTTAAACTCACAAGTTTTCTTTGATGAAACAAAAAACATATTACCTTTAAAGCAAGGACTTCAGAGCATAAATATCAAGGGATGCAATGCCTCACTTCTATAAATGCAGGAAGCAAAGTTGCTGCACAGGTTTGATAATCAAATCATGGTAAAAAATCATCATCCTATATCCCTCGGAGACACACTTTCTTGTTCAGGAATTTCAGTTTTTATTTGCTAGGTGATACACTTCTTAAATTGAACCTTACTCCTATAAGACGTATCTTTTAGTCGAGTCATTCTCCTTTGATTCCTATAAGACGTACCTTTTAGTCGAGTCGTTCCTTTGATTTCTATAAGACGTATCTTTTAGTCGATTTATTCCACTTGACCCCTAGAAGACATACCTTTTAGTCGAGTCGTTCCTTTGATTCCTACAAAACGTACCTTTTTAGTCGAGTCATTCCCCTTGACCCCTAGAAGATGTACCTTTTAGTCGAGTCATTCCCTGTGATTCCTATAAGTCGTATCCTTTAGTCGAGTTATTCCCCTTGACCCCTAGAAGACATACCTTTTAGTCGAGTCGTTCCTTTGATTCCTATAAAACGTACCTTTTAGTCGAGTCATTCCCCTTGACCCCTAGAAGACATACCTTTTAGTCGAGTCATTCCATGTGATTCCTAGAAGACGTACCTTTTAGTCGAGTCATTCTCTCTGATTCCTATAAGACGCATCTTTTAGTCGAGTCATTCCCCTTGACCCCTGGAAGATGTACCTTTTAGTCGAGTCATTCCCTTGATTCCTATAAAACGTACCTTTTAGTCGAGTCATTCCCCTTGATTCCTATAAGACGTACCTTTTAGTCGAGTCATCTCCTTTGATTCCTATAAGACATACTTTTTAGTCAAATCATTCCAATTAACTCATAAAAGATGCATTTCTTTGTGTGGGATAATTTTTTTTTTAGTTTTGATGTGATTTCAGGAGCTCTCCTGAAGAACAGGGTGAATACATGAAAAGTCAAGCAACAAGGTGAAGCAGTTGAAAAGCAAGCAACAAGAGGAAGAAAATTGAAAGTCAACAGTTGAAAAATGGCAAGTCAGGAGCCGTCTGAAGAACAGGGCGAATAAATGGAAAGTCAAGCAACAAAGTGAAGAAATTGAAAGTCAAGCAACAAGGTGAAGAAGTTGAAAACAAAGCAATAAGGTGAAAGTTGAAAGTTAACGTATTGAAAAATAGCAAGTCAGGAGCCCGCCTGAAGAACAGGGTGAAGAAATTGAAAGTTAAGCAACGAGGTGAAGCAATTGAAAGCCAAACAACAAGTTAAGGAAATCGCAAATCAGGAACCCGCCTGAAGAATAAGGTGATGAAACTCAAGTCAAGAGTCCAACAGAAGTTATATAGATAGAAATTTTGTAATTTCATTTATGCTTTAACTTGTAATTTTTATTTAGATGTAATGACTGAGCTGCGGACCGGAATCTCGATAGAACCTCACTCGACTCTCCAACTCGGTACAGCCCTTCCTTTTCAATCCTTGAACCACAGGGGACTTGATCCCTACATAACTTGGGATGGGTAGGTTATCTTTCTTCCTTCTATTTCTTTTGAATAATGGTCGGGACAAAATTCTGTCTCGTGTCTACTTCTTTGTCTGAAAAACACTTCGTGTTTACATTCAAAGGGGGTATGCTGTAGACACCTAATTTTGTCCCTCCCCGAAAGCATTTTTATCGTTTACCCCATCTTACCACGTATCCTACCACCAATTAATATCCTACCCAATCAAGAATAGCCATTTTTCACATTATTCTTACCAACTTTACACCTCATCCTAATCACCACCCCTACCCTACCTCACCACCCACCCACGTAACCCTTACCCCTCACATTTTTTATTCACTTTGAAACCAATTCACAAAAGAAACAAAAATAAAGGAGAGGGGCACCACTTTGGGAATATTGGTGGATGGTCCAATTCATTAACAGAAAAGGGATTTTCTATTTTTTGGTTTTTCATTCATACATACAAGACAACAAATAGAGGTGGGGCCCACAAGATTATTCCATCAATATATACATTATCATCTTCACAGAAAAGGGGGAGAATTACGCACAGAGGAGGACCTCCATTTCTTGCTCTCTTTTCTTCTTCTTGGGGAATACAAGACGTGCAAAGAGACTCACTGAAAACAAATCTTCAAACACCATATTCACACACTAAATCACACGCACACACATCTAAGTGAGAGGAAAAATGGCATGAGAGAGAACTAAGAGAGGTAGAGAGAGAGATTTGCGAGAGAGAGAGAGATCCGTGATTTATAATTGAGGAAGAGTTAGAATCGAGGAGGAGTTAGAGGTCGCATTTTTGGTTACTGCTCCGGCGACTGTGTCATCGGAAAAACGTCAAAAGCATTTCGAAATGCACTTCTCGCCGTTGAACTCGCTCGATTTGACTCGATCTTGAGAATTTTGTATACTGGTTTGGGTATTGGTCGTGATTTCAGTTTTGGCATCTTGATCTTCATATCGTTTCTAGGAATTTGGATTCGGAAGCTGGGAATTTGATTCGAGTTGGATTTTGTGTCGTGTCGAGGTTCGAATTGAGGTTTTCTGGGTGCGCTATTATCTCCGATATGTTGAAATCAACACTTGAGGTCCATTTCCTTAACCCGCTCTCTTTTTATTTATTTTGGTTTGTTGGATTGGCTCTGATTATGTGTGATGTTATTATGTTTTGTTGGATTTTTGTTACGTTGATGTTATGATCATGATGCTCGGTGATTCGGTTGTGGTGGTTTGAGGAATAAATTTGATTATGTTTTAATGGATTGATAAAAAGGAAGTTGGGGGTGGAATTGAAAATTGACGAAAAGGTTAGCTCCGGATCAATTTTGATTCATTGTGATGTTGAACGTAAATGTCATCGAATTGAATAGGCAAAAATGTTGAGGTTTGGGTAGGCAAAATTTAGGAGTGATGTGTTGTTGAATGCGTTGAATGTTTAAATATGTGTTAATGTTTTTTTGGTTTATCTTATTTAATTCAAATGTATTCATTCGGCCAGGAAATGCCCCGAGGTATTTGTGTTTATTTTGCCGGGGAATGTCCCGAAGTATTTTGTACTTGGAGGACGTTCGTGACGAAGGCCTGAGGCATCGGATAAGGTATTGGAGTTTAGCTTAGGATTAGTTTAGAATAGGATTTATATTTTTTGCATTTTTTCATTTTTGGATTGTATAATTGGACTGTACACTATATTTTGGGATTCGTACGTTTGGTTTGTTTGATTGATTTTTTTATGTGTTTTGTGTGGTTTATACATCCATAGTGTTAAATTAGCCGATACTCTCTACCAAGCGACCGTGGTCAAAACACAGGACCGAGGGGTGCCTAACACCTTCCCCTCGGTCAACAGAATTCCTTAGCCGGAATCTCTGTTCGCAAACCAGTTTAAAGAGTCAAAACGTTTTGAAAAGGATCTTTCAAAGGTGACTTGGCACACCGGATTATGCCAAGTGGCGACTCTGAACAAAAAATGTAAATAATCATTTTTCGAAACAAAAATCATCTTTTGTCACTTTGATAATAAAAACCCTTTCGAAACTTAAAATTAAATCTTTTTGGAGTTAAAAAGGGAGTGTGACAGATATAAACATACTATTTATCATAATTTAGGAGTATATTTATTCCTTTTCTGTACATCAAATCGTATCAGTTTTCATAATTAACTGATTTAATACTTAATAGGGCGAGATTGTATATTAATTAATTGTTATTAAATAATGATAGTCCAATATTTCATGCAGGTCATGTATCCAATTGATGAGGTGAAGACACTTGGTATGAGCAATTATTTTACCTAACAAATATTTGTCTGCATTCAGTTTTTATTACATCAAATCATATTATCATTGATTGATTAAGTTAATGGGATAAGCATAATATGTGAATATCATGATTAAGCGATAATAATTTAATAACAAACACGTATTTTGCATTTATTAATATGATGAATACCAAATACAAATAAATTATTAACCTTAAAAAAATATGAAAAAGCTAGAGTTTGAAGGCCCAAGTGCAATCACACTAAGGGGTCGTCTGGTCGAGTGTATTAGAAAGCTAATGTTTGCATTAGTTTAATGTGTATTACTAGTACCTTGTTAGGTATATCTTTTTATCTTATGTATAACTAATGTTTGCATTAGTTATACACTCTATTGTGTATTGAGTGGTGTATTACTAATATCTCAAAATCTATGGCATTAGTAATGCAATGGATTTAATGCATGTATTAACATGCTTAAAGATACTATTATCCCTCAAAAAAAAAAATTGCATCCTTTTCAACATATATATTGAGGGTATTATGTAAAAAAAAATAAAAAATTGAAATTATGTAATTCGTGTTATTTTTAATATATCGAACCAAACACTGCATACGAAAAATACAAGCATAACTAATGCAAGTATAGCTAACACAAGTATTGTTTGTTAATACAAGTATTACTAATACATCATATTTTACATTATTCTTATACACTCTACCAAACGACTCATAAGTGATGATATGTGCATTTACCTACCACACCTACCATTATCCACTTATGTACATTTCCTCTCTTTTGTTCCTGCATTTGTTCTATCCATCACTACCACACCTACCATTATCCACTTATGTACATTTCCTCTCTTTTGTTCCTGCATTTGTTCTATCCATCACTGCCATTCGTGCACAATATTTAAATCCTTTTTGGCCTAGACATATATGATGGTCTCTAGTATGTGTGTTTTAAAAAAAGAAAAGTCGGTCAATAGCACCAAATTGACAAATTCAATCAAGTTGAGAAAGTACATTGATTAGTTGTTTGTTTTGAATTAGAATTTTTTTGAAAAGATAATGATCAAAAATATATTTGAAGTATTATTTTCAAGTTTCCTATCAAAATCATGAAGTATTTGTGTTTCTTATCTGAACTATCATCAACTATTTATCAAAACAATCTTGCCTAATATCTAATGGTGTGTGATGTGCACTCTTTTTTTCCTTTTAAAAGATGATGATGAATGACACTCGATATTGATAATTAAAAGAATTAATTAAAGCAATTTTTTTGGTTAAAAAAAAGATAATGATAAAAACCACACATGAAACATCACTTTGGTGAGTTTCCTTTCAGAATTATCAGGTGTTTTTCTTTTTTACCCGGACTATTCATCACCAAATATTTATCAAAACATGTCTCAAACTTAATGAGTCAAGTGACATGTAAACGAAATTTTATGGACAAACTAAACTTGTCAAACGGGCCGATTTGACCCGGCCCACCTAAACGGCCCGGCCCAGTATGACCCGGTTTGGTCAGCCCATGGGCTGTAGGATTCCGAATCCCAGGCTGAGTTATTTTTTTTGGGGCTCGGTTAACTCGGCTTGGACCAAATTCGATCCAGGCCAGCCGGTTAACCGGCTCGATTTTTTTTAATTTTATTTTTTAAAAAAAAATTGACCATTGGGGCTTTATAGTCGTTGGGCCCAACGACTATATGACCGTTTGGGCCCCAAAAACAGCTATATGCCCTTTTTAATTAAAAAAAAATAAAAATTTAATCAAAATACTTTTGTAAACCCAAAAAATTCCTATAAATATCCTAAGCTTTCAAATCATTTTTCACACAATTTTCATTCTCTCAAATCTCATTCTCTCTCAAATCTCAATTCTCAAAATTCAAATATTCTATATATTTTCTAAAGTGCTCAATTTAATTTTTTAATTTTATGATTACAAAGTACGAGTAGAAGTTTCTAAAGTCGCAACCTTCTGATACTTCCAAAATTTGGTATTATCATTCCATCTCTTACTTTTAATTTTTAATTAGTGTATTAATTGTTGAATATTTAATTTTATTATATTTGTGTATTTTGAATTTTTTTTAGTTTGATTTATATTATGGACAAATTAAGAAACCTCGCCACTAAAAGTGTAAAAAAAAATTATCCCGAAAGTGGTAGTGGTAGTAAAAAGCGAATTACTGGCGGTAGAGGTAGTTCAAGTAGTAGATATACTCGTGTGTCTCTGCCTCCGGTACCGCTTAGTCAACCTTTTGAGGAAGAAGTAGGTGTAGGTGCTCACGTTATGGATTATGTAGAAGCTTAGAAAAATTACGGTATAGAAGAAGAAAATGAAGTAGATGCGGTTGATTTAGATGAAGATGATGAAAATATTGGTGAGACACCCGCAGTAGAAAATGCTAATATTAGATTTGATCGGTTAATCGCCCTCCCCGTCCCCCAAGAGCTCGTAAAACAACTAGTATTGCATGGCAATTTGTTACACGTATATCAGATACTGAGGTGCAATGCAATATTTGTCAACAAAAATATAAACATAAAAGAGGAGGCAAGCAAGAGGGTACGGGTACGTTATTGAGACATATAAGTGATAATCACGAAAAACAGTTATTTATTGCAAAAAGTGATCAGGATGTTGGTGGGCCAACACAAACTAGAATGGTCCCAGCAACCGGTCAGGTAATTAAGAAATATAATAAATTGAGGGACCGAGAAGAAATAGCAAAAATGGTAGTTGTGGGTTGTTTGCCTTTCAGTTTTCCTTCTTCAGATGCTTTTATTCATTGTATTCAAGCAATTTATAATCCTATGTTTAATGGTATTCCTAGAAGTACTTGGCGGGCCGATATTTTTAGACTTCATTCACAATATTATTTTTATTTATCTACATTGTTAAAAAATATTCAATGTAGAATGACTCTAACTTCTGATCTTGGTCGTGCTGTTAATAAAAATGATTATTTAACCATTACTTGTCACTAGATAAATAGTAATTTTGTTATGCAAAAACGTATTATAGTTTTTTTGTATAATGAAGATCATATATATACTGGAGATTTTATTGCTGATTCGATTGGTAGAGTTGCAGAATTGTATGGTATTGAAAATAAAGTCCTATGTATTGCTTTTGATAATGCTTCTAACAACAAGACTGCTATTACAAAGTTAAAAGCTAAGCTATCTTCGTCGTTACCTGAAATATTTCATGTTAAATATGTTTGTCATATATATAATTTAATTGTAAGAGATGGTCTTGAGTTTTTTTAGCTTTATATTGAAAAAATCCGACTTGTTGTTGGTTTTATTCAAGCAAATAATCGAAGAAAAAGAATTAGAGTATTTAAAGTTAAATGTGAACAAAATGGACTTGCAACGATATTGATGTCTGAAGAATGTGATACTATATAGAATGTTACGTAAGATTTTTTAAGAACGTGTCATAAATATAGAGTTCCTATTACACTAACTTTTAACCAACATTGTGGTTCATTTGTTGATTCGGCTGAATGTATGCTACATGATTCTGATTGGGCTGTAATTGATGATCTTGTTAAGTTTTTGGAAAAAAATTATATAGCTACGGTTGAATTTTTCGGTGCTTATTATCCTACTGTTTGTAATATTTTAGCATATATAGCCTATATTTCTGGTTTGCTCAAAGAATATAAGAATAAAGAAGGTTACAACGAAGCTGTTGGTGCTATGTTTGTTAAATTTAAAAAATATTTTTTTTCGATTCCCCCTATTTACTTGGTTGGTGCTATGCTAAATCCGTGTATGAAATATACTACTATGTGCCACTTTATTACTCTTATTTATTCTAACTTGGATATAAATACTAACAATGATTCTGATGCTGGAGAACAAGAACAACCAAATTTGAGGACGGCTATGGGTGATGCGAACTCTTACATAGATAAATTATATAACCATTATGCTGATTTACTTTATTTAGTTGTACCTACAAACATCACTCCAACTGTCGCTCTTCATCCTCCCGAGGAGCCATCATCTTCTAAAAGACCGGCATATAGTAGTTTTCCTGATTAATTTTATGATTTAAATTATTGGAACAGTATTGAGGCGGGAACTTACACAATAACTTATCGGAAAAAGCTTAAGTATTATCTTCAAACACCGCTAAAGGATCGCAGACGATGGATCAACGCATTGGATTGGTGGAAGAATAATGAAACACAATATCCTGTGCTTTCAAGATTAGCTAGAGATATATTGAATGTTCCAATGTCAACTGTTGCATCGGAGAGTGCTTTTAGTCAGGGACGACAACAGCTTGGAGACAACCGACACTCATTGAGAAGCAATGTTATGAATGTTCTAGTTTGCCTTAGAGATTAGATTAGAGCGGAACAAAGAAATCAAGGACTGGAGGTGGAGCCGAACGATGAACAGAAACTTGAAGAAATTATGACTTCAAGGGAGAACTCAGCAGAATCAAGTCCAATGCACGGTTTTGCCCCCATTGACTTTGACTATCCTATGCAAGTTCCCGTTAATATTAATATGGATGAGTTGAAAACAATGATGAAAACTTTATAGCTTTTTCATTCATGTACATTATAAATTTTAAATCATTTTGCAATCAATAAAATATAACATTCATTCAGTCCTTAGTCCTTACTTTGTATTTTTTTTTCATTTAATGATTTAAATTGAATTTCTAGTTTAAATTAAATACTTAGTTTTAATATATTACTAATTTACCATCAAGTATTAATAATTTATTATATTAAGTAGCATATTTTTTAAAGTAGTATATATATTGAATGGTACATATATATGCGTATATATTTTCTATAGACTCTAAAGTAGTATATATTTAACGTATACATGTGTATATGTTTTATAAATTAGTATATAACTATATATATAGTGTGTTTATATATTGTAGTATATGTTTTATTTAAAGTAGTACATATATATTGAATGGTACGTATATATGTGTATATATCTTCTATAGACTCTAAAGTAGTATATATTTAACGTATACATGTGTATATGTTTTATAAATTAATATATAACTATATATATAGTGTGTGTATATATTGTAGTATATATATTGTAATATATGTTTTATTTAAAGTAGTACATATATATTGAATGGTACGTATATATGTGTATATATCTTCTATAGACTCTAAAATAGTATATATTTAACGTATACATGTGTATATGTTTTATAAATTAATATATATATCATTATATTGTAGTATATATCTTGTAGCATATTTTTTAAAGTAGTACATATATTGAATGGGTATATATGTGTATATATAGAATATAGACTCTAAAAGAGTATATATTTAAAGTATGCATGTGTATATGTTTTATAAATTAGTATATAACTATATATATAGTGTGTGTATATATTGTAGTATATATATTGCAACATATGTTTTATTTAAAGTATTACATATATATTGAATGGTACGTATATATGTGTATATATCTTCTATAGACTCTAAAGTTGTATAGATTTAACGTATATATGTGTATATGTTTGATAAATTAGTATATATATCATTATATTGTAGTATATATCTTGTAGCATATGTTTTAAAGTAGTACATATATATTGAATGGTACGTATATATGTGTATATATCTTCTATAAACTCTAAAGTAGTATATATTTAACGTATACATGCGTATATGTTTTATAAATTAGTATATAACTATATATATCGTGTGTGTGTATATATTGTAGTATATATATTGTAGTATATGTTTTATTTAAAGTAGTACATATATATTGAATGGTACGTATATATGTGTATATATCTTCTATAGACTCTAAAGTAGTATATATTTAACGTATACATGTGTATATATTTTATAAATGAGTATATATATCATTATATTGTAGTATATATCTTGTTGCATATGTTTTAAAGTAGTACATATATTGAATGGTACGTATATATGTGTATATATAGAATATAGACTCTAAAAGAGTATATATTTAATGTATACATGTGTAAATGTTTTATAAATTAGTATATAACTATATATATAGTGTGTGTATATATTGTAGTATATATTTTATTTAAAGTAGTACATATATATTGAATGGTACGTATATATGTGTATATATCTTCTATAGACTCTAAAGTAGTATATGTTTAACGTATACATGTGTATATGTTTTATAAATTAGTATATATATCATTATATTGTAGTATATATCTTGTAGTATATGTTTTATTTAGAGTAGTATATATATTTAACTAACGTATAGTCGTATACATGATTACATGTGTAATTGTGTATATGGATAATGTTTTTTTAATTCTAATGTAGTATATACTATATATATAGTTTATATATATTGTTTAACGTATTTAAAATGTATATAGGTGGGTATATATAGTGTATATTGGAGAAAAAACTTTTAATTTTATTTTTTGGTTTTGACCGATTTTGAATCGGTTTTGACCGGGTTTAGGCGGGTAGGACCGGGTTAGGTTTAGTGGGCCGATCCCAGGTTGTTTTTTTAAAATTTACTATTGGGCTCAGAACCGGATCGGTCCATTTAACCTGGTCCAAAATCGGACCAGCCCACAAACCGACTAAATTTGACGAACCGATTTCGGGTTGACCCGGCCCGGCCCAATTAAAAGCCCTAGGACAAACTAAGTTATTTGTATTTGAACACTTGGTCTTGCAATACAACAACAATATACTATTTTCTTGAGCATCAAGCAGGTTTTTACTTTACTAAGTTGTTATCCAACAACCAACATTTTGATACGACGCCCACAAATACTCTTTGCTCCATCTTTATTTCACTTTATTTACTTTGCATATCGTTCAATTAATATTTAAAGAGAAAATTATCCCCTATAGTATTATTAGATCTAAAATAACAAATTTTAGCAATAGCTTTAGATAATTGCATTAATAGCAATTTAGTTACAAGTTATAACAATTTATTAAAAGATATATTATTTTAATTGTGTTTTAAAAATTTATTTTTAATTATATTCAGTTCCATATTTATAGGGTTGTAATCAATATTCCCCTTAAATTGTGTATTGATAATTATGATAAATATATATTTTCTTTCTCCATTCTAATACTCAACCTTTCAAAAATTTATTAAAAATTCTGATTCCATTAACTTACTCATATAATATTCATATTCTTCCCTTGAAAATACAAGATTGAAAAAAGTGGATTTCATATAATAGTCATCTTCTTCATTGAAAAAAGTGGATTTAAGATAATATTCATCTTCTTTCCGAAAAATATAAAATTGATATATTTGTTTTTTCATTCTCCATTGTGAATCATGTCTAAACCAAAATTCGATTCTACTCTTTTGCGTAGAAGTCCTAGAATATTCAACCAACGATTTGTTCCATTGTGAATCATTATTCAACCAACGATTTGTTCTCCTTCATCAGAAATTTTCTTTCTTTTAATTTTTCTTTTGTTCTTTAAAAATAATATGATATAAGGAGTATTGTCAATTTCTTTATAAAATACTCATTGTGTATAACAATAAAAGATATGTCAATGGATATTAGAGAAAAACTATTGAACAATCAGTTTATGTTGGTAACAACATAAATAAGGATTTAAATATAGATCGTAATCTTTCATAAGAATAATATAGTGAAAATTATCTTATATATACTTATTAAACTGTTTCGTGTATGAATTCTGCATAAAATCAGTATGAAATAAGTATAATGATTGCAGAAGTTGGTATAGAAATCGACTTTCACCAAATATTATACGTATTATTTATTTTAGTTTATGAAATAAATATACAAGCTTGTATTTTTTGAACTACTTCATGTATGAAACCTGTATAATATCAATATTACATTCAAGGTTTATAAAATAGTTTATTACATGTTATATTTATATGGAATGAGTATAATGTGATTATGATATTCAATTAAGAAGATATACTTAAGATTATAAATTGAATGAAATCAGTTTATAAAGTGTTTTCTTACATGTCACATTTGTATGAAATAGATATATAAATTGATATTAATGGATTGCGATATTAAATTTAGGTGATACCAATTTATATACTCATTCCATACACTATGTGCTTCTCTCTTTGAATCAAGATTCTAGCACATCTACTTTTATATTAAATTAAGATTTAATGAACACTGTCATCTTTCTTACTAGAACAACTAAATGGTGTATAAAAAGAAGATAGTGTATGAAGATGAAAACTCTTAGTGGAAGCATTAAAATAGGAGAAAAGAAAAACGGTTAAAGGGATTTGGGGTGGATTGATATCAATAATTAAGGATAACTATATTTAAGGAAGGATTATTGCATATTAGTTGTATTAAATCTTTATTTTCCTTTTCAGTAATTATTTTTTTGTATTTAAAAAAAAAAACGTTTTTATTTTTTATTTTTTTTATAAGATTTGCTACAACTTGAAAAAAATGAAAGTTATGCTATAAGTTGTAATTTCCTATGTAATAATTGCTATATATATATTTTTTTCCATATTTAAATCACTAGTTAAAGAACTTAAAAAGAAATAAGATTAAGGGTGTATTTGGTATGATGGAAAATGTTTGATGAAAAATATTTTTCTATTTTTCCTTATTTGGTTGTAATATAACTTTGGGAAAATATTTTTCAAAGGAACTCATTTTCCTCCATTTGAAAGAAAATGACTTCCCTTATGGGCCAAGGGAAGTCATTTTCTAGAAAATATTGAGATATGACTTATGAAAACTTCGAACCAAAATAAATCAAAATATGAACAAAGTGACCAAAATAGGTCACCTATTTAATAAGTTACCAAAATAGGCTAAACGTAATAATTTATTACGTTTTATACCTTTTTTTAATGGTTTGATTGAGGATGAGTACAGTAGAAATTTTTTAGTAAAACGTACTAATAATTTATTATGTTTTACAAAACTTTTTTTATAAAACGTAATAATTTATTACGTTTACATGATTTGACATAAAGAAATAATGTGATAGTACACTGAGTTTTTTTTTTAAATTATAAATTAAAACTTTATAACTTTTTAAACTTTTGTAAATTAAAACTTTTAATTACAATTTATAAACTATAACTTTGTATTACGTTTCTTATCAAAAAAAAATTTTTTAAAAAAAGTTATTATTTCGTTTTGTCGAATCAAGTACCACCTAGTTCACTCTTTTTGACTTTTTTCTTTCATAAATCGTATTAAGAAGTTACTTTTTAATAAACAAAAAAATAAAAAATACGTAATTATAAATTTATTTTATTAATACGTAATAAAAAGTTACATTTTTTTTTCTAAATTTGATCAAATAAATGTATAATTGTTGATGTCACATCTCATACAAACTGACTGAATGATTAAAAATATGTAGTTAAATATTATGTTTCAGAAAATATATTATATTTTTAATTAGAGGGTCACACACTCATGTAAAGTTAAAATCTTGGTAGAAAAAATATATATTTTCTATTCACCAACTAAACACCATAAAATATTTTTTGAAAAAAAAAAAAATCACTCAGCAACCAAACATAAGAAAATAAATAAAACATCAACTTATTTTCTATGAAAACATGTTCCATCATACCAAACACACCCTAAAATGCATGTTTTTGACCACATATAAATATAATTGTACCGTTTTTAGGATAAGCCCAATGTTATCTTATACTCCCTTCGTTTCAGAATAAGTAAATTGTTGAGGTATTTATTGGTGTTTCAAAATAAGTGAATCATTGAATTTTTTTTCCAAATTTACCCTTATGATTTGACAACCAATTAACTTTTGAAAAGGTATTACAAGGTCAACTTTTTCTTTTTTTGGGGTAAAAATAGAAAGTTGTGTTAAATTTATGTCTTTAATGTCTTTTCCTTAATCTTTGTGCCAAAATCCAATAATTTATTTATTATGAAACGGAGGGAGTATTTTTTTGAAATCTTAGGATAACCTTCAACCGGTACAACCTTTATCCTTCGGGTGAACACTTTGTGTACAGTGAATAAATTTTCACTGTGTAGTAATTTGCAAACCACACAGAAAATGTAAATTGTATTAGACAAACCGAGGCTCAACTCAAAATTTGCAAACCACACAGGAAATGTAAAATGTACTAGACAAATCGAGGCTCAACTCAAAAGACATTGAGGGGGAATCGATGTCAATATTATCTTATATTCTTCCTGTGTTAATCTTGATAACTTCACATCACATTTTAATTACCTCACTAGTATAGCATCTTTTTTTTCTGGTCTGACACAGAGGTAAAGGCGTACGTGCATGGACCGTCTGGTGGAAAATTAAAAATTCATTCGTTTCTTACTTTGAGGAGTCTTAATGTAATTGGTAAAACTGTTGTCACGTGATTAGGAGGTCATAGATTCAAGTCATCCAAACAATCTTTGACAGGAATGTAGGATAAGATTGCGTACAATAAATCTTTATGATTCAATTCTTTTTATTGAACCTCACACATAGTGAAAATTTTAGCACCCCAAACTAATTTTTTTATTAATTTATCATTGAGGAATCTTTAGTTCAAACTTTGAGACTGGAAGTCTTTTTTTAGTAAGAAGTGCGTAAATCTTGGACCTGGAGTTTTCTTTGGTTGTATTTTGTATGCACATTTTTTCTTTGAGTATATACAATGAACAGGTCAAAGAAAATGAAAGAATGGAGGGATGTCATTTTTATCCCTCTTATGCCCCCATACAATGTACAAATACAATTGTAAAAATACTACCAAAAATGAAGTACAAATACAATGAAGCTATATCATATTCTCACTTTATTAAATTCAAGCTTCAATTTATTTGTTTAATTTTTCTTTTAAATTTGTTTCTATATTTAGTAGTATTAACTTTTTAATTACAATAGATATCTTACATGACATATTTAGGATGAAAAAATTTAATGAACATTTTATTACGTTATACATATCTTTAATTTGAGATTTCAAATCAAACTAAAATAAACTAGTGAATGGAATGAATTTAACATCGATAGGGGAGGAGATCTTTGAATTTCTTATAAACTACCTTTTCTGATTGGAGCTGAGTCCAAACTTAATTTGACATGGTGTTATCATAATCAAGCTCGTCCGATGCGGGTCTATAATATATTAAAAGTGTGAACGCTCTTAGAAAAGTGATTTAAACTTTTTGTTCTTCATCAAAACACCCTCTTTTAGACAAAATTATTTTTTCACTATTTTTTTCAATTTATTATTTAATTATTATTATTATATTAACTAGACTCTTGAAATATATGAAATTCCTAAAATATATGGAAGGAGAATCAATTAATATTTGTAGTGATCACCACTTGTTATGATCTCAATAGGGATCTAAAGTAAATCGCAACGACTAAACACACAAGAATATTTTGGGAATTTTCTGATTTTCTCATAAATGAAAAACTGAACAATGAAACTTGATTACAAGGAAATGAAAACTACAATTAATGAAAACTAACTAAATGATTCACCATAGCCATGATAACCTGCAGAATTAGATAAGGAAAGAATTTAGAAGGAGATCGAAGAGAAGAGAAAGTTAGATTTTAGATGACGAGAGAACTGAATTAGGAGGAAAAAAAAGAACACGAGGGAGGAATTGATTTACCAGATTTCCCTTCTGCACTTCTCTCTCCTCTGATATGTATATATAATCACCTTGTCATGTGACAGCATCACGACCCTTGCGCCTCATTTAAACTAGAGTAATCTCGACCCTTTATTCTCAATCTCGCACATGTCTATTTGCTTTCTATTCCTGACTTAATCTCGTAGTGATCAATTAGAAAAATATTCCTAAAATAGGATAGAAAAGTACTCCAAAAATAGGATTCTACTAAGAAAATACTTCTACAAATATTAAGATGCACGTTAAACTAGAGAAGAAATCGTTTTACTTAAGCTTTGTGATCACTATTGTATTATTTTGTTGTAGTTTACAGGTGGTAGATGAATTTACGTGTGGTAGAGTTTACAGGTCGTAGATGAATTTACAGGTGGTAGACGAATGTCAGTCGGTTCTGAGGAATTTGTTTAGGTAAATATTAGATTTAATTGTATTATTTTTATCTCTCTATTTTGAGATTTTTTTTGTGTAAAGGTAAAGATTAGTTGTATTATTTTGATATCTCTATTATCGTATTATTTTGTTATAATTTACAGGTGGTATACGAGTGTCAGACTACTTTGAAAACATTTTTATGTTAATTATATTGTTTTGATGTCTCTATCATTGTATTGTTTTGTTTTACATGTGGTAGATGAATATCGATCGACTTTGATAATTTTTTTTGGTAAATGTTAGGTTTAATTAAATAAATTCTCTAAAAGATGTTGAATTTAATTATTGTATTCATCTTTATTATTTAAATAAATACATCATATTTAATGTAATGTTTGAACTCAATAAAGTAAGTTACATGTGCGAGGCGCGTACACCTAAATTAAAATGATGGAAATATTTATGTAGAAACTTCTTTTTTTTTTTTTCCAAAGACTTCACTGACATCCTTTCAAACGCGTGGATGATCATCACTACCAATATTTTGCCTCGAAATTTCATCATTTAATATGAATTCAACGGTCTGCCTTCGCTCCCCTATTTTTACATCTCCATCATTTTCTATCCCTAACGTGGTGCTCATCCATTAGCAGAATAATCTTTACACTAATCATGATTACCTAATTGAATAAGTAAATTAATAATTTAGTTTCATGTCAAATTTTATAATTTTATGCGTGAAAAAATATTTTACAATCAGATCACTATAAGTAATCATATTAAGCATGAGTTATTGATTTGAAATAAAAAATGATTTGCAGTTCCTAATATATTATAATCCCTTAGTTTTATTTTAATTGATCCCTATACTAAAATGTTCAATTATAATTCTTTGATTTCATTTTAATTGGTCCCTATACTAAAATAATTGTTTCAATTATAATCCCTTAGTTTGAATTGTTTCAATTTATGAAATTAAGAAATTTTTATTATATTTTTTGCTTTCTATTCTTAGCATTAAATAACTATAAAATATACAAATAATAGTCAAATTTAAAATCCAAAAATATGATTAATAAGATTAATTTGATTAAAAAAATATTCAATTAAAATATGCTAAAATATAGGTCAAGTAAAATAAAAATGAACGAGTATATGCGCAGCTTACGCTTAGGTCAAGTAAAATAAAAATGAACGAGTATATGCACAGATTACACTTGACAAAATCATAATTGTTTCAATTATAATCCCTTAGTTTGAATTGTTTCAATTTATGAAATTAAAAAAATTTAATTATATTTTTTCTTTCTATTCTTAGCATTAAATAACTATAAAATATACAAATAACAGTCAAATTTAAAATTTAAAAATATGATTAATAAGGTTAATTTGATTAAAAAAATATTCAATTAAAATATACTAAATTATAGGTCAAGTAAAATAAAAATAAATAAGTACATGTGCAGATTATGCTTAGGTCAAGTAAAATAAAAATGAACGTGTATATGCGCGGGTTACACTTGACAAAATCATTAAAGTTTGACTACTCATAAATTGCCATATATAAGAAATATAAAATGAATAGAAGTCTACTATATTACAACAATATGAAATGGACTTTCTTGTCCCTCTATCCTCTTCCTTAATCACTTTGCCAAAGAATACAAAAACCATCCAACAAAAGCCATCTTTTCTCCTCTTATATAATAATCAAAAAATAGCAATCACTACAATTATTTAATTCTTCTATATTTCATCCTACACCCCATTATTCCTCTTCAATATTACTACTACTTTCATATTTTTATTCATCATTAACAACAAAGTTTATTCATGGATTTTTTCAACAAAGCAAAAGCTGTAAAATTAAAAAGTCATCTGGATAAGTACTTAGTAGCTGATGATGATCAAGACAATATTAGACAAAGTCGAAATGGCTCATCAAGAAAAGCACGCTGGATCGTTGAAGTTGTCGATGACGACGTCGAAAACAGACATTTAATTCGACTGAAAAGTGTCTCCGGCAAGTATTTGACGGCTTCTGATGAACCATTTCTACTTGGCATGACCGGAAGAAAGGTAAGTCTAATTATCATAATTATATTGTCCAGTTATGATACTTTTATTTACTTAATTATATTTTCTATATGCTCCCCCCAAACAAAACTAGGTTGTGATGATTATGAACAGTGACGGATGTAGAGTAGAAACACCCACTATCATAAGACTTAAAATTACATAGAAAAATCGCCAAAAGTTATAAATATTAATAAGTGAGAGTCCATAACTAAATTAAGGGATAACTTAGTGGCAGAAAAGGAGCTTTGGGAACCCACAGGTTTAAAATTCTGGATCTGCCTCTGATTATGAATTATGATGATCGCAAGGGTTTTCATAATTGAATATGTTTATGGAGTAAAAGCTATAGTATTATGTATATTAAATCGAGTCATTTATTTTAATTGTTGTTATTATTAGTATTATATATATAGTTGAATTTTCTCAACATAAGGGAAAAAAATAATTCAGTAATAAAGGGGTTTAAAATTACATTAGGTCACATCTTCTAATGGATTTTTATTTTCCTTCTTAAATCTCATTACATGAAGTTCTGAATTCACTACTGGTTGTATATAGCCATATGATTTTTTCGGAGAAGAATATAATAATGAATAACAGTGAGACTAGAGCCAGGATTTCACTTATTCTTGTATTATGATTGATTGTGTAAATCATTTTATTAAAAATTTTAAATTATTGAAAAGTGTATTTATTTATTTAATTATGTTTTCAACAGGTACTTCATACTTTGCCAGAAAAAACAAAGGACGAAAGAATTGAGTGGGAACCAATAAGAGATGGATTTCAAGTAAAATTGAGGGGTTTTGGAGGAAAATATTTACGTGCAAATGGAGGGACACCTCCATGGAGAAATAAAGTAACACATGATAATCCTTATACTGGTAGCACACAAAATTGGATTTTGTGGAACGTTGAACCTATCGACGTACCAGAAAATGAATCGTTGACGGATTATTTAACGATGGTTTCGAGTTTTTCATCGGTTTCTGATGAACTTTCAAGCTTGGATTTGGGTTCTCCAGTGTCTCTACATTCAAGTTTCTCTTTCTCACCAAGGACGATGACTAAGGTATGTTTCTTAAGTATGTCAACTTAAGATTTTCTTTTTATTATTTTGTCATTAGTCTTATTGCTTTGAGAGTTTGAGTGTATCTTTTAAGATTTGGAAAAGTTATGATGATATTCACTAATTATGATTAGAATTGAACAGGTTATAATAATGTTTGTGTATTGTTGAGAGTCAATTTGACTAATTTGTAAAATTAAATTGAATTGAATATACTTATAATTATAACAATAACTATTTAAAAAATTATACCAAAAGTGCTACAAATAAGACTTCTTTCCATGTCAATTTGATTTAAAAAAAAAAATTGTTTCTTTTCATGTCAATTTGATTCATTAAAAAAAATATGACAAGCAATTTAAAAGGAATGAAATATAAATTAGCTAACTTTCATAAATACTCATTATTTATTGCCCACTTTTTGTCATACGTGCCGGGGCACGTAACCATTGCTTCTAGTGCCTCTAGTATGAAGACAATATTTCTCTAATAAAAACTGGTCACCAATAGCTCGGGCCCAACGAATATTTTTTTAAAATTTATTTTAGTTATTATGATTTATAATATTTTTTAAAAATATATAATAATTTTTTAATAAATGTTTAAATTGTTAATTATTGTAATTTATAATACTATTTATGTAGTTTTTAAATAATATACATCGCTCTCGTTATTTAAATTTTTGTGGCATTGATAGTCAATTATATTTTTTAAATAATTTAAGTTTTACATTACTGTGATGTATAATATTTTTTCTTCTACTTCAATTTAAGTGTCATGATGCTTAGACAAACATAATAATTAGTCATTTAGATGAACATAATAATTAATTATGGGTGATATAGTAAAGTTAGGTGTCTTAATGATTCACAACAACTAATTAGAAGTGATATAGCAAAATTACTATAAAAAATACATGTGAATTTTTTTTAATTAACTTATCATTTTATATCTATTTTATCCCTTTTATCAAATATTATTAATTGACACAATGTTTAAATGGTCATAATAATTAATTAGGAGTGACATAGTAAAATTACGACTAAAACAGTGCAACAGACATGTCTAATTAGAACTGATATAACAAAATTAATATACAAAAATACTTCAACAACAACAACAACATACCTAGTGTATTCCCACCTGATGGGAATATACAAAAATACTTGCGAAAAAAAATATTAAATAAGTTTCATATAAAATGTCAAGTAAATTTAACATTAAATATTATTAATTTTTTAATACTTAGATGACTTTATAATAATTTTTTAATAATTAATTAGAGAAAAGATAATAAAATTACGAAGCAGCTGATGAAGCAGACAGGAGAAGCAGGCACGTTGACGGAGAGGTCCCTGCTTCTCCCACCCCATTCCATCTTATAAGATAAGACTAGGTGGCTTAGCCGTGCTATGCACGGCCCCAATATTAATACTTAAAAATTCCATGATATGTGTAATTTTAGTATTTAATTAAAACCTTCATTTATTTAGTTGATAATTTAAGTTTTTTAATATGACACCCATAAAATTTCGAGAGTCAATGAAATATTTTATATTTTAAATTTTTTTTAGTTGTTAATTATTGTGATTAATATATTTTTTTCACGTATTTTTTTTTAAATATATAACAAATTAATTATTTTTTAGATATTTTAAGTTGTTAACTATGACAATTTATAGCACTTTTTATGTAATTTATAAATAATATTTTTTTTGAATATATAACAGATTAATTATTTTTTAGATATTTTAAGTCGTTAACTATTGTAATTTATAATACCTTTTTGACATTATAATTTACTATTTTAAGTTGTTAGCTAATTTATAATACTCTGTATGTTCTAATTTGTGTGGCATTGATAGTCAATTATATTTTAAAAATAATTTAAGTTTTAATTTATTATGATTTATAATCATTTTTCTTCTATTCCAATTTAAATGACACTGATATAATTTTAATGTCAATCAAATACCACGATTAAAGCAGCAAAGTAGACATGTATTAAATGACTCATAATAACTAATTAGAAGTGATGTTATAAAAATACTTATGAAAAAAATCTAAGTAGACCTCATATAAGATGTCAAATTAATTAAAAATATTATTGAGGTAATTTATTATTTTATGTCTATTTTATCTTTTTAATTAAATATTATTAATTTTTTAATATTTAGATGACTTCTAATAATTAATTAGGGGTGATATAGTAAAATTACGATTGAACCAGACTTGTCATAAATGTCTATTTTACTTTTTTTTTATTAAATATTATTAATTTTTTAATACTTAAATATTATATAATAACTAATTAGGAATGATATAGTAAAATTACGGAGCAAGCAGGTAGGTGACAAGCTGATATGTCGATGGAGTGGAGTCTGTTTGAGCAGCTCCACTCCCTCTTATTATATAGGAAAATATACTTAAATATTATATAATAATTAATTAGAAATGATATAGTAAAATTATGGAACAAGCAGACAGGTGACAAACTGACATGTCGACGGAGTGAAATCCGCTTGAGCAGCTTCACTCCCTCTTATTATATTGGAGAATATATATATGTAACAAATATGGTGTATATAATGAAAATAAAAACACAAGATTTTCTTAATCAACTTAAAAATAATAACATATTCAGAAAATCTCACAAATGAATGCGGGAGGGAAGAGGGCAGAGGCACAAACCTTACACCTTGTAGATATAAAAATGTTATTTTAAAAAAAACGTTCTACTCAAATCAATTTACAAAAAATAAAATTAAAAAAACTCTTACCATATTTCCGTCTCTTAAACTCTAAACATTTTAATTGGTATATAACTATATATTGGATTCTTTACTTTTATTAGAAAACGTGTTTAATTCCTTTGGCACATACTCGTAACCAAGTCCATAATTAGGTCATTATTGCAACTTATACACATCAAACAATTGAGTTGCGTAAATTTACATCATATAGAATTCATTAAAGGTAAATCTCAATATCATTTTCTTCGGTTTAATATATAAATTTTTGTATTGTGTCATAAGTAGGTACTATTTGAAGACATTAATCTTTTATTCTTTCCAATCTTTTTTATAACTAGAGATAGTCTTCTAGAAAAAGTAAAACTAGTCAAAGACCTCATTAAAAAAGGAATAATTAATACATTTTTGAGTTTTGAAAAGTCATTCTTTTTGAATCATAAAATTAAACAATTTATTAATATTGAATAAAAAGAGTAAGAATTTAAGACAAAGTAACGAACTTAGAATTTAAATCCAAAAACTTTCAATTAAAAATGAAGACATCTCATTCATCAACCCCCACTCCAATTGATTCTAATAATTAACATTACTAGCATGTGGTTTTGTGTTTAGTGCTGGCTTTTGGATTTATTGGCTAAATGGGAATGAATTATTAGTTTGGGCAAATGAATACTTCTTCGTAGGAGTTATGTTTCATGTCCATACTCCATAATTAAGTGGAAGTAGTAGTCTTCACTACGTAACAACTACTAACAAACAAGAAAGTTGAGAGAAAGAGGTAAATAAAGGATATAATTGTGATTGCTTCCTCAACTAGTTAAGTAAATATCACCATTTTAGTGTATTGAACAAGTCACTTTTTCTTCTTACTCTTTTAAAGTAAAGTTAATAGAGAGTTTGAATTGTTTATACAAGACCATATACGAATGGAGTTATAAAGATTTAAGAGTCTTAGATTTAGAAGTTGATTTAGTTATGCTATTAGGGAAAAAAATATTTTTGATAATAGGGGAATCAAAAGTGAGAAAAGTACTATCTCTCCAAAATTGTTTTTCTAATGGTATCTCAAACATAAATTGTTATTGTAAGATTAGAGAATTTCTTTTTATTTTTTATTTTTAAAAAAAGAAAAAATAATTAGTGAAGTACAAACTATAACTCTCTAGAGTAATTTTTCAAATGATACTTTTGATAAAAAAGTTAAGCATATTTTAAAATTTTGCCCAAATTAACTATTAACTTGAAGCTTGTTCTGTTTTAAGCCTTTGGGTAAATATTTGGATAAGATCCATTTTTCCCACTTTTGCATTTCTTTGTTTGGAGCTCTTTTCTTTTTTTATATTTTGTTAGATTTTTTCATCTATTAGAATTTGGTTTAATATTATCATCCTATTAACCAAAAAAAAGAAGAAGATAAGTTGTTTTAAAAAATATATTTGAAAAAGAAAATGTGGAGGAGATTACAAAATTGACCTCCTTTTGGTTATTGCCTCATCATTTCTGATCTACATTTGAAAAGCCTTAGGCTGATGGAATAAAGAATATTCATAGCAGACACTACTTTTGTACGATACTCCCTCCTTTTAACAAAGAAGGATCTACTTTGACTTGATACAAAATTTTTAAAAATATAATTTTTTTTTTTAATTTTGTGGCATTAAATTAAAGTAGTATTAAATGTATTAAAATGCTCTTTAATCTTTCTTTTCCTTTTTCCTTTTCCTTTTTCTTTCTTGTTCCACAAACTAACAACCTATGTTCCATTGATTCTACTAGAATAATCAGATAGATAAATCAACATGAGTTTCAGTAGGATGATTGTAATCTCTTTGTTTATAATTAGAGATTTAGAAACATTGCATCTATGTAAAAATCATATATAGTTTGTAAATTTGAATTAATCTGGTATCAAACATCAAATATAATAAAAATAAATAAACAAAAAGATAGGTATCATACTTCCTCCGTCTTCTTTTGTTTAGTCACGTTGACTTGACAGATCCTTTAACAAGGCTTTAATTAGAAGGACATTTTACTAAGTTAATCTTACGGGAAATAATAGAAACGACACTTCAAATTAAACTATTTTCATGAAAATGGCCATGAAATTTAAATTTCACTTTCTAGCCATTTCAATTTGCTGGTTTGTTATGTACCATTTCTACACACCTTCTATACAGTTTCTATACATATCTTATACATATAAATATTCTATACGAAAATTATACAGTTTTGATACACAATTTATACAATAAGAGTACTTTTTTTTTTACACGTTTTATACAATAATTATATAATTTTCATACACTTTCTATATATTTTTTATATATATTTTATACATATATATATTTGATAGAACTATACAATTTCTATACATATATCTTATATAGATACATATTCTATTTAACAATTATATTATTTTTATATAATCTAAACAATAAAATAAAAGCAGAATATTTGATCAGTTAAAAAATTTATAGCAAAAAAAATTTGAAATATTTTTAAAAGGGCCGAATTGCCCAAGTTGAATACTGTATCAGTATTGTATACAGAATGTATCAGTATTGTATATGAACTGTATATGGACTACGTAGGCCAAAATGACTCAAATTAGAAAATAGCTATAAAGCGGAAATGGTATATCCGACTGGTCACTTTTTGAAAAGTTTTCAAATTTGGGTTATTTATTTTAAAATGTGTTATAGAGTATCTTTTTCCCTTAATCTTATTAATAATACTTTGAAACTCTAAATTTAACTATTACTCTTTATTTAATTATTTAAAATTAAAAATAATATAAAAATAATAATAAAACACGCTTATTTTACAAAAATTGACAAATAAAATGCAACAGAAAGGAGTAGGTATCATCATAACAAATTGTAAAGCTACGTTTCTTCACGTTATATTAGATTGTAAACGTGCATTATAGGTCAATATTTAGATCTAAAAATTACATAAATACATAACTTATGTTTTCAATATTACAAAAAATTTTAACTCCCTAAACATATTAGGAAAAAGTCATTATTTCCATCCTAAACTATACTCGAAAAGTCTACGACACACCTAAACTATTGGAGTGACCTAATACATACTTAAACTACTTAAAAGTGAAATTTTCTACACCCTATAAAGCATTATACCACTTACATGTGGTGTGGTGTTTCACACGCGCCTGCCACATCAGCAAAATACGAAAAAAATAAAAAAAAGAATATTTTCATTTTCTTTTTTAATTTAAACATATGCATACACACAGACCTCCATTTTTTGATGGATTAATAGTTAACACACTCACGTAAGGGAGACATGGAAGAGAATTGAGAGCCAAAAAGGGAGATTTGAGAAGAGAGTAACGTGAGAGAGACGGCCAATCGCGAGAGAGGAAAAAATAGACGGTGAATTTGAGAAGGGAAAGGAGAATTGCAGGTGAAAATGAGAACTACCAGTTGAAAAAAGAGGAAAAAAGTAAAAAGCCAGAATCTTGGGTGAGTAGAAATCTGGTACTGAAAATTGGTTACAACATTCTTGATAAAGTCATTGTTGTTGGATTTGGGAGGTTTACGCAGGGCTTCGTCGGCGTCCGGCAACTCGTCGGAGTAAGAAGAAAGCATTTGATGAAGATTGTAATAAACAAGAAATGGTTGTAAAGTAAAGAAGAGAGGCGATGGAGAAGAAGGATAGAAAATTATTTTAGTAGCAGATCGACACACCCAGCTTTTACTAATCGTGACTATACTATATGGGCATAATTTATTATCCAATAGATAATTTTAGAATCAATTATACAAAATGGGATTACGAAGATATTCTTGTCAAGTGTTTGATGAAGTGACGAAAGTTTTCAAAATTTGCCTGTTTAAATAGCAAATCTAATTTGATTTTGTTCATGGTGAAATTGATATTGATTCGGTGAAGGTGGAGAAATGGGGTGTGAAGAAATTACTTATTTGGGGGTGGGGGTGGAGTTTGGGGGTGGGGGTGGGGGTGGAGGTGATGAAGAAGATGTGTTGGTTGGGGTGGGGTCGGATTTGGGGGCGGGGGTGATGAAGAAAAAGATGTTTGGGGGTGGGGGTGATGAAGAAGAAGATGTTTGGGGGGTGGGGGAAGAGAATTTTTAATTTTTAATTATTTTTTTCATTCTTTTTAATTTAGATGTGCCTTTTTAAATTTAAATAATTATGTTTTTTTCACGTCAGATTTAGGGGGTAAAAAATTTCACTTTTAAGTAGTTTATGTGTGTATTAGGTCACTCCAATAGTTTAGATGTGTCATAAATTTTTCGAGTATAATTTAAGATGAAAACGATGATTTTTCTCAATATATTACAAAAATCTCAACATATATATAAAATATTTTGTATATATCGACTATATTATGTATATTAATAGAGAAAGAGAATAAAATAATTAAAAAAAAATAGAAGATAGTATACTTTCAAAAGAGTTGATGTTTATATTACTTATATTATTTAGATCCATACAATTCAAATTAGAAGAATTTTAAGTATCGCAAGTCAAACTTCAAACTAAAAGTCTCACGAGATAAATAGGGATGTCGATAAAGTTTATCCAAGAAAATTATACTTAATCTAACCACGTTCACATGATACTGTTTCTTTTTTTATTATTTCATTAAAATAAAATATACTTTATGTAAAAAAAATTAAATCAACTTTTTTTTACTTTAATTGCATATTTTTATAGTCATAAAAGACCGCTCATTTTAAAAGTATTTTCAACTTTGAGGAGCAGCTATCTCATCAAAAATAAAGCTTTTGATAAGAATTTCAACTGTGGTCTTAGAATTAGGCACACTATTTTTTCCAGAGAATTGATTTTATGAGAAATGAGTAGAAATTATTTTTTTAAAATAATTTTTTCATTGATTCACAGTTGAAAAAGCCTCAATTTCCAACTGTTTTTATTTTTAGAACAAAACGTTTAAGTTAGAATAAATTTTGGTAATACCAAATATGGGTTCAATCTATTTATAGTAGACAATTCTGTTGCGCAAATTTACTATTTTTGCACCCCCACTAGTTTTACTCTTAACATTCATATTATTTTATTCTAGAACTTTTTTTTAATTTTTGAAATAAAAAATATATAAATAATTACACTACCAAATATAGCTCAATCTATTCTATTAATCTATTCAAATAGATTTTTTGTTAGATGAATTTACTATTTTTGCACCCCTCACCAATCAGTTAAATACAAAAAGAAAAAGGATGAAAACTATAATTATCCTCTCAAGTAACTTAACCGAATAAGGAAAGTATATACTACTACTTATTTCTTTTCTATTCCTTACTTAACGAGATCCAATTTTGACCACGTTTAAAAATAGGAAAAAAATAAAAGACTTCACTCGGTTAAATCCAAAAAAAGGGGTAAAAAATCTCACGTGTCAAACATTTAACGCGGTTATCTTAAAGCGCGTCGCCCATCATAAACATTGCTGTCGTCCACCATACTTTAATTAAAAAAAAAATTCTACAACATTACTACATACAAGTCGTCTCAATTATTAGACTTTCATGTCTTGTTTGCTTTTGTCAAGATCTGTTTAATAAAGATTCTCTCCGTTATCAGAATTTATCATAATTTCATTCATATTTGTTGCTTGTTTTTGGATAGACAACTTGTATAACAAAAACATCAGCAATGGAGTTATTCCACAAAGCAAAAGCAGTTCGTTTACAAAGCCACCATGACAAGTACTTAACAGCTGAGGAAGACGAAGAATCCGTAACACAAGATCGTAACGGAGCATCAAAAAATGCAAAATGGACAGTCGAGTTCGTGCCAAAAACTGATAACGTTATTCGTTTAAAGAGTTGTTATGGGAGATATTTAACTGCATCAAATCAGCCATTTCTTCTTGGTATGACTGGTAGGAAAGTGCTTCAGACGATTCCAGCTAGACTTGATTCATCCATCGAATGGGAACCTATTAGGGAAGGGCAACAAGTTAAGTTGAGAACAAGATATGGACAGTTTTTGAGAGGGAATGGTGGACTTCCCCCGTGGAGAAATTCTGTTACGCATGATATTCCTCAGAGGACTAAGACACAAGATTGGGTGCTTTGGGATGTTCATGTTGTTGAAATATTGCCTCATTCGAATGGTGTTCCTGCGGTGGAGTTGGGGAGGAGTTCAGATTCGTTTGCTTCTGAATCTGGTTCTCCTACTACTGCTACTACTGGGTCCTCAAAATCTCTCAGCTTTTCTAGACAAGAGGTACTACTTCAATTTTCCAATTTTTGATCTTTAAAATGATATATAGATTTTGCAGTTTTTTATCATTTTTTGGGGGGTTGTTGGGGTTACAAGGCGTGGGTATGAAAGTTTAGCTAATCAACCAACCGAGCTAATAAGATTTCCGGCAGAATGTTCGTATTTGCACCTTAGGAAGTATCTTAATTTTATGCTTCCACTATATTTTGGAACGCACTTGATGTTGACTCTGAGGGTTCTTTGGATCCTAATCTGGGATAAAAATTGGTATTACATTTATCCCATGTTTGGTTAGGGATGTCAACGAGGTGGGGGTGGGGCGGGCAGGTTTAGACATGTGCAGGGCGGGGCGGGGCGGGTTTAGTTTGGTTATGAGTTTTAGCTAATATTGTGAGAAATCTTGCTATTAGCTATCACGCGTTAGATGTGGGATAGCTAATAATCCTGGAATTATTAGTCCGCGGTGTGTGGCCGAATCTAGTTCAATTGTCCAAATTATTTCAGGAAAAAAGTTTAAATTTATCCCTCTAATTCCGGCTGTGATTTAAAATTGCTCCATTACAGGTGATTTCTTATATTAATGTCATATTATAGGATATGCGTATATTTCACCCTTTTGGCTTATGGAATTTTGGTGTTTGAGTGAGCTACTTTTCACACATGCTGCAGGACATAAATAGAAGTGTTGGTGAATCTGTTAGTTTGAGATGTGAATTTGATGATTATTATGATGAGGTACTCAATTATCTCTCCCCTTTTTTTCCCTCTTTTGGCAGTCAAGTGATTCTTTGGTTAATTCGCCGCCTAAGATGGGAGACGGAAGGCTTATATATTATCACATTACGGATGAATTTGGAGAAGTTGAAGAGGGAACAGAGGGACTTTGCATAACTTTCAAGGGAAATAGTGTTGAGGATCTAAGGAAGAGACTGGAGGAGGAAACGGGGCTTGAAGATATTACTGTGTGTACTAAGAGTCCTCTGAACGGGAAGCTTTATCCTCTCCGCTTGCAGCTTCCTCCCAACAATGCAAATATGAATGTTATTATTTTGCCATCTTCATCTAAAGGTGACACTTTTACTCTTCTGCTTGCATTGAACTTGGTTTCATTTCCTGGAAGTAATATTTTTTTAGCTTGGTGTTTCTGTTTGAGCATTTTGTTCAACTCGAGCTATAATGTTTATATCAACCAAAGTAACTTGAGGTTCTTTTACATGGAGTCTGTAGTGTGACTAATGAAGAAAGATTTATCACCATTGCTATTGTGCGGTATTTAGCAAAGTCACTGATGTCTCATTGAGTTGTTCTTGCCTCTATTCTTGAATAAAAGCATCAGCCCTTGATTTCCTTCTAACCAACGTTGCATAGACAATTAAGGAACTTACTCAAAGCTTGTCTAAAGCTTACTTTGTTATATCAATTTGGCTGTCAATCGATGGCTTGAATGCTTAGTTTGAGAGCAATGCTTGTGTTCTGTAGCAAACTGATAGTAACATTGATATTACTATCCAATCTCATCACTCACCCCGTTGCATAATTCCGAGTAGTGTTGAATCCCATACACAGTGAAGTTAATCATAGTGGTGACTCAGCCTTCTTTTTCCACTTCTGGTTGAATCTTTATTGCCTTTAGATGAATTAGTTGTTGCTGGTGTTAACCTCTTGTTATGGTGTTTATCAGAGGCATTGTAGGCCAACTCGAGGAACACTACACGGATTGATGCAGTAGATGGATGTGTAGCTAGATATTTTTCAGAGTAAAAGATGGATTTCATCGTATATGGATGTGTAGCTTGATTTTTGTATCAGTAAAAGATGGAGACCGTTTAAAACGTATAGCTCCTTTATTATTATGCATTTGTATATAAGGTTTTGAGTGCTGAGAAAGATGATAGTTACTGGAATATCTGCTCTTTTGATGTTGATATCATCATACTATTTTACGGAATAATTGAAAATTGAAGGGAACTTGCAGGCTCGAACACCTCTTGTTCTAAAAAGCACATGAATCCGAATGCTATATTGAATGTGCGGTTATTTTGGTTCATTATTCGGCAGGTCTCTTCAACTGTTTTTTTTTTCAAGATAAGAAGTTTTCAATAGCATCTCATTCTTGCAGGCTCGAACACCTCTTGTTCTAAAAAAGCACATGAATCCGAATGCTATATTGAAGATCTTAAAACTATGGGGTCAAAAGTTTTGTAAATCGCAAGAAAATTTTTTTTACTAAACAACTGTCACAAAAAGAATAACCTTCAGCGTGGAGGTCTTACTTTTTATAGGAAAGGATTAAAAATTAAACGGAAAAGGGTTAAATATACTCTCGAATTATGATAAATAGTATATATATATTCTTCGTTATATTTTAGGAATAAATATGTCCCAATTATTAATCAAATATATGTATATGTCCCTCACGCTAACGGTAGGGGCATATGTGTACTCTATATACATATCATTTATCATAGTTTAGGGATATATTTGTCCTTTTTTTGTTTTAATTTTTTATCCCAAATAATTAATTCAAATCCACTACCCGACACGGTCTCAATTAAAAATTCAAGAGACGCCTATGTAACAGACGTGTTTTACCCACTCCTATAACGATATATCTATACACACGATACAGTGATAACCACTACTCTCAATTCCAAAAAAAAAAAATCATTAATCCATGACACTTAAAACAACAACAAATAAATTGCACTTTTCACATCTCAATTTTCAGCGAAATTTCGTTAGAAAAACACTATCCACCACCGACTAACATCACATAGCCACCGTCTCTTTCAATTCAGAAGCACCCCATCAGCGAACAATCGTCGCACCCCTAGCTCTGGCCACCTCCGATCCAATCTCACTCCCTTCAATCTGTAAACACCAACTAGCAGCAACGATCAAACACTGTAATTTGATTTGGGTTCACGTTTAAGAGAAAAAACAGAGGAAGTATGGGATTGGAACCAAAAGTAGAGGTTGGATGAGTTGGTTTGAAATGGGGTTCGATGAATTTGTTGGATCGAATAGTTAATTTAGTTAATTATTTGAGAAAAAATCTTTGTTTTTAATCTATCATAATTTATGTACATATATACCCCTACCACTAGTGTGAGGGATATATACGTATTATTTCATTAATATTAAGAGTATATATATATTCAAAATATGACGAATAATACATACGTATCATCAACATAATTCGAAATTATATTTATCGTGTTTCTAAAAAATAAATAAAGAGTTGAAACAATAAAGGCATGGTACCTTACACTGCCTGTTACTTGTACTTTAGAGCCAACATGTGCCCAACATGAATAAACAGTTGCACAACCGCTAAATTGTGATTGATCCCATTTATTTTTTTGTAAAAATAAAATAAAAATCGAAGGTAAGAGAAAAAGGTGAGGAATGGAGCACTCAAGATTTTTGATTGGTCTGATCAATACTCAAAGAAAGTGCACAGAAGTTTTATATCATACATAAACTTCTTACCTATATTATACTCCCTCCGTTTCATAATAAATAAATTATTTAATTTTAACATACAGATTAAGAAAAAAATATTAAAGACATAAACTTAACACAATTTTCTATTTTTATCCTAAAAAAAGAAAAAAATAATCTTGTAATACCTTTTTAAAAGTTAATTGGTTGTTAAATCATAAGGGTAAATTAGAAAAAAAATTCAATGATTCACTTATTTTGAAACATCAATAAATACCCCAACAATTCACTTATTTTAAAATGGAGGGAGTATTACGTAACGGCGCCTGTATCGTCACGATGGCAATAGCCAATGCCAGAACGGATGGATAGTTGAACTACCACAGCCTCACAAAATGCAATAATTACAAGTAATTTCTCTTTTATATAATAAAAAGTCTCACAATAATAAACTGTGAATTAATCTTAGTCACATGAAGTTTAATGCTGCAGGCCCAGAGAGAAGTGGCTGAATTGACAATTAGATTGATACATTATTTTCACCATTAATGTTTGCAGGTACAGTACCCATTCCTAAATTGATCGAACCTAACACAGAGTCGTATCTAGAATATTAAATTTATAGGTTATGAATCACATTAGTTATGTTTATTGAATTCTGGGTAAATTATTTATACATATTAGATGATTTTCATATTTAGGCTAAAACTATTGAATTCTGCTAAATCTGTAATTTTTATTATAGCTCCATCCCGACCTAACACGATCCCTAACAGCAATTTCCACATCAAAAGCTTCCAAAATTAATTTGGTTACATTTTGGCAGTCACTGCAGATACAAGTTCTTGAAAATGCGTATAGGATTCCTGGTTTTAGTTGCAAAAGTCCATAAGCAATGAAATATTGTTTACTTTTAAGTAGATTACATATATCTATATTTACCCTTGTTGATGAGCGTTTGATTCGTCATCTTGTAATACCACCTTCATTTCTCCTTTCCCTCTTATTGTATGTCCTTAAGAAAATTAATTTCCTCGATTCTAAGGTTTCTAATTATTTTTTATCAGAATAGAACGAAACAAATATTTTTGTAATAACGGCACTTCAAGTTACAAAATTTCCGGCAAACTCAAAGAAGTGAGCAAATTATGCTTGATAGATACTTTTTATTTTTGAGAGCAATTGAGAAGAAAAGGGGAAGCCAATTTTGAATTTCAATTCGTATATCTGAAGTAGTTTCAAAGCATGTACCCCAAAATAAAGTATGTATTTGTGCTCTTCATTCTATAACCGATCGGCTAATTGTGTAAAGTTTCCATCCTTTCACAAGTCCATTAGCCTAGATCTCAAATTAACGTTTCTGCCCTATGGCTTCTCCTTGGCCCAATGTCTTTTCTCAACCCAATAGAGTACTTAAATGGAAAAATTATGTGGTGTGAATAAAAAGATTTTATAATTATCTGTTTTAAAATAATTATCGTATATGGTTACCCTTTTCTTTAACCGTTTTTAATTCTCATATACAAATAAAATTAGCATATATACCGTTCTAATTAAAAGTAAAAATATTTTCTTTTTCTCCCACTTGTCTCAACAAAAAAAATTTCTCTTATCTAAAAGTAGCGCACATGGTTACTTTTTCTTTGAGGGTACTATTTTCTAAGTTATTCTTCATCACTTTGTCTTTAATTTTCGTCTGATTTCTTCATATTTGCAGTGTTGATTGGGGTTTCAAGTAATTGTTATGCTTGATGCAAATGGATGACAAAATTTAATTTAAAGGTATTTTTTCATTTGTATATTTTATATACATATGAATGTATTGAATGTATATTTTTTGATGTATATATGTATACTTTTGTATTACTATATATGTATACAAGTTTGTTCTGTGTTGATGTATATATACATATTCATATACACATGTATATACATTTGTTATGTGTTGGTTCATATATACATTATGAATATACATATATGTATAACCGTTTCTATATACATATATTGATTTTTATATATTGTGTATTATATATTATAATGGGTATCAACACATTCACGATATTCAAATTTGCTCACAGATGTATTCCTTAGGATTTGAATTTAATAGTTGATAATAATGGGGATGTTAGAAAATAATAGGAGATGCTGGAGAGAATAAATGAGTGAATCGCTCCTTTTTTAAAATCTCTATAACTGAAATAGTAACAAAATCTATAAAATGTAATTATTAAAATTTAAATTAATAAGTTAGTTAAGAGGGGTCTTAATACATTCAAATTGCCTCCAGACCTTTGGATAGGATGCTTATGATGTTAAAGGCGCTTGACGACTCTTTAGTACTTTCAAAAGATGCCAAATGGATGATGATTACCTTCAAGACGAGTTGAGGGATCTTAAAGAGGTCAAAAGAGTGCGAGAGAGGGTTAAAAAGCCCCCAAAGGTGACATGCGCCCCATCTACTTTAGAGGTGCACCTAACCTACCCTGCACCTGCTTAAAGTAGGTCAAAACAGTAGCACACGCTCCTAGGATGCGCCCCATATGCTCCCTACATGCTCTAGCAGATGCCAAAGTGGGTTGCTTACCTTTTGTTGCAAATGAATCACTTTTGGGCCCATAATTTGTAATAATTAGCCCTACACTATAAATAAGAGTTTTCTTTCATTTTTATGGAAGATTTTGATGAATTATGAAGGTATACTCTTTTGAGAGTGTGAGGCAACATAGATTAGCTTGTGTTGATACTTTGTTTAGAAACATTGGTTGCTTGGGAATTGATTCCCTTGTGGTCCACATAAGAGTTAGGTGCTTGTAGGTCATTTTAATTTAGGATTAAGGTTTAATATACCCTTTGTTTGCTTTTCAATTCCTATTTTGTGTCTATCTTTACTTGTTTTCCATCTATCCTTTTATCTTTCGTTTATCGTATCGTAGTTTAGCTTTGGTTCCGTAGTTTGTTCCGGTTGTCACACCCCTTTTTTTCAACGCGTACTCCAAAACATTGGAATACATTTTTAAAGTTCGAAAGGGTTTTATTATTTAAGTGAAAAGAAATGAAAATTTGTTTCGGAAAAAGGATTATTTGCATTTTTTATTCAGAGTCGCCACTTGGCATAATCCGGTGTGCCAAGTCACCTTTAGAAAATCCTTTTCGAAACCGTTTGACTCTTAAACTGGTTTTGCGAACAAAGATTCCGGTTAAGGAATTCTGTTGACCAAGGGGAAGGTGTTAGACACCCCTCGATCCCGTGGTTTGACCACAGTCGCCTGGTGGAGGGTATCGACTAATTTGGCATTACAAATGTATAAACCACACAAAAACACATAAAACAATCCATCCAAACATATGAAACAAAACAAATCCAAAATTAGTGTCCAGTCCAATTATACAATCCCGAAATAGAAAAATGCAAAAATATAAACCTACACTAACCTATATTAATCCTAAACTATGCTCCAAAGCTTTACCCGATGCCTCGGGCCTTGATAACGAGCGTCCTCCGAGTACAAGATACCTCGAGGCATTCCCCGGATAAAATAATACAAGTGCTTCGGGGCATTCCCCGGTCAAATGAATACATTTCTTAGTGCGGAAAAAATAAAACTATTCAACAAAATTTCAAACACTCCACAGAATTTCCAACATTCAACCGAAGCCACGAATCCTAAATTTTGCCTACCCAAACTACGTTTGCCTAAACCAATCGGCGCATCATGATACTACCCAATCAAACACTCGTATTTGCTTCAAAATAACCAACGACAATAAATCAAAACAATATTCATTCTTTATCAATTCCTACCATCCAACCCCACATTCCATTTTTTATACCAAATTCCAACGATTCAAGACAGTCATCTCAACAATCCACAACCATCTATTCAATGAAATCGAACACCGAATTAATGTCACCAAAATTCAACCACATATCAGGCAAATCAAACACGTATAGTAAAGTAAAATTAGAAGAGATAGAGTTGGACCTTAAATTTGAAGCTTTCAAACTCAAAGTTATTCGAATAAAGAGAGTCCGCACCCGGAAACCTCGAGCCGAACCTTAACACCAACAATCCAACTCGATAAATAAAGATCCGTTCACCGTCACTTTTCACGCCGGGTACTGTTCACCGGTTACTGTTCACGGTTACTGTTCACCGGTGCTTTTTTTTTTTTTTTTTTTTTTTTTGTGAGGAAGATTATTTTGTCATTGTTGTTATTGTGGAGAAGATGATGATCAAAGCCTTTTTTTTCTTTTCCTCTTAGAATTTTTCTTTTATAATGGGCATGGATTTGTTATGATGTGGGAATTTTGGTGGGTTCCCCATATATTCTTTCTTTGTGGACAAGAAAAAGGAGGGGGGGGGGATCATATGGGTAGTTAGGGTAGGTGGAAGCTTTTGATTGGGTAGGTTGTTAGGATAAGATATATTAGTTAGAGGTATTTTTTTTTTTGTTTATTTTTGTATTTTTGTATTTTGTGGAGGGATAATTACACGGGGTAGGGTACACGGTAGGATAACATAAAATGGGTAAAATGAATAAAAATGGAACTTCAAGAGGACGAAATCACGTGTCTACATCATGCCCCCTTTGACTGTAAACACGCAGTGTTTTCAGACAAAAAAGTAGACAACGAGATAGAATTTTGTCCCGACCATTATTCAAAAGAAGAAACAGAAGAAAGAAGGACTATCGGGTTTTGAATTAGGACAGCCTACCCAACCAAGTTACGAGAGGATCGAGTGACAAACATCTCAACTTTTGGACGGCGGTGGACTATACCGAGCTGGAGAGTCAAGTGAGGTTCCATCGAGGTTCCGGTCCGCGGCTCTGTTATTACATCAAAAATAAAGATTAAAAGCTAAAACATAAAGGAAATTACAAAAATCCTATCTAAACAGCTTTTGTTGGTTCTTGACTCGACTTTCATCACCCTGTTCTCCAGGCGGGCTCCTGACTTGCAATTTCTTTCCCCTTGTTGCTTGGCTTTCAATTGCTTCACTTTGTTGCTTGACTCTTTTGTTTCTTCACCCTATTCTCCAGGCGGGCTCCTGACTTGCTATTTCATCACTTTGTTGCTTGACTTTTCATTTTCTTCACTCTGTTCTCCCGGTGGGATCCGAACTTGCTATTTCATCACCCTGTTCTTCAGGCGGGTTCCTGCCTTGCTATTTCATCACCCCGTTCTTCAGGCGGGCTCCTGCCTTGCTATTTCATCACCCTGTTCTTCAGGCGGGCTCCTGAAACTCAAAATTAAAACTAGAACGAAAATTATCCCAAACAAGAATTATAAATAATTAGTATTTCATTTTTTGAAAGCATTGTCCCATTTTCCAGGAGGGTCCTGACCAGAAGGTGAAATCCCATTTTTCAGGAGGGTCCTGAGCAGAAAGTAAAAATATCTAAACAAAAACTAAAGTCCCATTTTTCAGGAGGGTCCTGAACTGAAAGTAAAATCCCATTCTTCAGGAGGGTCCTGAACAGAAAGTAAAGTCCCATTTTTCAGGAGGGTCCTGAACATAAAGTACAATTCCATTTTTCAGGAGGGTCCTGAACAGAAAGTAAAGTCCCATTTTTCAGGAGGGTCCTGAACATAAAGTAAAATCCCATTTTTCAGGAGGGTCCAGAACAGAAAGTAAAATCCCATTTTTCAGGAGGGTCCAGAACAGAAAGTAAAGTCCCATTTTTCAGGAGGGTCCTGAACAGAAAGTAAAATCCCATTTTTCAGGAGGGTCCTGAACAGAAAGTAAAGTCCCATTTTTCAGGAGGGTCCTGAACAGAAAGTAAAGTCCCATTTTTCAGGAGGGTCCTGAACATAAAGTAAAATCCCATTTTTCAGGAGGGTCCTGAACATAAAGTAAAATCCCATTTTTCAGGAGGGTCCTAAACATAAAGTAAATTCCCATTTTTCAGGAGGGTCCTGATCATAAAGTAAAATCCCATTTTTCAGGAGGGTCCAGAACAGAAAGTAAAATCCCATTTTTCAGGAGGGTCCTGAACAGAAAGTAAAGTCCCATTTTTCAGGAGGGTCCTGAACAGAAAGTAAAATCCCATTTTTCAGGAGGGTCCTGAGCTGAAAGTAAATTCCCATTTTTCAGGAGGGTCCTGAACATAAGGTAAAATCCCATTTTTCAGGAGGGTCCTGAACAGAAAGTAAAATCCCATTTTTCAGGAGAGTCCTGAACAGAAAGTAAAGTCCCATTTTTCAGGAGGGTCCTGAACATAAAGTAAAATCCCATTTTTCAGGAGGGTCCTGAACATAAAGTAAAATCCCAATTTTCAGGAGGGTCCTGAACAGAAAGTAAATTCCCATTTTTCAGGAGGGTCCTGAGCAGAAAGTAAAATCCCATTTTTCAGGAGGGTCCTGAACAGAAAGTAAAATCCCATTTTTCAGGAGGGTCCTGAACAGAAAGTAAAGTCCCATTTTTCAGGAGGGTCCTGAACAGAAAGTAAAATCCCATTTTTCAGGAGGGTCCTGAACAGAAAGTAAATTCCCATTTTTCAGGAGGGTCCTGAACAGAAAGTAAAATCCCATTTTTCAGGAGGGTCCTGAACATAAAGTAAAATCCCATTTTTCAGGATGGTCCTGAACATAAAGTAAAATCCCATTTTTCAGGAGGGTCCTGAACAGAAAGTAAATTCCCATTTTTTAGGAGGGTCCCATTTTTCAGGAGGGTCCTGAACAGAAAGTAAAGTCCCATTTTTCAGGAGGGTCCTGAACAGAAAGTAAAGTCCCATTTTTCAGGAGGGTCCTGAACAGAAAGTAAAGTCCCATTTTTCAGGAGGGTCCTGAACATAAAGTAAATTCCCATTTTTCAGGAGGGTCCTGAACAGAAAGTAAATTCCCATTTTTCAGGAGGGTCCTGAACAGAAAGTAAAATCCCATTTTTCAGGAGGGTCCTGAACATAAAGTAAAATCCCATTTTTCAGGAGGGTCCTGAACAAAAAGTAAAGTCCCATTTTTCAGGAGGGTCCTGAACATAAAGTAAAGTCCCATTTTTCAGGAGGGTCCTGAACATAAAGTAAAATCCCATTTTTCAGGAGGGTCCTGAACAGAAAGTAAAGTCCCATTTTTCAGGAGGGTCCTGAACAGAAAGTAAAGTCCCATTTTTCAGGAGGGTCCTGAACATAAAGTAAAATCCCATTTTTCAGGAGGGTCCTGAACAAAAAGTAAAGTCCCATTTTTCAGGAGGGTCCTGAACAGAAAGTAAAGTCCCATTTTTCAGGAGGGTCCTGAACAGAAAGTAAAGTCCCATTTTTCAGAAGGGTCCTGAACATAAAGTAAAATCCCATTTTTCAGGAGGGTCCTGAACATAAAGTAAAGTCCCATTTTTCAGGAGGGTCCTGAACATAAAGTAAAGTCCCATTTTTCAGGAGGGTCCTCAACATAAAGTAAAATCCCTCGATATGCATTTCCAATGGTAACTGAATCAAGTGAAACAAATTTGCCCCTGTTTCAATCAAAGAAAAATTTGTCAGTTAAAAACTTAGTGGTGGCTTGCAGATCTTGGCTTTTCAGGTATCTGCCCAACACTCGTTCCTTTCATCTTTGTTCCAAATTGCTAACACTTGTCGTGTCTTGCCGCATCATTGACCTGGATCCAGATTGAGGGAAATGAGTTCTGACTCAAACAATGGGTTTCCATTTTTACCATGCCCCTGAGGTGCACTCTTTTCCCAAATCCGAAATGCTTCTACGAATCCAATAGCCTGTCGGTTGATAGACTTCCTTTGCTTCGTGTTGAATTACGATCATATTTCTTTTCTGTGTTGTTCCTTGGCTTTTCCTCATATAATTGGAAAGACTGGTAGTAAATTTTGACATCCTTTCTTGCTTGTTTTGACACAGACTTGACTTAAAATGTAAAGAAATTATGGTGACTTTTATTTTAATAAATGACATAAAAAAAACAAAAAACATGAATATGTAAATGAAAGAAAGAGGGAAATGTCCCATATTCAAGAAGAAAACTTATCTGAATACGACAACCAACTCCAATGAGTATGACATGCATTTAGGATTGAGCTGCCTGATCTTCCTATCCAAAACTCCCCATTTGTTGTCGAGTGTGTGCCTTTGCCGTTGAGCCGCTTCTTCAAATCTATTGGACTCATACATCACATTCGACTGACGACATCTAAAAAGACATTCGCCAACAAATCTCTTTCTTTTCACTTTTCACTTTTCTCTTGAACTCTCCCTCGCCTTACGGTGCCCGTGAGGGTTTTCACCAATAAGACTCTCTCATTTTTGTATTTCTCTCAACTCACCATCGCCTTATGGTGCCTGCAAAGGTTTTCACCAATAAGACTCTCTCATTTTCATTTTCTCACAACTCACCATCGCCTTATGGTGCCTGCAAAGGTTTTCACCAATAAGACTCTCTCATTTTTGTATTTCTTTCATGATTTCTTATGCTGAGGGAGATAAGCGGTACTTCACAATGTATCGTCATATCCATTGCATGCTTAGCCTTAACACTATCAAAAATTGATCTGAAGGACTTTCTTTAGTTGTAACTTGGCTTTTGGTCAAGGTTAGAAAAGATGGTAAGAGGCTCAAACGATACTTGAAGTGGGGGTGGGACTTACAACTTTTGGAATCGACTCAAACAATGCATTAACTCATGCCCCAGTTTTGTTGACTGGGTGAATCTTAAATCTTTATTTGGTTGGACCGAGCCCGAAATAGGGCAGCCTACGTATCTCACTCCTGAGAGAGGAGAATCAGGTCGCACGTAGTTCCATCAGCTTGTTCTTTATTTTGATTTGATTTTTTTTTATTTTCGAACTCTTTCTTTTATTCTTATTTTCTTGACATTTATCTTTGACTCTATTTTGATTCCAAAAGAGGGATATGAAAGAAAAATAAACGAGGCTCAAACGGGTAAACAAAGGGTGACACAATGTTTGGATAGAAGAATAAAATGCCTTCATCATATCAATCTTAAAAAATGCAAGTACTAAACATGCAATAAACTCAAACAAAGGATCAAATATCATACATAGTATCTTTTGACCGCATCAACATTGATAGCCATTTCTGCCATTTTGCCTTCAGTATCTGTCAAATATAAGGCTCCATTGGGTAACACTTTCTTCACAACGAAGGGACCTTGCCAGTTAGGGGAGAACTTGCCCTTTGCTTCAACCTGGTTAGGAAGGATACGTCTTAATACCAACTGACCAACTTCAAAATTCCTGGGACGGACCTTTTTGTTATACGCACAAGCCATCCTCCTTTGATACAACTGGCCATGACACACGGACGTTCGCCTTTTTTCCTCGATCAAACTCAAATATTCCAGTCGGGCTTTTACCCATTCGTCGTCATCGATCTCTGCTTCTACAATGACCCGAAGAGAAGGAATTTCAACTTCTGCAGGGATGACTGCTTCTGTCCCATACACTAATAAATATGGAGTTGCCCCTGTTGAAGTGCGAACAGTGGTGCGATAACCTAGCAATGCAAACGGCAACTTTTCATGCCACTGTCTAGAACCTTGTACCATTTTTCGCAGTATCTTTTTTATATTTTTATTGGCGGTTTCTACAACACCATTGGCCTTTGGGAGATATGGAGTAGAATTTCGATGTGCGATCTTAAACTGTTGACACACTTCTTGCATCAAATGACTATTGAGATTGGCAGCATTGTCTGTAATAATCATCTTAGGAATTCCAAATCTACAAATGATATTGGCATGAACAAAATCTACCACAACCTTCTTTGTCACCGACTTGAAAGTTACTGCTTCCACCCACTTTGTGAAGTAGTCAATGGCTACCAAAATGAATCTATGTCCATTTGATGCCTTCGGCTCAATCGGTCCAATCACATCCATTCCCCAAGCTACGAACGGCCATGGAGCGGCCATTGCATGCAACTCAACAGGAGGAGAACGTATCAGATCGCCGTGCACCTGACATTGATGACACTTTCGAACAAACTGAATAGAATCCCTCTCCATAGTAAGCCAGTAATAACCTGCTCGAAGAATCTTCTTTGACAAGACGTGACCGTTCATATGCGACCCACATACTCCAGAGTGTATTTCAACCATGATTGCCGAGGCTTCTTTTGCATCTACACACCTTAGAAGTCCCAGATCTGGGGTCCTCTTATACAAGATTCCCCCGCTCGAGAAAAATCCACTAGCCAAACGCCTAAGAGTCCTCTTTTGATCGTTGGTGGCATATGTTGGGTATTCTCCTGATTGAATGTACCGCTTGATATCCAAGAACCAAGGTTCTCCATCAAGCTCTTCTTCAACCACATTGCAGTAAGCATGCTGATCACGACTCTGTACATGCACTGGATCGATGTAGGCTTTGTCAGGATGTTGGAGCATTGAAGACAAAGTGGCCAAAGCATCAACAATTTCATTACGAATCCTTGGAATGTGCCTAAATTTTACTAACACAAATCGGCGGCATAGCTCCTGCAAGCATTGTCGATACGGGATGAGCTTCAAATCTCGCGTCTCCCAATCGCCTTGAATTTGATGGACGAGTAAATCCGAATCTCCCAACACCAATAATTCTTGGACTCCCATATCAACAGCTAACCTCAAACCAAGGATGCAGGCTTCATACTCTGCCATATTGTTAGTACAATAGAATCGAAGTTGTGCTGTTACCGGGAAATGTTGTCCCGATTCAGAGACAAGAACCGCACCTATTCCGACTCCTTTCATATTGACAGCTCCATCGAAGAATAACCTCCAACCTGGATCAACATCTATAACGACTTCATCGACACACGACACTTCTTCGTCAGGAAAATATGTCTTTAATGGCTCGTACTCTTCATCGATGGGATTCTCAGCAAGATGATCTGCCAAGGCTTGGACTTTCATGGCGGTTCGAGTCACATATACGATGTCGAACTCGGTAAGCAAAATTTGCCACTTTGCCAATCGACCTGTCGGCATAGGCTTCTGAAAGATATACTTCAAAGGATCCATGCGGGAGATGAGATAAGTAGTATAGGATGAGAGATAGTGCTTCAACTTCTGTGCTATCCAAGTTAGGGCACAACACGTCCTTTCAAGAAGAGTATACCTGGCCTCATAAGTGGTGAACTTCTTGCTAAGATAGTAAATAGCCTGCTCTTTTTTGCCTGTGACATCATGTTGCCCCAGGACACACCCGAAAGAATTGTCCATGACTGACAAGTATAAGATCAAAGGCCTACCAGGCTCCAGGGGTACCAACACGGGCGGATTTGACAAATATCTTTTGATTCGATCGAACGCTTCCTGACATTCTTCAGTCCATTTTACCACAACACTCTTTTTCAGCAACTTGAATATGGGCTCACAAGTGGTTGTGAGTTGAGCAATAAACCTGCTAATGTAGTTCAGTCTACCAAGCAAACTCATTACCTCTGTTTTATTCTTGGGCGGGGGCAAATCCTGAATGGCTTTGATTTTCGAGGGATCTAATTCAATTCCCCGACGGCTGACTACAAACCCCAACAGCTTTCCAGATGGAACTCCAAATACACATTTTGCCGGGTTGAGTTTGAGGTTATACCTGCGAAGTCTTTCAAAGAACTTTCTCAAGTCTTTTACATGGTCGGCCTGACTTTTTGACTTAATAATCACATCATCCACGTAAACCTCAATCTCCTTATGCATCATGTCATGAAACATAGTAGTCATGGCTCTCATGTATGTTGCTCCAGCATTCTTCAAACCGAACGGCATCACCCGATAACAATAAGTTCCCCATGGTGTGATAAAAGATGTCTTCTCCGCGTCTTCATCATCCATAATGATCTGGTGATATCCGGCATAGCAATCCACAAAAGAGGCAACCTCGTGTTTAGCACAGTTGTCTAGCAAAATATGGATGTTGGGCAGTGGAAAATCATCTTTCGGAGTTGCCCTGTTCAAATCGCGGTAATCAACACACACTCGAATTTTGCCATCTTTCTATGGTACGGGAACAACATTGGATAACCACATGGGATAACGAGCCACTCGAATTACTTTGGCTTCAAGTTGTTTCATGATTTCCTCTTTGATTTTAATACTTACATCTGTTTTAAACTTCCTCAACTTCTGTTTGACAGGAGGGAATGCGGGATCCGTTGGAAATTTGTGAGACACTAACTCAGTGCTTAAACCAGACATATCATCATAAGACCATGCAAAAACATCCTTATAATCCATTAACGTTTGAATCATTTCATCCTTTAGCTGGGGCAAAACATGTACACTGATTTTAGTTTCCCTAACATCTTCTTGATCCCCTAGATTTATTGTCTTAGTCTCATTCAAATTAGGATTCGGTTTGTCTTCAAATTGTTCCAACCCTTTGCTTATTTCTTCTAATGCTTCTTTTTCATCATATTCCTCATCCTGCTCCATTACATCTGGATTATTTTGGATTTTAAGACCAGGCTGAAAATTCCGCATGCATGTCATGTCATTAGAATCAGCATAAAGAGAACTGTGTAAAAAGAAAAACAAACTATATTAGACACAAAACAAAAGGGACATTGCATTTCATTAAATAAAAGATAGAAGGGTTTAAACACAGACACCAATATAACATAAACAAACTAAAATCCGAATTACAACCCTGAAATAACTCGGATAAACAGAAAGGAAAACAAAATAAACTACCAAAACTCCCTCCTGACGGGGAGAGGAGTGACTTCCCAATTATTGAGCCGGACAGCTGGACCTACGAATTGCACATCTGCCATACTGGTACCTTCTCCTGCTTCAACCATATCAACTTCAATAAAAAGTTCTGGAGGTCACCCACCAATTCAACTTCAGATTCCACATGCTTCGCGACATCGCTCTTAACAAATGACTCACTGAGTAGTGGCATTGGGCGAGGGAGTGACCATATTTCCTTCTTCCTTCCCCTGATTTTCTTCAGATCTTCAGCTGTAGGCTCAAATCCCAGACCAAACGTGCCCACGTTCTCACTCGGACATATGGGATGAACTATACCATGCAGAGATGCTCCCAAACCTTTTCCTGGTTCAAATCCGTATTTCCAAAGTTCACTCACCATCATGATAGAAGCAGAAGACAATTGCGGTCCCGGTATAGCTTGCCACTCAGGGATACGACTCACTGGCACTGTATCAAAAATTTGATAGACGAATGTCTCCTCCACGTTATTTGCTTCAATAAAGGACAAGGGAGAATCTTCGTAGGCTGATAAATCTCCTTCACCATGAATAACTACTTCTTGCCTGTCATGCTCAAACTTAATCATTTGGTGCAGCGTGGATACAACCGCCTTGGCCTTGTGGATCCAGGGCCTTCCCAACAACAGATTGTAAGAGGATTCTACGTTCAATACCTGAAACTCTATGGCAAACTCAACAGGCCCTATGGTCAACATTAGTTCTATTTCGCCAATGGAATTTGACTTTGCACCATCGAAAGCCCTAACACATACATTGTTGGGCTTGATCCTATCAGCACCAACATTCAGCTTTTGCAAAGTAGAAATAGGGCAAATATTTGCACCTGAACCTCCATCAATCATATCATGAGTGACGTAGAAATCCTCACACTTCACTGTAATGTAAAGACCCCGATTATGCCCTGTACCTTCAACAGGCAATTCATCATCAGAAAAGCTGATTCGATTGACCTCAAAGATTTTTCCCACCATTTTCTCAACCTGGTTGATTGTAATCTCCCTTGGAACATATGCTTCATTCAATACCTTCAGCAAAATATCACGATGCTCCTCGGAGTGCAACAACAAAGATAAAAGGGAAATTTGAGCAGGGGTTTTCTTCATCTGGTCTAATACTGAATACTCTGGCAATTTCATCTTTTTCAAAAAATCTTCGGCTTCCTCCTCAGTGATAGGATTTTTGATAGACGACGGTTCACTCACCGTTGGCTTAGACTTTCTTAAGCTTTCAGGCACGAAGCATCTTCCTAACCTGGTCAAACCTCTTACCTCATCTACATCTTCCACAACTTCTGTCCCGTGATAGGTCATCACGGTCCGCCCATAATTCCAGGGAATCCTTTTCATATCAACTATCGGAGGTTGGGTCACCGGTTTGAGGACAATAGGCGGTGCCAGTGCTCCTTTCACCGTCAAGATAGGCTGACTCAAAGCTCCCACCACTGTCAACTTAGGTTTATCCTGACTCGAATCACCATACCTTCTGGCGCCTTGTACTGTGATCAGGGGCTTCTTTGTGCTTTCTCGGGATTTATCCTCCCTCATTCCTTCCTGGCTCAATGACATTGCTTTCAAAGACTCCGCTACATTCACCGATTTCTCCTCAGTGGTGTGTATCTTGACAATAGGCTTATAACCCCTCGAAGACTCTTTCCCATCATATATCAATTATAACATATTGGCTTCAGCATGGGTTGGCAACGGATTCTGGTTAATGTTTGGACCCTCCGGGGCTTGGACCAACATCTGATTTGTGTCAATCAAATCTTGGACAACTCTCTTTAAATGCCAGCATTTCTCAATATCATGGACTGGCATATCAGAACAGTACGCACACCTTAAAGAATAATCGAGATTCCTTGGTGGTGGATTTGAAAGCCTTCCTTGAATTGGGCTTAAAACCTTCAACTTCCTCAACCTATCAAACAAGCTAGCATATGACTCCCCAAGAGGTGTGAATTGATTTTTGACCGTTTTCTCCTGCTTATACTCGGGCCTAGGCTGAAAACTGGGTCTGGGGGGGGGTTTGGTAATTTGGTGGAGCGAATGGGCGATTTTGTAAAGTTTGCGCGCGCCACTGCGGGTAAGAAGGGGTTTGGGCATATGGTTGCGCACTATATACTGGGTAAGGGGGTGGTGGAATGGAATATAAAGGATTTTGTGGAGGGTAGTAATGGTGGGGAGGAATATATGAAGCTTGGGCGTAGACTTTGGCTTGGGATTGGGGATAGGGGCGAGGTGGCCTTTTAGGATAAGTATGGGTTCCGGCTACGACAGTCGCAACATCCTCTTTCTTCCTTTTTCCTCCAAATGCGCCAGATCCACCTTGAATCGCTTGTGTGGTAGCTTTTAATGCAGCAAAACTCACTATTCGACCGGTCTTAATCCCGTCCTCTATCATCTCCCCCATTTTGAGGACTTCCATAAAAGACTTTCCCATTGCCGGAAGTAAATGTTGAAAATAGGTCTCATCCTGCGCCTGAATGAAAACTTCTACCAACTTACTTTCCTTCATTTGAGGCTTTACCCTAGCGGCCTATTCACGCCACCTTATAGCGTATTCCCTAAAACCTTCAGTGCTCTTTTTCTTCATGTTGACCAAAGATTTTTCGTCCGGAATCAAGTCGATGTTGTACTGAAAATGTTGAACAAATTCAGAAGCCAAATCATCCCAACTGTTCCATTTATCGATATCCCGATCGATGAACCATTCTGAAGCCAGATCTGAAAGACTCTCGCCAAAGAAGGCCATGAGTAGTTCTTCCTTTCCTCCTGCAGCCCTCAACTGGTTGCAATAACGTCTCAAGTGTGCAACAGGATCACCGTGCCCTGCGTACTTCTCGAACTTAGGCATCTTAAAACCGGGGGGCAGGTTGATGTCTGGGAACATGCACAGGTCTTTATAGGAAACACTTCTATAATCTCCGATTCCTTGCAAATTCCTCATAGCTTGCTCTAAACTCTTCAGTTTCCGGGCTATGACATCCTGTTCCTCCGTTGCGACAGGTTTCTCCGTATCAAATGGAAATGCAGGCGGCTGAGTGTACCCATACGGTTCATTCAATTGCAAAGTAGGCTCCGTAGCATAATACTGACCATCTGAAACCTTCAGTACTGGCTCACTGAAAGACCGAGGAAGCCTCATTGTGGGACGCACAGCATATATGGGAGTTTCATGTGGTGGCAGGGCCACGAATACCGGTGTGATCGGTGGCGCTAGCTGAGCAGCTGGTCTTGATTGGGGAGCTGCCAAGGGCACTCCAGAATTGCCAGGATAATAATGTCGCGGAGTGAATCCTGGCGCGTGCTCAGGTGACTCAGTAGGAGCAGAGAATTGTGCTTGAGAGAGCGGTGGGCAATTAGAGATATTCCCAAGACCTTCAGGGAGCGGAGGAGGAGGCATTCCGCTGGCTCATGCCCGGTGCAAATCTATCAATTGTTGCCTGAGTCTTACTACCTCATCATTGTGTTCTGAACTTTCTTCCCTGTGATCCTGATCCGGGTCAATGAGCGAATTTTCAATCTCCCTGCTAGCCATTGCGAGCTTTGCTTTGGATCTAGTGAAGTATGGGTGACTAGCCAGAGTGCTGCAAACCTACCACTTTTATCTGAAAGAACATGCTCATCAAAGACGACATCCGTTAGGATTAGGGTATACCAAAAGCATGGGAGTCACATTGGTAAAATTGCCCTAAGTTCATGTTCATTTCTACCAGCTTTTGAGGGTAGCGAGGTCATTTCAACATCATCCCGATTTTTATTTACACACTTTTTTTTTATCTACACCTATTACTATTTTTTTTATCAATATCTGCTCTTTTCCTCACGTTATATACCTTTATTTTATCATTCTTTATGGCTTTTGTTTTCCTTAAAAGAGGAAAAATAATGAAAAACAACGAAACAAAATGATTAGATCGAACCCAAAAGTAGGCTGCCTACGTATCATGTTGTACATGAATCAGATCTTGCGTAGTTCGGGCAGTTTTGTCAAAATGACCAATTAAATTTTTTTTTTTCTTGAAACTTTAAAAAGAAAAGAAAATAACAAATTATCAAAAGAATTGACGAAAATCTTTTTTGCATTTTTTAGGTTTAAACTCCCTATACAAAAATGGAATCTATGATTACCAAAGAGGAATCTTTTTGGGTTTTCGATTTAGAATTTCATAGGAAAATGAAACTTGAAACTATTAAAAAAAATCTTTTTGTAGTTTTCTTTTAGAGATGTCTATGAAACACCTACTCTAAGTGAAGAGTGAAGAAAATCTTTTTGAATTTTTCAGATTCCTGTACAACATGAAATCTATGGTTACCGAAGAAAATATTTTTGGATTTTCGATTTTAAATTTCATACGAAAATGAAACTTGAACCTATTAAAGGAAAATATATTTTTTGCTTTCTTTTAAAGATGTACATGAGACACCTACTCTAAATGAAGAGTGAAGAATTTTTTTTTTATTTTTTTTTGAATTTTTGAAATAAGATCCCCGAACCCATAATAGGTTGCCTACGTATCTCACTCCCGAGAGAGGAAAATCAGGGGTGCGTAGTTCGTCCAGATTGGACACTTAACGATTAACTAATAAATTGACCCTAACTTAAGAGACAACCAAAAACAAACGAGTGAAAACATTTTGGATTTCAACTAGACATTTCAACTAAGACTGACACCACCAATTATAAAAAAAATCTTTTTGGTATTTTGTTTTTGACAGATAAGTAGACAAAGCAAATAAAACCCTTTTTTTTTTTCAGTCAATTTTTTTTGAACTTACGGTACTTTGAGAAGATAAATGCAAAAACGTAAAAAAAATCTTTTTGAGTTTTGGGATCGTGAAGAACAAAAGCAATAAAGAACTCTAAAAATAAACTTCGACACTCCTTTTGATTCATTCTTTTCGACTCACTTTTTTTTCCTTTTTTTTTTTTTTTTTCACACTTTACTTCTAACACATGTTTTCCCCAAATCGGTCCGTCAAATGACCACGTTACCCTCAAATATGCAACAGTTAGCACGTAGGGATGCTTTAAAGGCGAGTCTCCTACAAAGGACCGTGTAGGCCCCGCTAGGTCTCAATAAGATGCACATAAGAATGACCTAAAGGCTGACCTACGTTGTGGTTTACTAACAAGGCCGTTCGGGGGAGCATATGGTCGATAGTGGCTGCTTTGCTTTCCACCTACTCCATACATCCAACGGCACCCCCCTAAAATAAAGGTGACTCAACTAGATTTCGTGCGCACGACGTGCGCTCCGAGACTTGTTGCAGAAAGAAGGCCGGGGGGATGGACTCATGATGACAGATATAAAGCGGTAACACATAGGATAAATAGTATAAACAAAGAGCACGAAGACGCACAAAAGTGAAAAAAATGACAAAACAATAATCACAAACAATGCTTATACACTCGTAATGCCAAACAAAGCCGATACGACTCAAAAAATAAGCTCGAATTCTGAAATGTCCCCAGCAGAGTCGCCAGAGCTGTCACACCCCTTTTTTTCAACGCGTACTCCAAAACATTGGAATACATTTTTAAAGTTCGAAAGGGTTTTATTATTTAAGTGACAAGAAATGAAAATTTGTTTCGGAAAAAGGATTATTTGCATTTTTTATTCAGAGTCGCCACTTGGCATAATCCGGTGTGCCAAGTCACCTTTAGAAAATCCTTTTCGAAACCGTTTGACTCTTAAACTGGTTTTGCGAACAAAAATTCCGGTTAAGGAATTCTGTTGACCAAGGGGAAGGTGTTAGGCACCCCTCGATCCCGTGGTTTGACCACAGTCGCCTGGTGGAGGGTATCGACTAATTTGGCATTACAAATGTATAAACCACACAAAAACACATAAAACAATCCATCCAAACACATGAAACAAAACAAATCCAAAATTAGTGTCCAGTCCAATTATACAATCCCGAAATAGAAAAATGCAAAAATATAAACCTACACTAACCTATATTAATCCTAAACTATGCTCCAAAGCTTTACCCGATGCCTCGGGCCTTGATAACGAGCGTCCTCCGAGTACAAGATACCTCGGGGCATTCCCCGGATAAAATAATACAAGTGCTTCGGGGCATTCCCCGGTCAAATGAATACATTTCTTAGTGCGGAAAAAATAAAACTATTCAACAAAATTTCAAACACTCCACAGAATTTCCAACATTCAACCGAAGCCACGAATCCTAAATTTTGCCTACCCAAACTACGTTTGCCTAAACCAATCGGCGCATCATGATACTACCCAATCAAACATTCGTATTTGCTTCAAAATAACCAACGACAATAAATCAAAACAATATTCATTCTTTATCAATTCCTACCATCCAACCCCACATTCCATTTTTTATACCAAATTCCAACGATTCAAGACAGTCATCTCAACAATCCACAACCATCTATTCAATGAAATCGAACACCGAATTAATGTCACCAAAATTCAACCACACATCAGGCAAATCAAACACGTATAGTAAAGTAAAATTAGAAGAGATAGAGTTGGACCTTAAATTTGAAGCTTTCAAATTCAATGTTATTCAAATAAAGAGAGTCCGCACCCGGAAACCTCGAGCCGAACCTTAACACCAACAATCCAACTCGACAAATAAAGATTCGTTCACCGTCACTTTTCACGCCGGTTACTGTTCACCGGTTACTATTCATCAGTTACTGTTCACGGTTACTGTTCACCATTTTTTTTTTGTTTTTTTTTTGTTTTTTTTTTTGTTTTTGTTTTTGTGAGGAAGATTATTTTGTCATTGTTGTTATTGTGGAGAAGATGATGATCAAAGCCTTTTTTTTCTTTTCTTCTTAGAATTTTTCTTTTATAATGGGCATGGATTTGTTATGATGTGGGAATTTTGGTGGGTCCCCCATATATTCTTTCTTTGTGGACAAGAAAAAGGAGGGGGGGGGGGATCATCTGGGTAGTTAGGGTAGGTGGAAGCTTTTGATTGGGTAGGTTGTTAGGATAAGATAAATTAGTTAGAGGTATTTTTTTTTTTTTGTTTATTTTTGTATTTTTGTATTTTGTGGAGGGATAATTACACGGGGTAGGGTACACGGTAGGATAACATAAAATGGGTAAAATGAATAAAAATGGAACCTCAAGAGGACGAAATCACGTGTCTACACCGGTATCATTTGGTATCAGAGCCACGTTTAATTTCGTTTCCACGAAGTCAATCTTGGGTCTTGTTATCTAAAAAATTGAAAATAAAAAAAGTGTCAAAAATGTTTTTAATAAAAATCCCATTTTTTTGTGTGTTTTGAGTCCTTTTTGTTGTTTATGCACTATATTTGTTCCCTCTAGTGTTATTAGGGTTGGAACCTTGAGATTCGTGGCTTGATTGAGTGCATTTGAGAAGAACCCACCCTTTTTGTCTTGAATTTGAAGAAAGAGAAGAAATGAATTCTTAGATCCACAAATTTTTGGTTGAATTTATTAAAAAAAGTGTTCTCGACAGTGAAAGGAATGTTGGGTTAAAATATGGTGCCATTTGGAAAGGTTTGAAAAATTCATCATTTTTATGGTTTTGAAGGTTGAAGAAAATACAAATGGATTTGAAAATATGAAATTTTTGGAGATGACTTGAAGGCCAATGATGGTTGTAATGTGTTCCTTATGTTGACTAAAACCTAGGGTTAAAATTTCGTGGAATTCCGAGCAGAAACGAAGAAGTTGTGAATTTTGAATTTTCAAAATTGTTCTTGGTGTTCATGAGAATATTCATATCTTCAAGAGAAAAATTCATTCAAAAGTTGTTGTTTGATCCAAGAAAGAGAAGGAAAAAAGTGTGTAAAAGTGTTGGTATAAAAACATATTCAAAGTACAAAGGAATATTCCAAGAGAAGAGGACAAAAGAGGAACCACTAAAGGACATTTTTGGCCCAGTACAAGTTGAATTTCACGCCATCTGCCTTAGAGGTGCCTTGGAAGTGCACCCAATCTGCTAAAGCAGGTCAAGGGCAGCCCAAACCAGTAGCTAACTATCCATATGCGCCCAAGGTGCATTGGACATGTGCCAAGTCTGCTTCGGATCCGCGACTGCTTGTTTCAAGCGCATATCAAGCATTTTCACTTACATCTTGCAAGGTTCCATCAATCTAACTTCATTTCATAATTCTTAACTTTATCTTCTGATTTTTAAACACTAATTAACAACTAATAATTGATCTATTAGTTCTTGAGTTTGATTCTTTCTTGTCCGTTCTTGTGTACTTTTCTCTTTTATTTTCATCATTTTTTCTTAATTCAGGTACGTTAGTTTATTTTTGAGTTTTATTTTCAATTTCAAAAAATTATCCATTCTGATCACAAGCCATAATTGGTATCAAATATTCTAATTGGAGTACAAACGATCTTTCAATGCTTGCGACGCCAATTGAGAGACCAAAACAAAGGTGTGTGATACGAGAGCTTGTGAGGTTGATTTCTTAACTCTAACTAATTTTTGTTGTTGTTGTTGTTTAGTGCTTTTCTTGTTAGGTACCACGCTCAAGGAAGGTCGAAGTCCCATGAAGAGTGAGACATCAAAGTCTATATGGGGAATAATTAAGGAAATAAACCAAATATTGAATAATATGGAAGGACATCTAACCTCCATAGAAGGTAGCCTTAAGAAAGGGGAGAAGAACTTAGATCAAGAAGGGGAGTTGTGTGAAAATATTGAGCCAAGGATTGAATTGAAGAAGGTATACAAGGAACACTTAGTTGTGGAACTTGTCTAAACCAAGCCGTTGTTACATGCTAACCATGGAACTAATATTTTTCCTAGTACCAACACTTCTCTCTTACATGTTCATAAGATAATGCGTTCGAATGAGGATTCAAAGAAGATCTTTCATGAGCATAAGTTTGAAGGCCTATAAGAGTTCTTACTCAAAGACTCCAAGGTTTATGAAGGATTGACTCAAAGGAGGAACCTAGTCAAACTCCTATGGGTCGATGAATACTTTGTGACAAGGGGTGAAACATCTAAATCCATGGATCAAAAGAAGGAGTTACCTCCCAAAGAAATTCCAACAAAGAGGCAAAATGATCAAGCCTATTGTTCCAAGTTGATGCATGGAAGGGAAGGCCTTTGTAAAGCACCTACGGAGCACAAGATAAAAAATTCAAGGCGTTGTTTCCAAGGTATGTACCTACCCCCTCATATTCCTAGTGATCCTTGGAGGCATGATAATATTTTTCTCATATTGTCTAGACCTTTATAGTTAATTGTTATCATGTTATATCATGAGAGTATTTGTGTCTCCAATATTCTTTTAGGAAATTTATCTTTGGAACTTGAATTGTGTGGGTCTTGCAATATAAGTACCCAATCTATTTGTGGTTTTAGGAAGAGTCCTTGGTGTGTACTTGATGTGCAACTTTTGTTTCCTAATTCTTGTTATACTTATGTGGTTGGATAAGTTGAAGTAATAGGAAGGAATTTTAGGAGCATGCTATGATTGTTCCAACTTCTAGTGACTTGATTACAAGCTTCCTTGAGTACCTTGATGCTCTTAAGTATGAAAACACCTTGGACGGGATTCATCTTCTTTATTCCTTTCCTTACTACCTCTTTGCATTTGATGATGTCCATGTTGATGTTGGATTTGTTTTAGATAGAGGTAAGAGTTCTTGGGTATGATTTTTTGGTAAAACAATGAAACATTTATGTCTTACGACCTTGGTTGTTTCCTTGTTTCATAAGGGTTTGTTTAGCCAATACCTTTGTGTAGCGTATAATAAATTTGTTTTATTAATACCAAAGGATCATTGGTTGTATGTCAAATGTGAGCCTCCTTAGCATGTATTTATTGATATTAACCTTTGTCCTAACCCTCGTGCTTTGAGGATGTATTGGTTGTTTTTTCTTCTCTTGTGCTTTAAGGTTGAAGATTCAGGATAAATCTTTTTCAAGAAGGAGAGAATGATACAATTCAAATTGCCTCCGGACCTTTGAATGAGATACTTATGATGTTAAAGGCACTTGATGACTCCTTAGTGCTATTAAAAGATGTCAAATGTATGATGATTTCAAGGAGGGTCGAGGGACCTTGAAGAGGTCAAAAGAGTGCGAGACAGGGCTAAAAAGCTCCCGTAAAGTGACATATGCCCCATCTGCTTTATAGGTGCGCCCAACCTTCCCTTGACATGCTTAAAGCAGGTCAAAATAGTTGCATACGCTCCTAGGATACGCCCCACATGCTCCCCGTATTGTCTAGCGGATGCTAAAGCGGGCTACCTTACTTTTGTTGCAAATGGGTCATTTTGGGCCCATAACTTGTAATAATTAGCCCTAGACTATAAATAGAAGCTTTCTTTCATTTTTAGGGTAGATTTCAATGAACTATGAAGGTATACTCTTTTGAGAGTGTGAGGCAAGCTTGGATTAGCTTATATTGACACTTTGTTATCGATTTCCTTGTGGTCTTTGTAAGAGTTAGGTGCTTGTAGGTGGCTTGAATTGAGGATTAAGGGTTTAATATACCCTTTGTTTGCTTTTCAATTCCTATCTCGTGTCTATCTTTACTTGCTTTCCATCTATCCTTTTATCTTTCATTTCTCGTATCGTAGTTTAGCTTCGATTTCATATTTTGTTCCGGTATTAGGTCTAAATTAGCTATATGTGAAGTTTTATCTACTTAAATGGGGTCATTTTCTCTTTGCCTCTATTTTATTGTTGGTTTGCAATTTTTATTCTAGTTCTTTTTTTAAGGGGGGGGGGGTTATAAGTTTACAGTGGGTATAAGTAAGGGGTGTACAGACCAAACCGTCAAATCAAATCAAACCGAGAAAAAAAATCGACTTATGGTTTGATTTGGTTGGTTTGGCGTTTGAAAAAAAAACCCGACCATTCTTGGTTTGGTGTTAACCAAAAAAAAGTCAAACCTAACCCAAATCAAATCGACATAATATATATATATATATATGTGTGTGTGTGTGTGTGTATATGTATGTGTGTGTGTGTGTATATATATATGCTAGTTTAGTCGCACGTGCCTCGCACGTGTAACGTTTGATTATTTAAAATTAAATAATTTTATCTATTGCGGAGATTTTTAATAAAGCGTAAAAGTTCAAATCACTTTTCAAAAATCTTTCACACTTTAATATAATAATGTAAACATAAACATATACACATATATGTTTTTCAATTCCAAGTGGTTGATGGTATCACTTTTACATTTGTATACCTCTTTCCCTTGTTGCCACAGGATAAGAGAGACGCATCAATTTAAACCATATTTGTGTTACGATTATTTTATATATATATATATATATATATATATATATATATATATATAAAATCGTTCCTTATTTTTAAAGTCTAATCTTTACAAATTTATTGATTACATTCTATTACGTACTTAAAACATTTAAAAATCTGGAACTTCTTAATTTTTTCTTATTCTAATAGTTTTATATTTATTTTTAGATTTTTCAAATCTTCTTAAAATCAAATTTAGTTGATTTAGAATTTTTAAACTAATAAAAAATGTACCAATTGTATGACTTCAAATAAGGAAAGAGTTACCATAAATATATTTAATTAATTTTCAATTCTTAAATCAAAAAAAGATATAGAAATTCTGATGTCTTCTAATAAGGATTTTTTTTTTACCATAAATACATTTAATTAATTTTCAACTCTTAAATATTAGGACGAAATAGTGAAAAAGACGATTTTGATTAAATATTAGGAAAAAATAGTGAAAAAGACGATTTTGTTTAAAGCAAGGATTTCAATGAAGGGCAAAAAGTTCAATTCACTTTTCTAAGGATATTTTCACTTTTAATATTATATATATATATATATATATATATTCATATTTGGGTCTTTACATTGTAATATTTATCCATTAATTGCTAATAAAATGATCCAAAATCCAATATAAACTTAAAACCTAAACTTTTCACTCTTCATCTTATTTTTTAGTCTCAAGAGAGTTTTTCGCTCCTCAATTTTTCATAATTGTGGATTTTTATTAGCGCATGAGTGAAAACATACTTGATCTAAACTTCAATCACAATATAATTGTCAAAAATAAATATTATAAAAAAAATCCGAGAAAAACTGAAAAAACCGACTAAAACCTAAACCGAAAAAATCGATTTTATGTTGGTTTGATTTGATTAATAGTTTTGTAGACACCTAATTTTGTACCTCCCGAAATCTAATTTTATTCATTTTTAGTTCACCTTACCATGTGTCCAACCCCATGTAATTATATCCCACAAAAATACAAAAATAAACAAAAAAAATACCTCTAACTAATTTATCTTATCCTAACAACCTACCCAATCAAAAGCTTCCACCTACCCTAACTACCCATACGATCCCCCCTCCTTTTTCTTGTCCACAAAGAAAAAATATATGGGGGATCCACCAAAATTCCCACATCATAACAAATCCAGGCCCATTATAAAAGAAAAATTCTAAGAGGAAAAAAGGGGTTCATTCTTTGATCATCATCTTCTCCACAATAACAAGAATCACCAAATAATCTTCCTCACAAGAACAAGAACAGCAACGAAAAAAAAAAAAAGTAACCGGTGAACAGTGACCGGTGAACAGTGACGGCGTGAAAAGTGACGGTGAACAGTGACGGCGTGAAAAGTGACGGTGAACGGGTCATTATTTATCGAGTTGGATTGTTGGTGTTAAGGTTCGGCTCGAGGTTTCTGGGTGCGGACTCTCTTTATTCGAATAACATTGTGTTTGAAAGCTTCAAATTTAAGGTCCAATTCTTTCTTCTCTTTTATTTAATTCTTATGTGATTGTGATTGCGTGTGATTCGATACCGTGGTTTGTTTGTTGATGTGAACTGTTGGTGACATTTGGGTGTGTGATGTGCTAAGCATGATTGGTGAATTTTTGTTATTTTTGATTGGTGGATTGTGTATTGAAATGGGTTAATCACGTGGTTAAAAATGAATTAAGATGAGGATTAAAAATGGAGAAAAATGAATATTGATTAATTTTGATGTATTGATAATGTTAAACATGATAGAATTGTGATGCGTTAAACTTGGTAGGCAAACATAGGCCGGGTAGGCAAATTTAGGAATAACGAGTTGTTGGAGTGTTTGAATATGTGCGTAAATGGTACTTTCTACTTTATTGCACGAAAAGTTTAAATTGTACTCATTTAGCCGGGGAATGCCCCGAAGGATTTGTATTGATTTATCCGGGGAATGCCCCGAAGTAGCATGTACGCAAAGGAGGCTCGTGATCAAGGCCCGGAACGTCGGGTGGAGTTTAGTTTAGAATTAGTTTAGAATAGAATAAGTTTTATGTTTCAGCACCTCTTTTATTTTAGATTGTATAATTTGGACTGAACATTATTTTGGTTTGTTTTGAATTTTGTGTGATTTGTTTGTTTGCTTGTTTTGTGTGTTTATGTGGTTTGTACATTTGTAATGTCAAATTAGCCGATACGCTCCACCAAGCGACCGTGGTCGAACCACGGGATCGAGGGGTGCCTAACACCTTCCCCTCGGTCAACAGAATTTCTTAGCCGGAATCTCTGTTCGCGGATCAGTTTTTAGAGTTAAATCGTTTCGAAAAGGATTTTCCAAAGGTGACTTGGCACATCGGATTATGCCAAGTGGCGACTCTGAATAAGAAAAAAAATAATGTAAATAATCCTTTTTTTTTCGAAACAAATTTTTCATTTTTGTCACCTTAATAATAAAATCCTTTCGAACTTAAAATACATATATTATTTTTGGAGTCGAAAAAGGGGTGTGACAAGTTTTAATAAACCGACATAATTGGTTTTTTTTTTTTCAATAGAAAACCAAACTAACCCGACCTATGTACACCCCTAGGTATAAGTTTATTTTGCATCATAATATTTCACAAATTAGGCTACGCGTTGTTAAAGAATTGAAACCCTATTAGACATAAGTTTAATTGTTAATCGAAAATGAAAGACTAATCAATTTAAAAGACAAAAATTAGAGGAATCCATTTGAAAAACAAAAGTTAAAGATCAGCACATATAAAGGACATGATTCTTTTTTTGTAACTAACAGTCGTATTTAATACTAGTACCAATTATTACATTCAAGCAACTAAGTGCTAACTAGCGCTATTCAAATTTAAACTGCCATATTGAATTTATAATCGGTGAATGAATTAAAATTTTATAATTAATAAATTACGGGGATGGATTATTTAATTTTTTTATTAAATAAATGATTAACCCATTAAGAATTATAATATTTATATTTTATCCATAAGTAGACAAAATATATATATTAAATTTATAATTGTAAACCCTAAAAGAATAGTGCTAAACCCCAACTCTAGGAAAAAAATAGAAAAATTTAAAGGGGAAAAAACACAATGGCCACTCGGTCAAAACTAATTCCATCAAAATAGCCACTGATTTGACAATTTCAAAAGGTAACCATTTCAGCATTTTCGTTGGCTGTTATTGCCTTCTTCTTCTTCTTCTTTTTTTTTTTTTTTTTTTTTTGTCTTTTTAAATTTTATTGTTTAATATTGTTTTCGCATGTAACACTAAAATTATCCTAACATGCACAATTTTCTTATTTCTTTTCATCAACAACATAAAGACACACATCTTATAACTTATGATACAATTTCTATGCATATCATATATTAAAAAAAATATTATATACAATAATTATATAGTTCTACACATATTTTATACAATCTCTAGCTGCAATAATTATTTAGATACATGTTATATATAATAATTATATAGTTTCTTTAAACATCTTATACATGTGCATATTTTATACAATAATGATACAATTTCTATCAACAATGATACACATCGTGTGTGTATATATATAGATATATATATTATACAACTATTATACAGTTTTTACGCATATTCTATATAGTATGTATACCATATTAATACAATTCCTATACCATATTGATACAATCCTTATACCATGCTGATATAATTCATATACCATATTGATACAGTCCCGACTGATCATTTTTGAAATTAGTTTAGGCCAACTGACAACTCCATGTCCAATAGCCCAAACATGGACCATTAATTTTTAGATGGATAAAGCGAAACCTAAAAAAAAACTAAAAATTACACAAATACACAACTTATGTTTTCAATATTACAAAAAATCCCAACTCCCTAAATATATTACAAAAATCCCACATATACAAAGAATGCTATGTATATGTCGGCTATGTTATGTATATTAATAGGGAGAGAGAGTAAAGTAATTAAAAAAGTGGGACAGGGTGTAATTAATTTTAAAAGGTTGTTATTTATACAAAAAAAATCTTTTAAAAAGTGGATCGAAATGATCCAAGAAGGAAGGAGAGGGTCAAAGTAGTCCAATAACTATTAAATGATAATAGTTTGACCGATTGATCATTATTTGACAAATTAATCAAATATTGACTATTTATTTTAAAAATGGTCAGTGGGTGTCCTTTATCCAAAGCTAAAGTCTAAAGCATAGTAAAGTCCAAGACCAAATCTCATTCATCAATTTAACATTCTAAAGTCTATCTTTATGAAATCAGTTATTATTTAGAAAATGTTAGTTGTCACTACATTTACCAATTAGCACAATGAGATTTAAGCAGGGGTGACTCAAGAGTGAGACTAATAAAATCTTTGTTTTAGACCCCCAAAACCTCATGACCTTAAAAAAATTTAATTGTTAATTTTGTGATTTTCTTTTCTTTTTGACAATATTGAATATAGTAAAAAGAAAAAAACTATTATCATTCAATCGAAATATTTTAACACTTTGAATTAACCTACTAAAGTCTTTATAATAATAAATAATATGTTTACAATAACATCCAAGGTAATAAATTGAAAACACATGATTAACGTCTTATTAACTTGAATCAATCCTTACTATTATAAATAATAACATTACTATGTGAAATATAATACTATATTAAAAATAACAATTGTTTTTTCCCTTTTTAACTCGAAGAGTTGGAAAGCATTGATTTCGACTTTTAAAACTATTTGAAAACTTTAAAGAAAATTTTGAAACAAACAGAGTCGCCACTTAATTTATTTGAAAAGATTTTAAGAAAACTTTAAAATCCTAAGTCTCAAACAGAAAAAGACTTAGGCTTTTAAGAAATTTTTGGGTAAGAGGTTCCTATTAACATTTTAGGAAGGTTTTTGAGGCACCTAAAATATCCGCTAACTTGCGGTTATCCGAACTATTTGAAAATTATTCTTTTGACTAACTCCAAAAGGGAAATTGATTATTGAGAGGAGGATTGATTAAGAAAATATTTTTTCAAAGATTATGCAAAGTCAAATTTTTAACGACTTAGTAGGAGATTTATTCAGGTTCGAAGAAACACATATAGCAAATAGACATAGAAAAAAAAAAGGGGAAGAGATAAGCGATTTAGGCTCTTCAGCCCAAATCCATCAACTCTGTCCTAATCTAATTGGACTTTTGGCCCATCTTCACCTGTCCTAGTCTAAATATTGGGCTTTAGCCCATAACCGTCCTAAACTATGTTTTTGAACCTTTTGGCCCAAAATTCGTTTCACCTGTATTAGTTTACAACTTTGGCTTCGAGGCCCCAAATGAATAAATAAAATAAATGCGTAAATAAATAACTAAAAGTATATAAAGCAATAATAAATAAATAAATAAATAAGGAAAAATGAGACTTTTCGAGCCTCTTAGCTACTTCGACAATGAGTTTTTTAACCCGTTTCTTCTTCTTCCATCTTCTTGCAATTGTACGCCACGTAGCCGACTTTTGAAATTACTCTCGGAGTTGAACCAATAGGGATGGTGGGCCTCAATGGCCCATGAAGAAAATGCAATGAGAAATTGAGTCCATTTTGGACTCAAGGCGGATGGTACATGTAAAGAAAACAATAAGAATTAGAACCCAATAAAAGGAAACTAATGCTACTGATGTTGAGCAAGGATACAAGATTAACTAAAGTACTTCACCAAGAACATGACATCTCAAAGAAAACACAAGAAAATAAAGGTTTGTTATTTGTTTCACCCTCCTTGACAGATTAGAGTTCAAAGTTCTATGGAAAGATCCTTAATTCCACATAAAAAGAGACACTTAGGAGAGAACTTGCCATGATCTTTAAACACAAATAAATTGAGTCTAAGATAGGAATAAACATGTTCAGACAACCCAAATCATCCTAATCGAAACAAAACATAACAATTCACACATAAGATATGATCCGATTGATTTCCTAATGATATATTTATGAACATATTCCAGTAAATGAGTTCGTGACGAATAAATAAGAGAAATAATTCCAAATCATCAACATGACCAACGTATATAGGAGAAAAAAACATACAGAAAACATACTGCTTCGATTCACTTCGTTCGTCCTACCTTTCCCCCTTGCTTAGGAATCGATAAAGCTTTGACTTAATCCATTACATAAAAGAGATAAACAACACATCCGTTTTTAAGAGTGAAAGGGAAATTACAACTCAAAAGAGCAACCTAAACAACATACCTAAAGAAACACCATTCTTTTCTTCTCCTTGACAAATCCACAAGGCTTTTTAGTCAAGAGGGTTATGGAGGAATCTTGGGTTGAGACCTTCTCTACCTATGAACTAACCCCTGCATTTCCCTTGACATTGTGAGTCGGGGAAAGGATGAGGATTGTTCTGCTATGCACAAAAAGAGATAAGGCAGTCAAAACAGCTTCTTACAGATCGAAACAACACATAGGATCCTACGTAAAGAATAGGTGCACTGAGGACAGAGAACAGACCGGAACCCATAATTCATCGTTTAGCAAGGAGTAAATCAAGTAAAATTCTATACTAGCCTAAACGAAAGCATCAAGAGAATGAAATAGCAGACTTAATCCACACAACTCAATTGTTTCCCCCTATTGGGTTCATTGCTTTGGAAACACAGCCACAAAGGAAGACAACCAAAAAATAAGCACAAATTCACAGATTTTCATATACAGAAACATTTATAGAGAAAAGGCTGATGGTTTAGAGACAACAAGAAAGCATCTGCATGTCGAAGGACGAACAAGGTTATCTACAATGAAAACTATTTCCTAAAGCCTCAATCTTTGGCAGACGTGATGCGATAGTAGTTGAATACTACATCAGTCATACGCATAAACTGAGGAATCTGAATTACACAAAAAAACAACCATCCATTGAAGACATTCAGATACGGGCTAACATGTTTCATTGCCCGAATGGAAATAAGAACAGGAGTAAAATAGTGGACAACAAACTATTACTGAAAAAATCAAATCTCACTACAACCTATGGCTTCAAAAGCCTTTAACAACGAATATCTCAATATTTCTAGCATTACCAACTACAACGACATAAGACTAATACACTAAAGGGTCGTTTGGTTTGAGGTATAAGTAACCAAGGGATAAGTAATCCCGGGATAAAATATAAAGATCAATTGAACGAGTGTTTGGTTGGAGGAATTAATCAATAGTGGGATAACCATTTACACCATAGTGATTGGATAACTTATCCCATATACATGGTGGGATAGCTGATATCCCGAAATAACTAATCCCGTGTAATTCCGGAATAACTAATCCCGATATTAGTTATCCCGGGATAACAATTTCCCAACCAAACAACTCCTAAGAATGACAAGAAAAAGATACCAAAATTAAAATACGCAAAATATTACCTTTTTTGGGGCATCAAAATGGGGCCATGAGCTTCGTCGTAATTAACCACCACCAAAAAGCTTCATCATCAACTCGGGAACTTCGATTAGTCGATGAATTTCTCGGAGAAAAAATATTTACTAAAAAAATAGACTGTGGTTTTGCTCAAAGGTTTTTTCCACCTTTCGAGACTTGTCTCATTTTGCTCCAAAGAGAGCTTTTTACAGGAAAACTTTTCAATTGAGTTTTGGTCCTCAACCGATGTGAGATAGCCACTCTTAATGGTGTTTTGGGGAATTTCATGGGGTACGAATTTGGATTCACTTTGGATAATGGATGAGCCATAACCGTACGAAAATTGTACGAATTTGAATTTCGAAATCACAAAAGGTCGAGCAGTTGCATCGTGGGTCGGGTCACCAGATTATTGGAATTTTCTATTGGTGATGCTGGGTTATCGTTGGAATGGTTCAATTATTTGTTGACTAAATCAAATCGAAATTCGATACGAATTAATACTTTGTTTAATTCCGAGCTTCTTGATTCAACAAAATCAAACACATATTTATCCAAATGAATTATTTTTTAAAATCAATTATGTTTAAATCGAGTTTTTAACAATTTGAATTAATTCTCAAGCTTGATCTCAGTAAACGCCCAATTTTGATGAAAATGTTTTTGTAAATAACAATATTTGTATAATCTCATATATGTAAATGCAAAAATGTATAATTATCACTTAGATGACTAGTTTAGCATAAATAAATATTTTATAGTGTGTTTATTCGAATAAAACAATTATTGTGATTTTATTTGAAAATTGAAGAAGCTCGAGATTAAATTTAGTTGTGGAGGGCAAAAATTAGGTGTCAACAACCGACCCTCCCTTTGGGTAGAGTGGATGTAAACAACCCTGGGCAAAGAAAGTTTGTGACATAAGTACGATCGTGAATGTGGACCAATACGTAAAGACTCGAGCTAGGGTGGCTGCCTAACCAATGGAACAAGCTTTGAAGTATAGAGAACAAGTCCCAACACTCCAAAGTCATCAAATATGCACACTCCAAGGTCACCCCTTTCCCGTGGCTCATTAAGGGCATTTTAGTCATTTTATAATAAGTTGTAACCTAGGCTATAAATAAAACATATTAGGTCATTTTCTCATAACTTTGATGATATTTTGAGAGCTCTAGAGAGAGTCTTGCAAGGTGGATTCCTTGTAAACAAGTGTGGATATCACTTGTGTTGGTGCTAGTTTTAAAACGTTGGTTGCTTGGGAATCCCGTTCCCTTGAGGTCACAGTAGAGCTTGGTGTTACTTGTATGAATTATTAGGTCTTTGTGTTTAATATACACTTAGGTTCATAGTGTTTGTACATTTGTATGTCAAGTTACCTAACTATCTATCTATCTATCTATTTTATTGTTGTTGTTGTTGTTGTTGTTGTTCATTCTCGGGTTTGGTGTCCCAAAACTGAGACTTTGTGTTCTTCTTGTGCTTGTGTTGTTAATCTAGTTTGTTGGCTCTCTTAATTTAGAGGTGTTGAACACCTTAATATCTTATTGTTATTGTGTTTTTGTTGTTGTTGTAGTGAATCCGAGAGTAGTCACCAAAGGGGTCCTCGGTTCTTCCAACTTGTGGACTATTTTGGTGTTTGTTTTGTGTCTTCTTGGTCGATCTTGTATCATTTGGTATCAGAGCATGACTTGATTTTGTTCTCACAAGATCAATCTTGGGCTAACTTGCTTGAAAATACAAAAAAAAAAAAGTAGTGTTCTTGAGTTTGGATCTTGATCGAAAGTTGTTATGTTCTTGTTGTGTTTGGCCGAGACTTGAACATTAGATATAAGAGTCATTTTGTTTGTCTTGGTGTTTCAAGTGTTAGTTTTCTTCATCACTAATACTCTTGAGTCAAGATCTAAATTTGAGCTTGTATTTATTGAAGTGTTGTTGTGAACTTAAAGCCTTAGTCGATTGTGTTGTCATCTTGGTAGACTTGGCCGTGATTTGTTGGCCTTGTTGTTGTTGGAATTGGTTATTGGGATTGTTGTGTTCTTGGTGATCGTTGAAGTTGTTCTTGATGTTCTACATCCCTTTCAAGACTTGTTAAAATAAAGTGAATACTAGATATATAAAGTTGAAGAGAAAAAGGTAAAAGCTTGTTAGCCTCGAAAGACTTACCATCACCCATCAACTAGTCAATCACTTCCCAACAACTTTCCTTGTTTTAAGAACCTTGTTTTAAGGGGGATGGTACACAAAGTCTAGTCTTCCACTTTTGAATTTGACAATAGGATTTCAAGACTTGTTTCCCTCCTAAATCAATTCCCACCAATTTCAAATCACAAATTGTTCAAGACTTTCAATTTTGGAAAATAAAATTTGTTAAGACCACAACCAATACATGGCTTCCACGTCATGTTTTACTATTCACACGATAAATTTAGGCTCAAATTTTTTAGTTCTTAGTTTCTAATCTTTGTTTTTAGTTGCATTTTGTTGATTCTATTGCCAATTAACAAACTAGTAATTATCTACTAGGTTGTAAATTAGTTTTTGGGTCCGTTTATTTGTGTCTATGTTTCTTTGTGTGCTTTTATCTTTTTGAAATTCGTTGTTTTTTCTTGGTTCAAGTTCGTACGTATTTTCTTTGAGTTGTTTCAAAAGAGAATCTATTTCGACCTCGAGCCTCAATTGGTACCAAGTAATCTCTTTGGAGTATAAACGAGTTACCAACACTTGTGAGGCCAATTGAGAAGCATTTCAAAGTGTGAGAGCTTGAGAGCTTGTGAGGATGTTTTCTTTTCTAACATTAACTAGTTTGTTATTTTTTGTGTTTTTGTTTTAGAATTTCTTTTGTTAGGTACTATGGCATTGAAAAAGGTGACCATGAACGATTTGATGGCTTCCATAATGGGTATGAAATATGACCTTAGTAGCTAAATGGAGAGAATGAAAAAAAATAATGGACTGAGTGGAAGGAAGAATGGAAGGGACGGAAAACTCTCTTTGCAAGGAGTTGGATTACTTGATAGAGAATCCAAGCCTTCCTAATCAAGTTCCTGTGAGTGAACATGCTACACATGAGCAACAAGGTAATCAAACTAACTCTTGCACTTTAGTGAAAGACGCTAGTAGCCAACTAAGTGTGAATGGTAGTTTGTCTTTAGGTGAGCCGAATGTGCCTCCATTTGGTGATGATAATGTACAACTTGAGATTGTGGATACACTATTTGATCCGTCTAGTGTTGAGGCCATTGTGGCAACTGATAGTACATTGTCTTATGGAAGTCATGAAGACCAACTTGTATATGAAAATGGTGATGTTGAACATGTTGGCCGATTGACTGTGGATGACCCCCTAGTTGTTTTTGTTGTAGACCATGCTAGTATAGAGGGGATATATGATTGTACTAGTGGTAGTATTGGGAAAAGGAAATGCATCCTAAACCCGTGTCCATGGACACTCCACTCATTTGATCCCGGTGATCATTTGAAGTATGGTGATGGGGATGTCTTTTGGAATGACTTGAATGTGCATGGAATTTATGACCTTCTTATCTCGGCTTTCAAGCCTATTTGTTGTTCCAAGAAGAGTCTATGTTTTCCACTTGATGAGCAACTTTTGTTCTTTGTTTCTTGTCACACTTATATGGATAGATTAGTTGACTCTTTCTTGGGAGGGTGTTCGGGTAAGAGGGATGTTTGGGTGTATGTGATGTTTGAGCTACCTTGGCAAGATGTTATGGTTGATTACACTAATCCTAACCCTCATAACTTGAGGAACTTGTGTTTGCTTGTCCTTCCTATTGTTTTGCAAGGTTCGGATTTGAGGTCGAATTCTTTTTCAAGAAGAGGAGGATGATACAAGTACGATAGTGAATGTGGACCAATTTCTAAAGACTCGAGCTCGGGTGGCTGCCCAACCAATGGAACAAGCTTTGAAGTGTAGAGAACAAGTCCCAACACTCCAAAGCCATCAAATATGCACACTCCAAGGCCGCCTTTTTGCCATGGCTCATTAAGGGCACTTTAGTCATTTTGTAATAAGTTGTAACCTAGGTTATAAGTAGAACGTATTAGGTCATTTTCTCATGACTTTAATGATATTTTGAGAGCTCTAGAGAGAGTCTTGCAAGGTGGATTCCTTGTAAACAAGTGTGGATATCACTTGTGTTGGTGCTAGTTTTGAAACATTGGTTGCTTGGGAATCCCGTTCCCTTGAGGTCACCGTAGAGCTTGGTGTTACTTGTATGAAATCTTGGGTCTTTGATTTTAATATACACTTAAGTTCATAGTGTTTGTACATTTGTATGTCAAGTTACCTATCTATCTATCTATTTCATTGTTGTTATTGTTCATTCTCGGGTTTGGTGTCCCAAAACTAATACTTTGTGTTCTTCTCATTCTTCTGCTTGTGTTGTTAATCAGGTTTGTTGGTTCGCTGATTTTAGAGGTGTTGAACATCTTAATATCTTGTTGTTATTGTGTTTTCGTTGTTGTTGTAGTGAATACAAGAGTGGTTACCAAAGGGGTCCTCGGTTCTTCCAACTTGTGGACTATTTTGGTGTTTGTTTTGTGTCTCCTTTGTCGATCTTGTATCAGTTTGACGTTCCTAATTTTTGTCCGACCACAAATTTATTTCTGAAAGAGGTTGGTTTTCGCACGAGTTTTGGAGTTATGGACGGACCTCAATATCAGGTTTCTTACATATCTCAGGTTACATGAGAATTCAGGCCACTTGTCGTTCATAAAGCTTGATTTAAACCATGATTTTCAAAAAATTCACAAGTTATCTCGGTTTTTGAGCTTTTGATGAAACCAAAAAGCTAGAGAATAAAGGGATTTGGGGGGAGGTTGGAATGCAATTGAGTTTTCAACAAAGAGCGTAGCCTACATATCCCCAAGACTCAGGGAATCAGAGTACTTATCGTTCGAGTCGATCGGTAGAAAAGATAGTCTTTTATTTCAGATGATCTTTGGCGCGAGATGAGTGACAAGTTGATTGAGTTGCGGAAAAGAGGTTCGTAACCTCTTGACTATGAATGTGGGATCCTTCACATCCATAGGTAAGAAATTACCTGAACATAATTTCCAAATTTGTAAGTATGTTGTCACCCGAATTTGAAAGAAAGAGAATTTTACCCTCGATATGAGTTTAGAAATATCCCAATGGTGAAGTTGAAACCAGAATACCCACATGACTTCTAATAGGGGCGTGGTTGGATGGTGGTGGTGATCATCCTTTAGCTCGCGTCCAGAGAGTTACATCCTTTTCTCGACTATGTCCCGTTTTGCATCTAAGAAAGAGTTCCATATTGTACTGCGTCTTATCTGGAGTCGTCCGTACTTGTGGTCTTGATTTGAGATTTTTATTCTCTCGGATGCTCTCGACAATGTTTCAAACAAAAACTGTTAGTGCTACACATAAATCACGAAAATGATACATTGTCTTTTACTATATCTCCACGTGAGTTGTCGCCTAATAGGCAAAGTTATCCCCTCGAGTACCTATTTGGAAGGAAATAAATTGTAATAACAGACACAACAACCTTCTTGGTTGTTGCATCATTAGCTCATTTATCGAGTGAATATGTCTTCAAAGTGGGGTGGCCTTTTTGGACATCGACGACACTTTATGTAGAACGGGTCCGGCAACTGTGTAATCTTATGTTGATGCAGCAATCCTTTTGGTCACTTGTAATGCTTGTTGTATGTGGAATGATAACCTTTCCGGTTATTGCCAATGATTCTTTGCATATGACCTCGGGTAAGTATTGAGCATCTTTTGTATCGATACGACTTATAGATTTTTCTTGAATTGTCAATCTTTGGATAATCTTGCATATTATTTGATGTTGGATACGAGGCGACTTACAGATATCCTTTGAATTGCTAGCTTCTAGGTGATCCTGCACATTATCTGACCTTGGATAAGAGATGGCTTACAAATATCCCTCCAATCACTAGCTCTCTGATATTCCCGCACATCATCCAACCTTGGATACAATATGACTTATAAAAATCTCTCAAATTGCTAGTCTTTAGGTAATCCTGCACATAATCGATCTTGGATATGACACGGCTTATAGAGAACCCTTGGACTTATCAATTTGATAATCTCGCATATTCTCCGATAAGGATTTAGTTGCGACTTATGGATAACCTTCGGACTATCAATTATTGGGTAACCTTGCACACTATTCAGTTAGGATGTCATTGCGGCTTACGGATGACCTATGGGCTATCAATTCATAGGTAATCTTGCACGCTATCCTATTTCAAATAATATGACTTATAGATGACCCTCAAATTGTCAATTTTTAAGAAATCTCATATATCACCCGTTTTCAGATAGCACCTTAAAGGTATCCATTTAGATCGCGTGCTCTTGATACATTCAGATGTTGATTCATAAAATGATGAGATATCCTCGACGCCAACATTTTTGTCTTGCGTGTAAACAGATTTTAAATACTGATGATATCCTCGACGCCAGTGTTTGTGTCTCGCGTGTCAACAGATATTAAATGTTGATGATACTCTCAACGCCAATGTTTGTGTCTCGCATGTCAACAGATATTGAATGCTGATGATATCCTCGACGCCAGCATTTGTGTCTCGCGTGTCAATAGATATTGAATGCTGATGATATCCTCGATACCAGCGTTTGTGTCTCACATGTCAACAGCTATTGAATGTTGATAATATCCTCGATGCCAGTGTTTGTGTCTCGCGTGTCAACATATATTAGATGCTAATGATATCCTCGATGCCAGCGTTTGTGTCTCGCATGTTAACAGATATTAGATACTGATGATATCCTCAACGCCAGCGTTTATGTCTTGCGTGTAAAAAAGGACAGCCCGATGCACTAAAGCTACCGCTATGTGCGGTGTCCGAGGAAGGGTCCCACCACAAGGGTGTATCATACGCAGCCTTACCTTGCATTTCTGCCAGAGGCTGTTTCCAAGGCTTGAACCCGTGACCTCCTGGTCACATAGCAGCAACTTTATCAGTTACTCCAAGGCTCCCCTTCTATGTCTCGCATGTCAACAGATATTAAATGCTGATGATATCCTCGATGCCAGCATTTGTGTCTCGCGTGTCAACAAATATTAAATATTGATGGTCTTTTGTATCATGGCCCCCGAACAATGAAAATAATTTCAACTGAGCCCGTTTGCCTACATTTTTGCTTTCTACATGTACGTGTACTCAATGTAGACAGTTGGTAGACACAGTGTCGCTCTTTCTGGCGATAATAGTCAAATTTGCAAATTTTTAAATGACAAATACTCGGCATCATAATCTGAATGGCTTAATCTGCTTTTTATCCTCTTTTCGAAGAAATATTTAAATAGCAGACCCACCAGATATAAATGAATGGGTAAAGGCCCTTTTGGGGGTCACTTAAATACCATTCTTTTCACTTCAATGAATTTTGAGGAAGAATTTCCGCTCTTCCTCCTATTGAGTGATCCTTTTGATTGTTGTATTTACTGTGCCGATTCCTTTGAATGCACCTGCGCTCAAAGTAAATATTTAATAGACACAAAGTCGCTTATGCTAGCGACTGCTTTTATACAAAGAATCCTAAGTACAATATCCATAAAGAAGATAAGGCGTCTTTGTTTATCCTTCATGGTCTCAAGAAATGAGATAGACAATTCAAAAGGTCCTTGATAAATAGATATTAAATTCGTCCTCGGGACTACCCAAAATACCGTTCTTGAGCATTATATGCATTGGTTTGGCTCGCAACTCGCTTGGGTATTTTTTGAAAAAGATTCTCATTTTTTAGTATTGATCCCTGCATCTACAGAAAAATGATTAGTCTTGAGTGATACTACTCCGTGTTGACCTCCTTCGATCCTTGGTTTGCTCCTTGCCATCTTTTGGGTACTCCGTCATGTTGGGACTTCCACCCTGACTCCTCATTCCAATAGATGCCTAGGGAATTACTAAGTAAAAAGATTTGCATAGATTTTTGAAAGTAGTCTTAATTTTTAAAAACTAGTTTCTAAGAGATTTAGAAAATCTCTTCTAGTCATATCATGTACTAGCTCAACGAATATCTTTCTCTTGGTTCTCACTGTATCCGACGTTTGATGGAGGAATTCCAGGGATTCATCATCATCGCAGAGGGTTTCTATCAAAAGTTTTGTCATATCTGGAGATTTAGTCTACCTAGACTTTGTCGCAGTTGGTGATTTCTACAGCTCGGCTTTGACCTCTGGTGCTGGGGAATTTGAAATATATTGCAGTGTTTAGTGAAAATTTTGAGGCCTTCCCTAAAATTTCTGCCTAGTTTAAAGTTGTTTGAGATGATTTCAGCTCGAGAGGATCTGTAGTCTTTGTTAGTCTTCGTTCTCCTTGTTGGATGATGATCTTCCTCTTATGAATTTTCGAGATTCCTTCTCAAAAATTCAGCCTCAATTTTCATTTTCTGGTATTATATGATCGAGCCATTGGGGCGCCTACGTATCCTGTTAAAGCAGAAATCAGGTCAAACGTAGTTCAGGACTATGCTAGGGATATATAGAAAAATCTAATGGGTTGATCTTTCATTCAACAATTTCTTCCTCCTATTCTTTCCCTTCTATTTTATATTGGATTTATTTTTGTTTTTATCTTTTCTATTTTTTCTTCTTATTGTTAATTAGGTACCTCATTTATTTATTTTTTAATTTTCTTCGTGTGTTCTTAATTATCACAAGAAGAATATATAGTTACCCATATATAAAGATTGAATTTTTAAGATTTCTTTTTGAAGAAAGATGTGGGGAAAATATATAGTTATCCATCTTTACATCAATTTCTATATATTTCAGATACCATAAAATTATTAATACACTTATTTCTATACATTTTAGACACCATAAAATTATTGATAAACCAATTTCTATATATTTCAAACACTATAAAATTATTATTATTGATAACCAATTTCTATATATTTCAGACACCATAAAATTATTATTATTGATAGACCAATTTCTAACTATTTCACGAACCATAAAATTATTGATACACCAATCTCTATATAATTCAAACAACATAAAATTATCCATACATCAATTTCTAAGTATTTCAAGACACTATAAATTATTGATACACATACACCAACTTTTATACAATTCATGCACCATAAAATTATAGATTCATCAATTTCTATTCAATTCATGCACCATAAAAATCATTGATATCCTTCCTCCGCCATTGTCATCGGACAAACATCAATTTCTAAGTATTTCAAGACACTATAAAATTATTGATACACATACACCAACTTTTATACAATTCATACACCATAAAATTATAGATTCACCAATTTCTATACAATTCATGCACCGTAAAAATCATTGATATCCTTCCTCTCCCATTGTCATCGGACAATTGACAGAAGACAGCAGCAACAAATATTATTTTTTTAAAAATCTCCACCGAAAATCATATTCATCGCTGCCACCGCCATACCAACTTCCTCCACCGTATCTAAAACCCCAAAATTCAAAATCATACTGACTGATGAACAAATAGATCTTCGCTAAAAAAGAAAAAAAATCATTCAAAATCATAAATGATCAATGAAGACTGTCAACGTTTTAACCAAAAAAAGAAAAAAAAAACTGCAAAAATTTTCCAAGATGTTATAGTACATTATAGAGGAAAGATGATCATGTGGAGCTTTTCCTTTTATGAATGTACACCACTAATTTTGACAATTTCTCTTTCCATCGATGGAAAAAATTTAAAAAGCCATAAATTATGATAGAGAAAGAGAGGAGAGAAAAAAGGAAGAAGAGTAAGGGTTTTTGGATTAAATTTTTTACAGAAAAAAAAGAAATTGAATAGTTGGTAGATTTTGTAAATAAAAAAAACTAGTGGTAGATTTTGTAATATTTACTCTTAAAGTGTATATTTATGTGATTTTTTCCTAATTAATTAATTTACAAATGTTAGTTAGCACAAATAAATAATACAAGCTACAAAAACAATACAAGAATTGAAATTGGGCCCTTAATTGGCCCATCAACAAAGTTGCCCATTTTTGGGCTTTGAATTATAGACTTTGGGTCCATTTTCTGAAATGTACACCAGCTGTATATATCTCAACGTTTTTGTATATATCACTGCATATACACTGTTTATCAGCGTCGAGGACTGCTTATTTCCCCTTCACTTTCCATCATAAATCGTGTGATAATATGCAGCTACTGTTTTCCGTGTATACGTGTTGTATATCAGTGTATACCAGCTTGTATACTTGAGCTATCGTATGTATATCAGTCCAATTTTGGACTTTAATGAGGCTCGACACGGCGTTCGAATGCAAGGATATGGGGAGTCCCATTGGACTCATCCGGAAGAGTTCATGCAAAATAAAGAAAAGATAAGGATTAATAACGTCTACAAAGAAAGGGAGAATTCTTTAACTTCAGCAAACTCAGCATAATTAAATTCGGGAACATTGAACATTAATCAAGTCTAATCAATTTGTTCCCATCAAGCCAATTGCATTGATATTAAAAGATCCCGGTAGATTATAGTATCTCCACATGAACACTTCATACAGGATGTTAAATTCAAGGTATCCATAACATACTTAAATCCATAAAAGAAGACAAAATAAATATGCTCGCACGCATGAAATTTTCAGCTTCTAAAAAGAAGCAAAAGCAGGAAGAAAATAGCGGATTAACATGTTTTCACGATGTCAAATTCAAGAGGTCACTCGTACATCCAATTGATATTTTTAAAAAATGAATATTGACACCAATCAGTTTAAAACATTTAGGAAGAAGCTCTTCTCATACTAATACAATCAAAGAGACATCACTTTCTAGTTGAGGATATAAAGAAAATGAAGGTGACAAAATTAATTTCACGCTAAATGAAGGATATGTATGATAAGACCAATTAATTTACTGAAAAAATTTGCCATAAGCTTAAACAAAGTGATAATCTTTATCCTTGTATAACGTATTAATGGTAGAGATAAGGACTAATTTTAGAAAGAAAAAAATGATAATGAAAAGAATTTCACATAAACCACTCAAATACGAAGGTCCGGTTCACTGTCCTTCACTACTGGATCACTGTTTATTCAAATTCACTTCAAATAGATCAAGATATGACGAACAAGAGAAGATCTAACTTCTTACCACTATTAGACTCTTACAGAAATAAGAAACATTCAAGAGAAAAAATACATTTTTTGTTCAAAGATGCAGTCAAATCTACTCTTATTGACAACCATAACATCATCAAACTTCATATTAAGACGACTCAGACTTCACTTCAAGACTTCGGCTATCATACAAAATATATCAAAAGCCAACTCACACACAAAATTCTACTCAAAATAGTGAGAACAAGTTCAAACAGGAGCCAAACATATGGTGAGGAATTAGGATGGAGTAGAGAGAGTATTACCTTTTCTGGAGCAGCGAACCGGAACAATGCGTATACGACGACTTTACCACCGGAGCTTAAATTCCGAATCTTCGGAGTTTAACTTTCGTCGGAATTGACTTTTGAGTACGCATTTTTTGAGTTACGTAGGATTAGAAGCACGCGCCTCCCAAATTCCCTCCCCCCCTCCCAAAATTCTCTTCCAACCTTTATCTCTCAACGTCTATTTATAGGGAAAGAATTAGGGCTTCAGATTTTAAAAATACGGACTTCAAGTCCAAATTTTGAAACTATTTTTTGAGAAATTGAAGTCCACCGTGAGACAAAACAAAAACTGTTGAGAATTAATTTCTTTACCTGATAAAGTTAAGCAATGACTGAGAGAGATGAAAATCATTTAATTTTTTGCCATAGACGGCTGAATGGCGGGCAAAAATGGTAATTGGGTATCTGGTATTTTGCTGTTGCTGGCTATCGTTACTTGCTGGGAGAAAAGGTTGGGCCGGGTCGATTTGTTGTTATTTGGTGGGCTAGTAGGCTGGGAGAAAAGCCCAATGCGTTTGTATGCATTGGGCTGCTGAATGTTATGGGCTGATGGAAAGGGCTGGCCCAATTTAAAAAGGAGAGGTTATTTTATGTTAATGAAACAGTCCTAATTGAGTAAATTCGAATAAAGTCGAGACGACATTTCTTTTAATTAATTTAACAAATTTTTTAAATTTAATAATTTTAAAATAAATATTTAATGAAATACTGTTTTATTTTATTTCTCTTTTTTTCAATATGTCACACCCTTTTTTCACTTGAAAGATCGAGTTGAAGGATTTTTCCAATTAAAGTGACGATTTTGAATAAAGATTATTTTATTTACAGAGTCGCCACTTGAAATTGAGTTATGGTGTTCCAAGTCACCTTATTGAATCCCTAATCAAAAGGGAAAGACTCTTTATTGGTCTACGAAAACAGAAGATCGGGTAAGAAATTCTGTGGACCGAGGAGAAGGTGTGGGGCATCCCTCGAGTCCCGTGGTTCTAGCACGATCGCTTTTACTGACTTATCTTGATTTTAACAAATTATGTTAAGGCCTAAAATTTCTCATTTTATTTATTCTAAAACTTATCTATTATCTTATATTAAATAAATCGGTGAAAAGTTAATTTTAGAAAAATATTTGTCAAGGTGCATTATTGCATCCTTGAATTTTAAAATGTCTCGAAAATATGCGCATGCCGCATTCTTAAGTGTGATGAATATTTTAAAACGCGTCTAAAATTTACCTAAATTCTTGATAATAAATTAAAGCAAAATTCATTTAACATAATTAATTAAATCAATAAATAATTATTAAATTCTATTAATAAAATAATAAAATATAAAAAATCTACCTATATTTCGCTAAATTTAATATTATCTCCAAAATTTAATCTCTTTAAATTAAATAAACTCAAATTATATATTATAAGACAAATCATACACGAAAATCTCCGAAATAAATAATAAATTTTATAAGTATCAAATTTATTCATACTTCATTTTTCACTAATTATTAAATAAAAATAATTTATATTATACTCAAATATGGAGACTTGGGTATTTTTTTCAAAAAGAAAGTAATAATAAAAAGAAATATAAAATCCCCTTTCCTCTCGTATTCAATACTCAGTTTTCTAATTCTCTCTTCTTTTTACATCTATGGCAGCAGTAGAGTATGCCGGAGTAACGACGGAAAAAGGGAAGGGAGGGGATCGATAGGTCGCCGAAAAATTGGGGATGGAAACCGACGATTTTGATGGTGGTTTGGTCGGTTTTCGGTTAGTTTCCAGAGAGTTTCTCACCGAAAAATTCAGAAACTATGAATCTTATTCTTTTCCGATCACTCTTTCTCGATCTCTCTTCTTTTCGTCTTTTATCTCCTCTCTCCTCTCATTGTTTTCTCTTTGTTTTTACCGTTTTTTCATTCGATTATGAGTGTTGGCCGGAACTGTTGGTGGCGATATTTTTCTGGTGGATCTAAATGGATTTAGAGACTGTTGGACATGTTTTCGGTGAATTTTTGATGGGGATTTGTCGAAAAAAGGACGGAGATAATTTTTTTTTATTAATTAACCACTGGCTTTGTATTTTCGGCGAGAAAAATTGAACGTCTTTCGATGGAAATCGTTTCCTCTACTTATTTCTTTCATTATTTTTTATGTACGTGTGCGTGTGTAACAGTGCATATTTGTGTGTGTTGTGTTGTGAAGGTGTATTTCGAAGAGAAAAATACAGTGTACATAGTGGGTGTTAGGGTGTTCATGGTTTGGTTAAAAACCAAATCGAACGGCGAACCAAATCAAACCGATTAAAAAAATTGACATTTGGTTTGGTTTAAGCCTGTCAAGTAGGTCGGGCTGACCCGGCCCTACCCTGCCCACTTAAAGGACCCGACCCGATAAGCCCTAGGGCTTTAGGGTTCCGGGTCCCAAGCCGGTTATTTTTTTAATTTGGGCCCGATTAACCCGTCCCCGGACCAAGCTCGGTCCAGGCCCGCCAGTTAATAGGCCCGGTCTGAAATCTATTTAAATTTTTTTTTTTGGCTACATAGCCGTTTTTGGGTCCAAATGGCTAGTTTGGGCCCATTTCTTAAAAGAATTTTTTTTTTTTACTTTAAAAATTATTTTTTAATCCCAAAAATAATTCTATAAATACCCTACGCCTTCAAATCATTTTTACAAAATTTTTCACTCTGTCAAATCTCATTCTCTTTCAAATCTCAATTCTCAATTATCAAATATTCAATATATTAATTTCTTAAAGTGTTCACTTTAATTTTTTAATTTTGCGTTTACAAAGTACGAGCAGAAGATTCTAAAGTCGCAACCTTCGGATACTTCCAAAATTTGGTATTGTCGTTCCATCTCTTACGTTTAATTTTTATTTATTGTATTAATTGTTTAATATTTAATTTTATTATATTTTGTCTATTTTAAATATTTATAGTTTAATTTAATTTATACTATGGATAAATTAAGAAACCTCGCTACTAAAGGTGTTAAAATTTTTTGCCCCGAAAGCGGTAGTGGTAGTAAAAAATAAATTACTAGCGGCAGAGGTAGTTCAAGTAGTAGATATATCCGTGTGCCTTCGCCTTCGGTTTCGCTTGGTACACCTTTTGAGGAAGAAATAGGTGTAGGTGCTCACGATATGGATTATGTAGAAGCTCGGGAAAATTATGGTATAGAAGAAGAAAATGAAGTAGATGCGGTTAATTTAGAGGAAGATAATGAAAATATTGGTGAGACACCCGCAATAGAAAATACAAACGTTAGATCTGAATCGGTTAATCTCCCTCCCCGTCCTCCCCGTGTTGCAAGACCTCGTAAAACAACTAGTGTTGCATGACAATTTTTTGAACGTATATCAGATACTGAGGTGCAATGCAATATTTGTCAACAAATATATAAGCATAGAAGCGGAGGCAAGCAAGGGGTACGGGTACGTTAATGAGACATATAGGTGAAGCTCACGAAAGAGAGTTAAATATTGCACGAGGTGGTGGGGATGTTGGTGGACCAACGCAAACTAGAATGGATCCAACAACCGGTCAGGTAACGAAGAAGTATAATAAATTGAGGGACCGGGAAGAAATAACTAAAATGGTAGTTGTGGGTTGTTTGCCTTTTAGTTTTCCTTCTTCTGATGCCTTTATTCATTATATACAAATAATTTATAATCCTATGTTTAACAGTATTTCTAGAATTACTTATCGGTCTGATATTTTTAGACTTCATTCACGATATTATTTTTATTTATCAACATTGTTAAAAAATATTTAATGTAGATTGTCCTTAACTTCTGATCTTGGTCGTGCTGTAAATAAAAATAATTATTTAAACGTTACTTGTCACTGGATGGATAGTAATTTTGTGATGCAAAAACGTATTCTTGTTTTTTTATATGATGAAGATCGTAAACATACAGGAGATTTTATTGTTTATTCTATTGTTAAAGTTGTCGGATATTATGGTAGCGAAAATAAAATTTTATGTATTGCTTTTGATAATGCTTCTAACAACAAGATTGCTATAAAAAAAATTAAAATCTACGCTATCTCCGCCGTTGCCTGAAATTTTACATATTAAGTGTGCATGTCATATATATAATTTAATTGTAAAAGATGGTCTTGAGTTTTTTCAGCTTTATATTGAAAAAATTCGTCTTGCTGTTCGTTTTATTCAATAAAATAATCGTAGATCGAGAATTAGAGAATTTAAAGTTAAATGTCAAGTAAATGGACTTGCACCAATATTGATGCCTGAAGAAATTGATATTAGATGGAATTCTACGTATGATTTTTTAAAAACTTGTTATAAATATAGAACTCCTATTACACTAGCTTTTAACCAATATTGCAGTTCATTTGCTGATTCTGCTGATTGCATGCTACATGATTCTGATTGGGTTGTGATTAAGGATCTTGTTAAGTTTTTAGAAAAAATTTATGTTGCTACGGTTGAATTTTTCGGTGCTTATTATCCTACTATTTGTAATATTTGGGCATATATAGCTGATATTTCTGGTTTGCTCAAAGAATATAAAAATAAAGAAGGTTATAAAGAAGTTGTTGGTGCCATGTTTACTAAATTTAAAAAATATTTTTTCCCGATTCCCCCTATTTACTTGATTGGTGTTATGTTAAATCCGTGCATGAAATATAATAATATGTGCCACTTTAGTACTATTATTTATACTAACTTAGAAATAAATATTAACCATGATTCTGAACAAGTACAACCTGATTTGTGGACGGCTATGAATGATGCAAAGGATTACATAGAAAAATTATATAATTACTATGCTGATTATCTGATTTAGCCGTCGTACCTACAAATATCACTCCAACTATCGCTCCTCATCCTCCTGAGGAATCATCATCTTCTAAAAGGCCGGCACATAGTAGTTTTCCTGATTTCTTTTATGATTTAACTTGTTGGAACAGTGTTGATGGGAGAGCTTACACACCAACTTATCGGGAAGAGCTGAAATATTATCTTCGATCGGCGTCAGAGGATCGCAGACGACGGATCAACACGTTGGATTAGTGGAGGAGTAATGAAACACAATATCCTGTGCTTTCAAGATTAGCTAGAGATATCTTGAATGTTCCAATGTCAACCGTTGCATCAGAGAGCGCCTTTAGTCAGGGACGACAACAGCTTGGAGACAACCGACACTCATTGGGAAGCAATGCAATGAATGTTCTAGTTTGCCTCAGAGATTGGATTAGAGAGGAAAGAAGAAATCAAGGAATGGAACCAGAGCTCAGCGACCAGCTGAAACTTGAAGAAATTATTTCTTCACGGGAGAACTCAGCAGAATCAAGTCCAATGCATGATTTTGCCCCCGTTGACTTTAACTATCCTATGCAAGTTCCCGTTAATATTAACATGCATGAGTTGGAAAAAATGATGCAAAATTTGTAGATTTTTCAGTCATGTAAATTATAAATTTTAGATCATTTTGCAATCAATAAAATTCCCCAAATTCATTCACTCCTTAGTCCTTACTTATTATATTTTTTCATTTAATGATTTAAAATTTTATATTGAATTTCTAGTTTTCTACTTTAAATTAAAAACTTACTTGTAATATATTATTAATTTACTACCAAGTATTATTAATTTATTATATTAAGTAGCATATGTTTTGTATATTTGTGTATATATCTTCTATAGATGTGTATATTTAAAGTATACATGTGTATATATTTTATAAATTAATATATAACTATATATATATATATATATATATATATATATATATTGTAGTATATTTTATTAGTAGTAGTATATATACATTGAATGGTGTGTATACATGTGTATATATCATCTATAGACGTGTATATTCAACGTATACATGTGTATATATTTTATAAATTAGTATATAACTGTATCTATATATATTGTAATGTATATATATTGTAGTATATCTAATTTAAAGTATTACATATACATAGAATAGAGTGTATATATGTGAATATATCTTCTATAGACGTGTATATTTAACGTTTACATGTGTATATGTTTTATAAATTAGTATATAACTATATCTATATATATTGTAATGTATATATATTGTAGTATATTTTATTAGTAGTAGTATATATACATTGAATGGTGCGTATACATGTGTATATATCTTCTATAGATGTGTGTATTTAACGTATACATGTGTATATGTTTTATAAATTAGTATATAACTATATATATATGTATATATATATATATATATATATATTGTAATGTATATATATTGTAGTATATTTAATTTAAAGTATTACATATACATAGAATAGAGTGTATATATGTGAATATATCTTCTATAGACGTGTGTATTAAACGTATACATGTGTATATGTTTTATAAATTAGTATATAACTATATCTATATATATTGTAATGTATATATATTGTAGTATATTTTATTAGTAGTAGTATATATACATTGAATGGTGTGTATACATGTGTATATATCTTCTATAGATGTGTATATTTAACGTATACATGTGTATATATTTTATAAATTAGTATATAACTATATATATATATATATTGTAATGTATATATATATATTGTAGTATATTTAATTTAAAGTATTACATATACATAGAATAGAGTGTATATATGTGAATATATCTTCTATAGATGTGTATATTTAACGTATATATGTGTATATGTTTTATAAATTAGTATATAACTATATCTATATATACTGTAATGTATATATATTGTAGTGTATTTTATCAGTAGTAGTATATATACATTGAATGGTGCGTATACATGTGTATATGTTTTATAAATTGGTATATAACTATATATATATATATATATATATATATATATATATATATATATTGTAATGTATATATATTGTAGTATATTTTATTAGTAGTATATATATACATTGAATGGTGCGTATACATGTGTATATGTTTTATAAATTAGTATAGATGTGTATGTTTAACGTATACATGTGTATACGTTTTATAAATTAGTATATAACTATATATATATATATATATATATATATATATATTGTAATGTATATATATTGTAGTATATTTTATTTAAACTTTAAAGTAGTACATATATATTGGATGGTGCGTATATATGTGTAATTGTGTATATAATGTATATAGGTGGGTATATATAATGTATATTGATTTTATTTTTTTTTATATTTTTGATCGGGTTTGACCCTTTTTTTAACCGGGTTTAGGTGAGTTTGATCGAGTTGGGTTAAGTGGGCTGGGTTAGGGTTGTTTTTAACTTTTTACTGTTGAGACCGGCTTGGTCTGGCCCACTAAGACCCCAACCCAGACCCGGCCCGGCCCACAAACTGGTTAAATGACACGGGCCGATTCCGGGTTAGCCCAGCCCACACGACAGTCTTAGTTTGGTTTGATTTTAAATTTTAAAAACCGATACTTATGTGGTTTGGTTTTGATTTTACTCTAAAATAACCGACAAAATAATCAAACCGAACCGATATATATATATATATAAAAATTATTTATATATTATTCATGAATAAAAAATAAATATTTGTTACATTTTAAATTTTAATCATGAATTTAACTTTAATCGTAACACTTTTAGTCATATGTCTCCATCTAGTTGACAGTACGTTATGAGATTCTAAATGATTTTCACACTTTGAATAACAAATGATACTAATAGTGAAAATTATCTTGTTGTCTAGGAAATTTTACAGGTGAATTTAATTAGATTATAAATAATCACTAATTTTGAACTTTCTTTTTTGGTTCCTATTGGGCAAAAAAAATTATGTGTTCACCTTTTGGGGGGTTTATTATATCGTTCTCTTATATATAGTTTCTAAATAATTTTTGTAGAAGCGTTCATATGGTGTTGTTCGTGGCTTTGCCTAAGTATAACACTAAATTGACATCTTAGTTTCAAGATTAGGCACAACACTATGTTTGATTGGAATTGTTTTTTTTTAAATTTCAACTTTATCATTAGTTAAAGTTATAAACTGAAAAAATCAAATCAAACCGAACTAAACTGACAAGAATCAAACCGAAGGTTATTTTTTTATGTTGATTTGATTTGATTTTTGAAATTTAAAAATCGATTAAGTTGGTTTGGCTATAATTTTGACCAATAACCGACCCAAACCGATCCATGAATACCCCTAGTGGGTGTAGTGTATTTGGTAGTGATCATTTTTCATTATATTTTTACTGATATATTTTTCCTCACCGTCTGTATGCATATTCTTCATCTGTGTATGCTCACAGATGTGTGAATACAATTTTCTTTTTATGTACAACTATGAATATTCAATAATTCAATTTACGTAATATGTAACAATAAAAATTCATACAGTTGAGCAATTTGACATATTAAATAATGTAATGAAATTACTTGAATATTTTTATTCATGCTTTTCTACAGTAGATTTATAATGTAAATAGTACAAAGTTAAAGAAAAACCTGTAATGAATTAGACTGAACAATACTCAAAGAAATTCATCGAAAATCTCAAGCGAAATTTTGAAACTCAAATTCTAATTCTTTCTCCTCTTTAGTTTCTGACTTTTTTTGTCTGATGATAGTCTCTGATTTTTCTGATAGTTGTTGTCTAATACAGTGTCCAGATAAAAAAATATACGTAGTTTCTGGTTTATTCTATTTTCTGATCTTCAATGTCTGATATATAGGAAGAGTCCTTAAATAGGGGGTGTCTTGGGGGGAACAGTTGGGTAGTTAGGATTTTAAATTTTGAAAATTTTATTTATTTTTTATTTATTATTTTTTTAAATTACTATTATAGAAAATAATACTACTAATAATATTAAATAAAATAAATAAGTAAATAATATAATAATAATAACTAATTCATTTTATATTTAAGAAAATACAATAATAGTTTATAAACAGTCAAAAATAAATATAATTAAGGTAATACTAAAACTACTAGCTTATTTATTAAAATTTAAAAGGAAAATATATTTTTGGTTTTTTTAGAAAAAATAATAATAAAAAAAACTCAAAAATGTAACTTTATTTATTTAATTATTTTTAAACAAAAAATTATTAAAAATAAAATAAAAGTTAAAATAATATCGGATCAAATATAAATATTTAATACCAAAATATATATATTAAACTCGACGAGGGTAAAAAATTACGTGTCTACATAATAATAATAATAATATAATAATAAATAAAAATTAAGAAACTAATTATGTCATCAATTTCTTATTTTCAATCGATCTTGAGAAAAGTAGAATATTTGCAATTTAATCAAACTTTTTCACTCTGAGTAAATTTTAAAGTATTCTCTTTAACTGATTATATAATCATGTAGAATTAAACACTAACTATATTAATTTTACCTAAATTCAATGGTAGGGTTGGAATTTATTTCAAAATAACATAAAATAAATATTTTAAAACTATTTAAAATTGAGAAATTCGAAAATTAATTTGGAATGTGGAAGGCAAAAATTAGGTTTCAACAATGCTTTTTCCGGGACCATAATAGGCTCAATAATTTCTTCCAAATTCTTTCCCAAGACACTCAAGACAGCCATGACTCTCTATGTCTTCTCCACTCTTTCTGTCTTTTTGGGATTTTTCAAATCCACCTTAGTGATGGTCTTGCTAGACCCCATTCGTCCTCTATTTCGATCATGTTAATTGCGTCTCTCCCATGATTAGGCAATGGATTACTGTTGACATTTGGTGCCGATGACTGGAGAGTGATGACTTTCTGATTTATCAAGTCTTGGATCCTATGCTTTAGGTTAACGCAATCCTCGGTACTGTGCTCCGCCGCTTTCGAATGATAGGCACAATTTTGATCGGCACGATAAAATTGAGAATTAGGATTGATAAGTTTCGATTGGATACGTTGTAAATGACCGACGTCCTTTAATCTTCCGAAGAGTTGGGTGCGACTTTTAGCCAATGGCATGAAGTTTCGGAGAGGTCTTTTTTTGAGGTTTGGACGTAGGAGGGGGGTTATAATGGTTTTGATTAGCAGGAGGAGGTACTTGATGATAATTTGGAGGCGCTTGGACGTTTGTTCGGTTGTTTGGAAGGACAGATTGAATATGAGACTGATAATTCGGTTGCAGAACTTGATATTGGGGTAAAATATTTGGCTATGGAGCTTGGTATTGGGATTGAATATTTGGAAGTGAAGCTTGGTACTGGGGTTGGGTGTAGAATACATGTTGAAAACTTGATAATGGTTGAGAAGAGAGAATGTTCCTAGGCTAAAAAAATTTCTTCAATTTAGCAATAGGATCAATCGAGACCGCAGTCACATCTTCTCTTTTCTTTTTTGGTAACACGGAAGACTCGGATGATGTTGGAGTTCTGACAATCTTTCCTATTCGAATGCCTTCCTCTAGCAATTCCCTATTTTTTATCAACTCCGTAAAAGTTGCCCTGACCGCAGATACCATCCTAGTGTAAAATTCTCCCTCCTGATAGCGAGAGAAAACTGACACCATTTCCTCCTCAGACATGGGAGGTTGTATTTTAGCAGCTTTTTTTCCCCAACAGAAGGCATAGTCTCAGAAACACTCATCATTCTTCTGCTTGATCCGGTCTAGAAAGTATCAGCCAAGAACTATTTCAACGTTAAATACAAACCTATCAAGAAAGCTTTTAGCCAATGCTTTCCAGCCGGACCATCTTCCCAGATCCTGATATGTGAACCAATCCAAAGCTTCGCCACTCAAGCTTTGACTGAATAGGCGCATCAGTAACGCCTCATTTTTTTCCACCCCGACCATCTGATCGCAATACCTTCTTAAATGAGCCATAGGGTTTCTGGTACCGTTGAATGTTTCGAATTTACGAACTTTGTATCCTTTTGGTAGATCTACTCCAGGGTTAACACAAGCATCATTATCACCTGCCCCATGAGATTCCTTAATCCTTATAATCTCTTCATTTATGGACAACTTCTTTTCATGCTCAATCCTCCACTACTTTTCCTTCTCCTCATAATGATCTACCTCGAGATTGGAAAAGAAATTGTAGATGTCAGGAGATATGATGACATGTGAAAGATTTATGAGGATAACTTGATTTTGAGGATGAGAAGAGATTGGGTGGTGGGGAGGAAGGACATTTCGAAAATTGATAATGCTTTGTAGAATTTGAGAATAGTTTGGTAAAATCTGAGGGAGATTTTGTAGATTTGGGAGCAAATTTTGGGGATTTGGGAGCAGGTTTGTGGGTTTGAAAATGGGTTTTGTGAATTTGGGAATGAATTTTGTGAATTAGAGACAAATTTTATGAATTTAGGGATGGATTTTGTGGATTGTAGGCATCTGGATTATTTTCTCAATTGGTATTTTGGACAACATAAATTGAAGGATTATTGATTATAGGATTTGTGTGTAATTGAGAAGCAGAGGTGGACGATATGATATTTGGATGGTTCCCAAGAATTGGTGTACTGAGGGGAGGAATTTAGAGTGGAGTACCATGTCCTCCGAGGGCGGGAACGTTGACGGTGATGGCCAGATTAGCCAAATCTCTAGTGCGGTTCATCTCTTCTTGAAGTATTTCTAATTTTTTCATGAGTTCAACAATCATCTCGCTTTATTCCGCTATTACATTGTCCCCGATAGCCAATGCATTATCTTCATCGCTTTCAGTTATTTTTGAATAATGGTTAGAGGATGGGATTTTATGAACTTTTGACCGGATGAAGTAAGAATGTTCTGCCAGTTTGTTTCAACACGGAGTAATTTTTTATTATCTGTAAAGTAAAATAACTCAATGGCAGATGTGTTAGTTCCCATATGTGATAAATAATGCAAGATATTTGATAAGAACTAACCACATGGAGTTGTTTGCCTCATAGGTAAACTGATCCACCGGAACATAGTGGATAAATTTATCTTTGATTCAAACAAACGCACATAAACACATAAGGCAGTATATCACATAATAACATTATAATAGACACATATCCTTGTTGGAGTGACCCTTTTGAGCCCAGGGTTGACCTAGTGAATTTGGAAGGAAATATATGCTTCTTAAAACTAATCCATTTCCCCCCAAATCTACATAGATATAAAAAAATGTTTATGAAAATTGCACAAAAGGGATACAATCTTTAGGGCAAGGAAAAATAATATGAGAAAAAGAACAATGTCTTGCGCAAGGGATACTAGTTCCTAAATGCTCTTCTATCAGTCTTTACCCTCTTAGATTTGTCCACTCGTTGACGATATCTATTGATGATCAAGTTATTTCCGTATAACTGTGCTCTAGATCATTAGTCTGAGAAATCATGCAATCATTCAAATCGATCAGCCTCTTTCTTGGCTCATTTTAATTCCTCCATTAGTTGGTGTATGATTGAGGCATCCTTGCGCGAAAGCAAACAAAGTAAGACTTCCCCTACCCCAAAGGATAATGGATTGGATTAAATAACACATATTTCTTTAACACATAAATATGATTCGTCTTTAATTGACTCATGTTCAATAGACGCATAACACGTTTTCTAATGGGCCCAATACCCCCCCGGGCATTGGGTCATCCTAGGCTCATGCTTAATAGAGGGTTTTGATTTAGCTCTATCTTGGGTGTCTAGAGTAGGTTTGGACACGGGTTTCCAAGCAGAAAACTTGAATTTGGAAATACGAACAACCTCCGACCGCCTAACGTACCGGTAAACCATCATATCCCCAATACTTGATTTAAAGTTTGATCAACAAGGGCCGGGACATCCACGAAACCCCAAAAAAGTTTAATAATCATCATGCGTGATTATGCCATAAAATGCAACAGTTAAATTTTACAGAATTTAAACATATAACACACATAAGCAGTTTAGTAATTAGTCAAAGAAGTCAATTCAAATATTTGGTTAGAACCTAGTTAATATCCCCAGCAGAGTCGCCATTTTTGTTTTATCCCTTTTTAACTCAAAGAGTTGAAAAACATTAATTTGGACTTTTAAAACTATTTTAAAACATTAAAGAAAATTTCAAAACAAGCAAAGTCTCCACTTAATTTATTTGAAAAGAAATTAAGAAAACTTTAAAATCCCAAGTCTCAAAACAAAAAAAGACTTAGGCTTTCAAGAAAATTATGGATAAAAGGTTCCTATTAACATTTTAAGAAGTTTTTTAAGGCATCTAAAATGTCCGCTAACTTGCGGTTATTCGAGCTATTTGAACATGATTCTTTTGACTAACTCTGAAAGGAAAATTGATTATTGAGAAGAGTATTGATTAAGAAAATATTTTTTGAGGATTATGCAAAGTCAAATTTTTAACGACTTAGTAGGGGATTTAACTATGTTCGAAGAAACACATATAGCAAATAAACATAGAAAAAAGGAAAGGGGAAGAGATAAGCGATTTAGGTTCTTAAGCCCAAATCCATCAACCTTGTCCTAATCTAATTGGGCTTTTGGCCCATCTTCACCTATCCTATTCTAAATATTGAGCTTTATCCCATAACCATCCTAAACTATCTTTTTGAACCTTTTGGCCCAAAATCGGCTTCACCTGTATTAGTTTACAACTTTGGCTTCGAGGCCCTAAATGAACGAATAAAATAAATGCGTAAATAAATAACTAAAAATAAATAAAGCAATAACTAATGAATAAATAAGGAAAAATGAGACTTTTCCAGTCTCTTAGCTACTTCAACAATGAATTTTTTAACCCGTTTCTTCTTCTTCCATCTTATTGCAATTGTACGCCACGTAGCCGAATTTCGAACTTAGTCTCGGAGTTGACTCAATAGGGATGGTGGGCCTCAATGGCCCATGAATAAAATTCAAGGAGAAATTGAGTCCATTTTGGACTCAAGACGGATGTTATATGTAAAGAAAACATTAAAGATTAGAACCCAATAAAAGGAAACTACTGCTACTGTTGTTGAACAAGGATAGAAAACTATCTAAAGTACTTCACCAAGAACATGACATCTCAAAGAAAACACAATAAAATAAAGGTTTGTTAATTGTTTCACCCTCTTTGACAGATTAGAGTTCAAAGTTCTTTGGAGGGATCCTTAGTTCCACATAAAAAGAGACACTAGGAGCGAACTTGCCATGATCTTTAATCACAAATAAATTGAGTCTAAGATATGAATAGACATGTTCAGACAACCCAAATCATCCTAATCAAAACAAAGTATAACAATTCACGCATAAGATATGATTCGATTGATTTCTTAATGATATATTCGTGAACATATTCCAGTAAATGAGTTCGTGACGAATACATAAGAGAAATAATTCCAAAACATCAACATGACCAAAGTATAAAGGAGAAAAAAATCCATACTGAAAACACACTGTTTCGTTCACTTCGTTCGTCCTACCCTTCTCCCTTTGCTTAGGAATCGAGAAAGCTTTGACTTAATCCATTACACAAAAGAGATAAACAACACAACTGTTTATAAGAGTGAAAGGGAAATTACAACTCAAAAGAGCAACCTAAACAACATCCCTAAAGAAACACCATTATTATCCTCTCCTTGACAAATCCATAAGGCTTTTTAGTCAAGAGGGTTATGGAGGAATCATGGGTTGAGACCTTCTCTACCTGTGAACTAACCCCTGTATTTCCCATGACATTGTGAGTTGGGGAAAGGACGAGGATTGTTCTGCTATGCACAAAAAGAGATAAGGCAGTCAAAGCAGCTTCTTACAGACCGAAACAACACATAGGATCCTACGAATAGAATAGGTGCACTGAGGAAAGAGAACAGATCGGAACCCATAATTCATCATTTAACAAGGAGTAAATCAAGTAAAATTCTATACTATTCTAAACGAAAGCATCAAGAGAATGAAATAGCAGACTTAATCCACACAACTCAATTGTTTCCCCCTATTGGGTTCATTGCTTTGGAAACACAGCCACAAAGGAAGACAACCAAAAAACAAGCACAAATTCACAGATTTTTATATACAGAAACATTTATACAGAAAAGGCTGCTGGTTTAGAGACAATAAGAAAGCATCTGCATGTCGAAGGACGAACAGGGTTATCTACAATGAAAACCATTCCCTAAAGCCTCAATCTTTGGCAGAAGTGATGTGATAGTAGTTGAATACTACATCAGTCATACACATAAACTGAGGAATCCGAATTACATAAAAAAACAACCATCCATTGAAGACATTCAGATACGGGCTAGCATGTTTCATTGCACGGATGGAAATAAGATCATGAGTAAAATAGTGGACAAAAAACTATTACTGAAAAAATCAAATATCACTACAACCTATGGATTTAAAAGCCTTTAACAACGAATATCCCAATATTTCTAGCATTTCCAACTACAACGACATAAGACTAATACACTAAGGGGTCGTTTGGTTTGAGGTATAAGTAATCCAAGGGATAAGTAATCCTGGAATAAAATATAAAGATCAATTGAACGAGTGTTTGGTTGGAGGAATTAATCAATATTGGGATAACTTATCCCACCATTTACACCATAGTGATGGGATAACTTATCTCATATACATGGTAGGATAGGTGATATCCCAGAATAACTAATCCCGTGTAATCTCGGAATAACTAATTCCGATATTAGTTATCCCGGGATAACAATTTCCCAACCAAACAACACCTAATAATGACAAGAAAAAGATACCAAAATTAAAATACGCAAAATATTACCTTTTTTGGGGCATCAAAATTGGGCCACGAGCTTCGTCAGAATTAACCATCACCAAAAAGCTTCGTCATCAACTCGGGAACTTCGATTAGTCGACGAATTTCTCGGAGCAAAATTTTTTACTAAAAAAATAGATTGTGGTTTTGCTCAAAGGTCTTTTCCACCTTTCGAGACTTGTCTCATTTTGCTCCATAGAGAGCTTTTTATAGGAAAACTTTTCAATTGAGTTTTGGTCCTCAACCGATGTGAGATAGCCACTCTTAATGGTGTTTCGGGGAATTTCATGGGGTACGAATTTGGATTCCCTTCGGATAAAGGATGAGCCATAACCATACGAAAATTGTACGAATTTGAATTTCGAAATCACAAAAGGTCGAGTTGTTACATCGCGGGTCGGGTCACCAGATTATTGGAATTTTCTATTGGTGATGCTGGGTTGTCGTTGGAATAGTTCAATTATTTGTTGAGGTTGTTCGGTTGAAGTTGTTTGGAGGTTTTTTCGTCGTCGTCGAGTTGGGTTCTGTGAAGCTGTTGTTTCTTCATTGCTGATATTATCATTTGTTGTTTTCTTTATGAAGAATTGGGGAGATAGAAACGGGTCGGATCTACTGATTGGGGATTAGGCCTGTTGGGGCGGTTAGTTGTAGTAGTTGGGCTGATACATATTTTGTTGTTATTGTTTTGGAGATGGGAGTTTCGGGCCACTGTGTTGGGTAATAGGATTATTGAAATTTTGGGGATTATTTAAAAACATAACCCCCGATTAAAAATTAGGATTTAGCCGAATTTCATTAATATTTGAACAAATTAAAAATTAAATTGGCCAATTGCATTGCAATTATGGCCAATTTGATTTCAGTTATGGTCAAATTTAATAAATTGACTAAATCAAATCGAAATTCGATACGAATTAATACTTTGTTTAATCCCGAGCTTCTTGATTCAACAAAATCAAACACATATTTATCCAAATGAATTATTTTTTTAGAATCAATTATGTTTAAATCGAGGTTTTAATAATTTGAATTAATTCTCAATCTTGATCTCAGTAAACGCCCAATTTTGATGAAAATGTTTTTGTAAATAACAACATTTGTACAATCTCATATATGTAAATGCAAAAATGTATAATTATCACTTAAATGACTAGTTTAGCATAAATAAATACTTTAGAGTGTGCTTATTCGGATAAAATAATTGTTGAGATTTTATTTGAAAATCGAAGAAGCTCGAGATTAAACTTAATTTTGGAGGGAAAAAATTAGGTGTCAACAAATGACCCCTCCCTTTGGGTAGGGTGGATGTAAACAACCCTGGGCAAAGGGAGTTTGTGATACAAGTACGATCGTGAATGTGGACCAATACGTAAAGACTAGATCTAGGGTGGATGCCTAACCAATGGAACAAGCTTTGAAGTATAGATAAACAGTCCCAACACTCCAAATCCATCAAATATGCACACTCCATGGTCGCCCCTTTCCCATGTCTCATTAAGGGCATTTTAGTCATTTTATAATAAGTTGTAACCTAGGCTATAAATAAAACATATTAGGTCATTTTTTCATAACTTTGATGATATTTTGAGAGCTCTAGAGGGAGTCTTGCAAGGTGGATTCCTTGTAAACAAGTGTGGATATCACTTGTGTTGGTGCTAGTTTTGAAACGTTGGTTGCTTGGGAATCCCGTTCCCTTGAGGTCACAGTAGAGTTTGGTGTTACTTGTATGAATTCTTGGGTCTTTGCGTTTAATATACACTTAGGTTCATAGTGTTTGTACATTTGTATGTCAAGTTACCTATCTATCTATCTATCTATCTATCTATTTTATTGTTGTTGTTGTTCATTCTTGGGTTTGGTGTCCCAAAAATGAGACTTTGTGTTCTTCTTGTTCTTGTGCTTGTGTTGTTAATCTAGTTTGTTGGCTCTCTTAATTAAGAGGTGTTGAACACCTTAATATCTTGTTGTTATTGTGTTTTCGTTGTTGTTGTAGTGAATCCGAGAGTTGTCACCAAAGGGGTCCTCGATTCTTCCCACTTGTGGACTATTTTGGTGTTTGTTTTGTGTCTCCTTGGTTGATCTTGTATCATTTGGTATTAGAGCATGACTTGATTTTGTTCTCACAAGATCAATCTTGGGCTAGCTTTCTTGAAAATACAAAAAAAAATAGTGTTCTTGAGGTTGGATCTTGGCCGAAAGTTGATATGTTCTTGTTGTGTTTGGCCGAGACTTGAACATTAGATCTAGGAGTCATTTTGTTTGTCTTGGTTTTTCAAGTGTTAGTTTTCTTCATCACTAACACTTAGTTTTCTTCATCACTAACACTCTTGAGTCAAGATCTAAACTTGAGCTTGCATTTGTTGAAGTGTTGTTGTGAACTTAAAACCTTAGCCGATTGTGTTGTTATCTTGGTGGACTTGGCCGTGATTTGTTGGCCTTGTTGTTGTTGGAATTGGTTATTGGGATTGTTGTGTTCTTGGTGATCGTTGAAGTTGTTCTTGATGTTCTTCATCCCTTTCAAGACTTGTTAAAATAAAGTGAATACTAGATCTATAAAGTTGAAGAGAAAAAGGTGAAAGCTTGTTAGCCTTAAAAGACTTACCATCACCCATCAACTAGTCAATCACTTCCCAACAACTTTCCTTGTTTTAAGAACCTTTTTTTAAGGGGGATGGTACACAAAAGTCAAGTCTTCCACTTTTGAATTTCACAATAGGATTTCAAGACTTGTTTCCTTCATAAATCAATTCCCACCAATTCCAAATAAAAAATTGTTCAAGACTTTCAATTTTGGAAAATAAAATTTGTAAATACCACAACCAATGCATGGTTGCCACGTCATGTTTTACTATTCACACGACAAATTTAGGCTCAGATTTTTTATTTCTTAGTTTCTAATCTTTGTTTTTTAGTTGCATTTTGTTGATTCTATTGCTAATTAACAAACTAGTAATTATCTACTAGGTTGTAAATTAGTTTTGGGGTCTGTTTATTTGTGTCTACGTTTTTTTGTGTACTTTTATCTTTTTGAAATTCGTTGTTTTTTCTTGGTTCAAGTCCGTACGTATTTTCTTTGAGTTGTTTCAAAAGAGAATCTATTCTGACCTCGAGCCTCAATTGGTATCAAGTAATATCTTTGGAGTATAAATGAGTTACCAACACTTGTGGGGCCAATTGCGAGGCATTTCAAAGTGTGAGAGCTTGAGAGGTTGTGAGGATGTTTTCTTTTCTAACATTAACTAGTTTGTTATTTTTTGTATTTTTGTTTTAGAATTTCTTTTGTTAGGTACTATGGCATTGAAAAAGGTGACCATGGACGATTTGATGGATTCCATAATGGGTATGAAACATGACCTTAGTAGTCGAATGGAGAGAATGAAAAAAAAATAATGGACTGAGTGGAAGGAAGAATAGAAGGGACGGAAAGCTCTCTTTGCAAGGAGTTGGATTACTTGATAGAGAATCCAAGACTTCCTAATCAAGTTCCTGTGAGTGGACATGCTACACATGAGCAATAAGGTAATCAAACTAACTCTTGCACTCTAGTGAATGAGGCTAGTAGCCAACTAAGTGTGAATGGTAGTTTGTCTTTAGGTGAGCCGAATGTGCCTCTATTTGGTGATGATAATGTACAACTTGAGATTGTGGATACACTATTTGATCCATCTAGTGTTGAGGACATTGTGGCACGTGATAGTACATTATCTTATCTTATGGAAGTCATGAAGACTAACCTGTGTATGAAAATGGTGATGTTGAACATATTGGCCGATTGACTATGGATTACCCTCTAGTTGTTTTTGTTGTAGATCATGCTAGTATAGAGGGGATATATGATTGTATTAGTGGTAGTATTGGGAAAAGGAAATGCATCCTAACCCCGTATCCATGGACACTCTACTCATTTGATCCCGGTGATCATTTGAAGTATGGTGATGAGGATGTCTTTTGGAATGACTTGAATGTGCATGGAATTTATGGCCTTCTTATCTCGACTTTCAAGACTATTTTTTGTTCCAAGAAGAGTCTATGTTTTCCACTTGATGAGAAACTCTTGTTCCTTGTTTCTTGTCACACTTATATGGATAGATTAGTTGACTCTTTGTTAGGAGGGTGTTCGGGTAAGAGGGATGTTTGGGTGTATGTGAAGCTTGATCCACCTTGGCAAGATGCTATGGTTGATTACACTAATGCTAACCCTCATACCTTGAGGAAATTCTGTTTGCTTATCCTTCCTATTATTTTGCAAGGTTCAGATTTAAGGTCGAATTCTTTTTCAAGAAGGGGAGGATGATACAAGTATGATAGTGAATGTGGACCAATTTCTAAAGACTCGAGCTCGGGTGGATTTCCAACCAATGGAACAAGCTTTGAAGTGTAGAGAACAAGTACCAACACTCCAAATCCATCAAATATGCACACTCCAAGGCCGCCTCTTTGCCATGGATCATTAAGGGCACTTTAGTCATTTTGTAATAAGTTGTAACCTAGGTTATAAGTAGAACATATTAGGTCATTTCTCATAACTTTAATGATATCTTGAGAGCTCTAGAGAGAGTCTTGCAAGGTGGATTCCTTGTAAACAAGTGTGGCTATCACTTGTGTTGGTGCTAGTTTTAAAATGTTGGTTGTTTTGGAATCCCGTTCCCTTGAGGTCACCGTAGAGCTTGGTGTTACTTGTATGAATTCTTGTATCTTTGTGTTTAATATACATTTAGGTTCATAGTATTTGTACATTTATTTGTCAAGTTACCTATCTATCTATTTCATTTTTGTTGTTGTTCATTCTCGGGTTTGGTGTCCCAAAACTGAGACTTTGTGTTCTTCTTATTCTTATGCCTGTGTTGTTAATATGGTTTGTTGGCTCGCTGATTTTAGAGGTGTTGAACACCTTAATATCTTGTTGTTATTGTGTTTTCATTATTGTTGTAGTGAATACGAGAGTGGTCACCAAAGGGGTCCTCGGTTCTTCCAACTTGTGGACTATTTTGGTGTTTATTTTGTGTCTCCTTTGTCGATCTTGTATCAGTTTGACGTTCCTAATTTTTGTCCGACCACAAATTTATTTTTGAAAGAGGTTAGTTTTCGCACGAGTTTTGGAGTTATGGTCGGACCTCCATATCAGGTTTCTTACATATCTCAGGTTACATGAGAATTCATGCCACTTGTAGTTCATAAAGCTTGATTTAAATCATGATTTTCAAAAATTTCACAAGCTATCTCAATTTTTGAGATTTTAATGAAATCAAAAAGCTAGAGAATAAAGGGATTTAGGGGGAGGTTGGAATGCAGTCGAGTTTTCATCAAAGAGCGTAGCCTACACATCCCCAAGACTCAGGGAATCAGACTACTTGTCATTTGACTCGATCGGTAGAAAAAATAGTCTTTTATTTCAGATGATCTTTGGCGCGACATGAGTGACAAGTTGATTGAGTTGTGAAAAAGAGGTTCGTAACCTCTTGACTATAAATGTGGGATCCTTCACATCCATAGGTAAAAATTTACCTGGACATAATTTTCAAATTTGTAAGTATGTTGTCACCCAAATTTGAAAGAAAGAGAAATTTATCCTCGATATGAGTTTAGAAATATCCAAAAGGTGAAGCTGAAACCAGAATACCCACATGACTTCTAATAGGGTCATGGTTGGATGGTGGTGGTGATCATCCTTTAGCTCGCGTCCAGAGAGTTTGACGTCCTTCTCTCGACAATGTTCTATTTTGCTGCTAAGAAAGAGTTCAACATTGTACTGCATCCTATCTGGAGTCGTTCACACCTGTGGTCTTGATTTGAGATTTTCATTCTCTCGGATGCTCTCGACAATGTTTCAAACAAAAAGTGTTAGTGATACACATAAATCACGAAAGAGATACATAGTCTTTTACTATATCTCCACATGAGTTGTCGCCTAATAGGCAAAGTTATCCCCTCGAGTACCTATTTGGAAGGAAATAAATTGTAATAGCAGACACAACAACCCTCTTGGTTGTTGCATCATTAGCTCATTTGTCGAGTGAATATGTCTTCAAAGTAAGGTGTCCTTTTTGGACATCGACGACACTTTATGCAGAACGGTCCGACAACTGTGTAATCTTATGTTGATGCAGCAATACTTTTGGTCACTTTTAATGCTTGTCGTATGTGGAATGATAACCTCTCTGATTATTGCCAATGATTCTTTGCATATGACCTCGGGTAAGTATTGTGCATCTTTTGTATCAATAGGACTTATAGATTTTCCTTTAATTGTCAATATTTGGAAAATCTTACATATTATTTGATGTTGGATACGAGGCGACTTACAGATATCCTTTGAATTGCTAGCTTCTAGGTGATCCTGCACATTATCTGGCCTTGGATAAGAGATGGCTTACAAATATCCCTCCAATCGCTAGCCCTCTGATATTCCCACACATCAACCGACCTTGGATACAATATGACTTATAGATATCTCTCAAATTTTTTGTCTTTAGGTAATCCTGCACATAATCGATCTTGGATATGACACGGCTTATAGAGAACCCTTGGACTTATCAATTTGATAATCTCACATATTCTCCGATAAGGATTTTGTTGTGAATTATGGATAACCTTCAGACTATCAATTATTGGGTAACCTTTCACACTATCCGATTAGGATGTCATTGCGGCTTACGGATGACCTATGGGCTATCAATTCATAGGTAATCTTGCACGCTATCCTATTTCAAATAATATGACTTATAGATGGCCCTCAAATCGTCAATTTCTAAGAAATCTCATATATCACCCGTCTTCAGATAGCAACTTAAAGGCATCCCTTTAGATCGCACGATCTTGATACATTCAGATGTTGATTCATAAAATGATGAGATATCCTCGACGCCAGCATTTTTGTCTTGCGTGTCAATAGATATTAAATATTGATGATATCCTCGACGCCAGTGTTTATGTCTTGCGTGTCAACAGATATTAAATGCTGATGATATCCTCGACGCAAGAATTTGTGTCTCGCGTGACAATAGATATTGAATGCTGATGATATTCTCGACACCAGCATTTGTGTCTCACGTGTCAACATATATTGAATGTTGATAATATCCTCGATGCCAGTGTTTGTGTCTCGCGTGTCAATATATATTAGATGCTAATGATATCCTCAACGCCAGCATTTCTGTCTCGCATGTCAACAGATATTAGATGCTGATAATATCCTTGACGCCAGCGTTTATGTGTTGCGTGTCAAAAAGGGCAGCCCGGTGCACTAAAACTACTGCTATGTGCGGTGTCTGGGGAAGGGCCCCACCACAAGGGTGTATCGTATGCAACCTTACCTTGCATTTCTGCCAGAGGCTATTTTCAAGGCTTGAACCCTTGACCTCCTGGTCACATGACAGCAACTTTACCAGTTACTCCAAGGCTCCCCTTCTATGTCTCGCATATCAACAGATATTAAATACTGATGATATCCTCGATACCAGCGTTTGTGTCTCGCGTGTCAACAAATATTAAATATTGATGGTCTTTTGTATCATGGCCCTCGGATAATGAAAATGATTTCACCTGAGTTTGTTTGCCTACGTTTTTGCTTTCTATATGTACGTGTACCCAATGTAGACAGTTAGTAGACACAGTGCCGCTCTTACTGGCTACAATAGTCAAATTTGCAAAATTTTAAATGACAAATACTCGGCATAATAATCTGAATGGCTTAATCCGTTGTTTATCCTCTTTTCGAAGAAATATTTAAATAGAAGACCCATCAAATATAAATGAATGGGTAAAGGCCCTTTTGGGAGTCACTTAAATACCATTCTTTTCACTTCAGTGAATTTTGGGGAAGAATTTCCGCTCTTCCTCCTATTGAGTGATCCTTTTAATTGTTGTATTTACTGTGCCGACTCCTTTGAATGCACCAGCGCTCAAAGTAAATATTTAATAGACACAAAGTCATTTATGCTAGCGACTGCTTTTATACAAAGAATCCTAAATACAATATCCATAAAGAAGATAAGGCGTCTTTGTTTATCCTTCATGGTCTTAAGAAATGAGATTGATAATTCATAAGGTCCTTGATAAATAGATATTAAATTCGTCCTCGGGACTACCCAAAATACCGTTCTTGAGCATTATATTCATTGGTTTGGCTCGCAACTCGCTTGGGTATTTTTTGAAAAAGATTCCCATTTTTGAGTACTGATCCTTGCATCTACAGAAAAATGATTAGTCTTGAGTGATACTACTCCATGTTGACTGTCATACCCTATTTTTACCTGAGGTTAAAACGAGCATGACGTTATGGACTCTAAAAGAATGAAAATTTGCACAGAGTCGCCACCTAATTTTTAAGGAAAATAAGGAAACCTATTGAAGTATTAACATGCTATTAATGTTTTTAGTCTGCGAAAAAACAATTGAGACTCTAGGTAAGGGTTCAAGTTATTCCGAAGGGAAGGGGTTAGGCATCCTTCAAAATCTACAAGTGTGGTACCCGGCTAGACTAAATTTTTCAAAGAGGGACGAGGTATAAAAAATAATGTAGAAGTGTATGTATTAAATATAAAATAATATAAATGTTTAAAATTATGTAAAGATGTATGTATATTAAATATATAAATAAAACATGTTATTATAAAAAATGTAAAAGATATGTATAAAAATACATGTGAAAAGAAAAGTATTTTATGTTATGTGAAAGAAAGTATATCTTGATATGTCATGAAGAGAAAGAGAAAAATAATGTTCTTTGTTTGATTAAAGTTTATGAAAAAGTAAAGATTTACTTTAACAAAAAGATCGCAATGTTTAAGATGTCAAAGTATGTAAACTAATTTGATTAATTTAATTTATCAGTGTAAACAATAACGACCTAAGTTTGCATAAATGCGAGGTGAAGTTGTATAAAGAAAATTTCGCCCAACACTTCAAAAATAAAGTTTTCACTATAATAACATTTGTACAAATATAAAAATACAATACAAAATTAAAAGGGCCTCTTTGAATGCAACTCTCAATGAGTAATCCAAATAACCTGTATAAACACTTGTAAAAATGTTAGTAACGAATAAATAATAATCAAAATAAATTGAACAAGTATGTGTGTATATAAATATTTAAAAAGATATTTTTTTGTTAAAAAGTGGGCTCAGATAAAGTCATGACTGCGAAATGGTTGCTCAATTAATTGGCCGTCCTAAATTGTTTTGCTCCGAAGTGGTTGCTCAATTAATTGGCCGTCCTAAATCGTCTTGTCAAAATCTGAATTGTAAAATCTTGTATTGTTATAAAGTTTCATCATCGCCCAAAATATTTATTTTATTACGTATTTGTACCCATAAAGTCCGTCTTTTGTTTACGAAGGCCTAAAATTAATAATAATTTTTCATCGGCCATTGTATTGATACTTGATATGAATAAATAAACTTGAGAAAAATAAAGTCCGTCTTTGTAATGGGGTGGCCTCAAGTATCCGACGGAGAGATAATGTCATTGGCCAAGCATTTATTTTTTATGTAAATAAGTAAACTTTGAGAAATAAAAAACCGTCTTTTGTCACGGGGTGGCCTCAAGTATCCGACGGAGAAATAATGTCATTGGCCAAGCATTTATTTTGAAATAAAATAGTAATATTTTGAAAATAAAATCCGTCATTTATAATGGAGTTGCCTCAAGTATCCGACGGATAGATGTTTTCATCGGCCAAATAATTAATGGTATTTAATAACAATGAAAAATGATAAAAAATTAACAAATTCACTGAACGCATATCAAAATCATACATAGCAATTCAAACGATTATCAATGATTAAAATAATAAAATAACAAAAAGGTCAAAGTTAATGAATAAAAATGATGTAGCCATGACGAAGTAATTGAAAATAACAAAAATAGAGTAAAATTCCTAATTGTATAACAGAGTAATGTAATAAAATAGAAATAATAGTTCAAACATGATTAAAAATGTGAACATTCACTGAGAAGTGACAATAACCATCATTAAGAATCCATAAACAAAGAAATACAAAAATAAATTCACATAAAATTTCAATCAACAAAATCCTTAAAAAATATAACGAAGATTGATGGAAATGGATAAAGGAAAGAAAGTAACTGGGACACAAAGTTTCGGTCATAAACAGTAAGAAAATATGAATAGCAATAACAACACTTGAGAAATATATATATATATATATATATATATATATATATATATTCGGGAAAGCATGTGATCTTGGGAGAGCCTCTTTCTCTTATCTTTATCAATCGTATAACTACTCAATTTATGGTTATTTATGTAAAATATTTATTTTTGTGTTATTTGAAAATTTTACCCCTCCCAGTAGTTCCTTTGTGGTATTTCTAGGGGTGGGGATTATTGGTGCAATAATCGGTATTTTTTGGTGTGAAATATGTGAAATTATGGTATTTGGTGGCTTAAAAAGCTTTATAGTTGATTTCAATCAACATTTATTGATCTGAGCGTTGGATGGCAAAATGGACTGTGCCAATAGATCTGAAACATTGATTTTAGTATGGTAACATGATTGGTATGGTTTTACGACTTGTATCTCATTTTGACCCTCAATTTGGAAAGTTAGAAGATTGGGTTTCGGGGGTTATCTTTCATAAAATGATGTTTATTAAAAAAGTCTAATATTACCATTGATTCTAGAGCATCGAATTTGATAGGGTAGTATAGTTGGTTTGTATTCATGAGATTACGGATGAACCCTGAGGCGTCCACAGAAACTTGAAATCCTCTAAGTCTCCAACTGGTGCACAACTCAACTGGTGCACCAGCATATACAACTGGTTGGTTACTTATGTAATGGAAGACTAGACCCAAGTGTCGCTTACGCAATATCTTGGTTACAATCACAGGACTCATCTATGCAATGATAGGGTTACTTACGTGACACTTTCCATAAGGCCAGGTACCATGTACACAACACCTGGTCGCTTATGCGGTAGCTTCTTAAGTGACCCGGTAATCACATATGTGATGCCTGTGTCCCTTAAATACCTATATTTCACCATTTTCCCTATTTTTTAGACTTGAAACTTAGGGTTACAGATTATGAGAAATCTTCCTCCATTTGTAAGTTTAGGTAAGCTCCAAAACACCTATTTAAATTACTTTTCCTTAATTTTATCATTTAAAATTTGTTTTTACCCTGATTTAAAAGTGGGAAATTGGGGATTTTTTCCCAGAAGGCATAAAGATTGTATTTCTCCATCAGTTGATGAAATATAAATAGCCTCCGTCGGCCGAAATTTAAATAGCCTCCATCGGCTGAGCAATTGTTCAAATGTAAATAGCCTCCGTCGGCTGAAATGTAAATAGCCTCCGCCGGCTGAAATTTAGACAGCCTCTGTCGGCTGAAATATAAAAGCCTCCGTCGGCTGAAATGCTTGTTGAGGAAGTGAAAGTTGCATTATATGCCCTATTGTAGGGGGCGGGCGGTCCCTATCCTATTGTTCGGGGTGGACTTGCCCTGTCCTATTATTCGGGGCGGACTTGCCCTGTCCTATTGTTTGGGGCGGACTACCCTGTCCTATTATTCAGGGCGGACTGTCCTATCCTGTTGTTCGGGGTGGACTGCCCTGTGTTATGTTAGAGTTTTGTGAACATCTGTTAGTACGTGATGACTGAGTCTTAATGGGGATATCACTTTAATGCGACCTGCAAAAAAATCAAGAAATTTCTTTTAGAGTTAGAAAGTATTAGCGAATGAATTGATAAAACCTGACTTCCTGGCTTGTGATAGAGATGCGATGTTGAGTTTCTGACGGAATATTGTAAGATACTTGACACGTGCCTCCTTGAGGCATTATTATGACCTGCAAGATTCGAGAAGATTCTTTAGTGTCTTGGAATAATTATGGATAAATTTACGATACCTAGATTCTCAGCTTATGATGGTGAGGCAGTATTTAGGCTTCCAAGATGTTTGAACCTTTGTTGTAGCGATGTTGTACCTATGCTCAAAGAAAGTTTCTTAGTTTGGGGAGGGGATGTTGATTTTGTATTGATCGAGAACTCGGCCTAGCAGCTATCTCATCCTTCAATCTTTTGAAAATCGGTAATCTATTCAGGATTTGGAGTAGTGACACTTCCTAACTCCACATAATGTGCTTATACTAGTATGTCTTCTGGTGGAAACTTTCTTCATCTTGATCTTCGTTTTCGGACTTCCATCAATGTGACGTGGTTGTTGTGGCTTGATATGATAAATGAAATTTGAAAAGATGTAAAAGATTATGTTGTTGATATGACCGAGACTGACTTAAGCTGCATACATATCCTAGAATAGGAATCAAGTCAAAACATAGTTTCGTGTGAGGGGAATCAAGAAAAATTTGGCCACAAGGGTGGGTATGTGGATATTGGTAAGGATGATAATCATGAGATTTCTTTGGAAAACTCATTTGGCCATTTGTTGAAGCGGTGCCTCTTGTGTATGAGTCTTCAACATTTTATGGCTTTTTCTTGTGCTAACAATTAACATCAAAGAATTTCTTAATTTGAGTGATGCTTTTGTAAGTTGTTGGAGTCGATCAAGCATTGAGATTTGCATCTCAATATCGGTTCCTTCATGTCATGGTTTTAAGCGGAAGAGTAGTGAACGCGTTGCATAAGCTGACTTGCGTTTTGATGAAAGTAAGAGGCTTGGGTACATGCGCGAGTCTTCTCTGTGTAAACTCTGAATATTTCTTGGGCGCCTCATTGATAGTCTCCTTATCTTGTGGGCATCTTCGTATATGAACTCTTTTTGGGTCCACTACAGTCGTCCTTTCGTGTATCTGTTTGAAAAGAAATAACTTGCAACAACAGACACAACAACCTTTTTGGTTGTTGCATAATCATTTGCCAGTTGAAAATGTCTTCAAAGTGGGGTGCCCCTTTTGGACACCGACGATACTTTATGCAGAAAGTTCCTGCGATCGTGTAATCTTGTGTTAATGTGGTAACCCTTTTGATTCACCCATAATGCTTGTGGAATGATGACCTCTCTGGTTATTGCCAATAATTCTTCGCATACGATCTCAGATAAGTCTTGCGCATCTTTGTATCAATACGACTTATAGATTCCTCTTGAATCATCAATCTTTGGATTATCTTGCGCATTATTTGATGTTGGATACGAGGCGACTTATAGATATGCTTTGAATTACTAGCCTTTAGGTAATCCTGCACATTATCCACCTTTGGATAAGAGACGACTTACAGATATCCCTCCAATCGCTAGCTTTCAGGTGTTCCTACACATCTTTCGACCTTGGACACAATATGACTTATAGATATCTCTCAAATTGTTAGTCCTTGGGTAATCCTGCACATAATCGATCCTGGATATGACGCGGATTATAGAGAACCCTTGGACGTATCAATTTGATAATCTCCCATATTCTCTGGTAAGGACTTAGTTACGACTTATGGATAACCTTCGGACTATCAATTTTTGGGTAACCTATCATACTATCCGGTTAGGATGTTATTGTGACTTACAGATGAACTATGGGCTATCAAATCAGAGATAATCTTTCACACTATCTTATTTAAAATAATATGACTTATGGATGATCCTCAAATTGTCAATTTCAATAAAATCTCATATGTCGTTCTCTTTCAGATAGAGACTTAAAGACGTACCTCTGAATCATGTGCTTCAGAGGAATTCAGATGCTGATTCATAAGATGATGAGATATCCTCGGCGCTAGCATATGCTATCTCGCGTGTCAACAGCTATTGAATGCTGATATCCTCGATTGATGTATTAGACATAATCCAAGCTTGAATGCTTTTGAGCATATTTTGGAAATCCTTCTTGGAATTGTAGGTATAGATTATTTTTCCTCGTCACGAGAATTTTCTTTTGGCTCTTTCATAAGCATGTGCCACCTGAAGATTTGGTTGACCTCCTTATGACTGACATAACGAGTGTTCGATCCTGCGCTGATCGTCATGTGATTTCAGTGCATTTGGATTGATAGTATCTTTTAAAAATATTTGTAGAGAAGATCTTTGGTTAAGTGGTGGGAGTGTCTTTGGTATTGGCCCTTAGTGCATTTCTTCGATATTATAGATAAGTTGTCCTCTGTTGATATCTTGCAACTTTTGTGATGACTTGCGTTGTTTGGTACAAATCAACCTTGGTCGTAACATTTCCAAGTTGAACGTCCTAGCCTTCGTTGATTTTTGAAGCGTTCATAAAAAATTTTCTCCAGTCTCTTGGAGAGATTTTCTCGACGATTCTTCGCTGCGTATCTTGGGATAGTCTTGATGGATCATTTTGGGTTTTTTGGATACCGTCGCGTTCAAGTTTCACTCGTCGTTAGGGAAAATAGATTTTTGTATTATAAAGGGACCGATCCTTATATAGGCTGCCTACGTATCCCACCGAGCGAAATCAGGTCACACGTAGTTCCAATTACAAAAGGGATTAATGATTTTACTTAAGTACGACCGAACCCGATGAGGATTGCCTATGTATCTCACCATGAGAAATCAGGTCAGAACGTAGTTCTGTTACATGATAATTAGAAGAGATCCTATGCCTTCAAATATAGGACTCTATTTATTGTCTCTGAGTCGATCAACTTGGATTTGTCTATATCGTATTCCCACTAAAGTTAGCGCTTCTCTATAGAGTGGCTTATATGAAGGCCCCGCTGGCTCGACGTGGAGGATGGTGTCTCTCACGTCATATACACTTCTCTATTTTAATGATTGGGCATCGAATCATTATTTGCATTTGGTTGCTCTTCGACACATTGGATTGCCCCGGCCTTGATCAAGCACTCAATTCTATGCCTTAACCTATTACAATCTCCAGTATCGTGCCCCGAAACTCCAGAGTGGAAAGCACATCGCTTTGTTTTATCGAACCATTTAGGTAATGGATTAGGAATCTTCGCCAACTCCGTTCGCAATAAATTTACATCTCTCAGCCTCTCAAAAAGTGTCAATGGTTCAATAAATTGAGTGCAACTTCGATTGCGCTTACCCTTCGAATTTTGTCTTAGCACAAAAGGTGTCGGATTTTGATAAACTGACAATTAGATTGGTACACATGGTTGTGGTGGATTTTGGTATGTGGGAGCTTGGGGTTGAAGGTAATTTTGTTGGATATTATAGGCATGATGAAATGTATGATTCGATATTTGCATCAGTTCATTATCAGGACTTTGAAGTGATTGGGATGATTCATCTATTGAATGGTGTGGTATTATAACAAATATTTCTTCTTCATTCTCCTCCTTAGCTCCTTTGATGGACTCTAACTGAGTAGACCTGCTCGAGTTATTTTTTGACTTAATCTTTACAGAGTTAATCGCCTCTTCTATAAAATTCCCTATTTTGACACAATTAGCAAACTTCTGCTCCAATGTGGACATTATCCTGTCAAAATAGACACCCTTTTGACTGCGAATAAAATACTTCATTAATTCACTTTCGTCCATTGGTGGTTGAACCTTTTCCGCCTCAGACCTCCATCGCTGAGCATATTCCTGGAAGGATTCAGAGGACTACTTTTGTATATTGATGAGGGAAAGTCGATCAGGTACAATTTCTGTATTAAACTTGAAATGATTCATAAAGTCTTCAGCCATGTCACTCCATTTACGCCAATGGCGAGGGTCTTGTTTGGTGTACCAAGAGAGAGCCTCACCAGACAAACTTCTAATGAACAACTTTATTATGAGCTTCTCATTTTTTCCAATTCTTACCAAATTATCACAATACGCTTTTAAATGAGTATGAGGATCCCCGGTTCCATCAAACAAGTCAAACTTAGGTGTCTTGAACCCTATTGGCAAATCAACATCTGGATAGATATATAAATCTTCGTAGTCCAAATGATTACTGACTTAAGTTTCTTGGAGGTGTTTCATTGCTCGCTTTAGATTATGAAGCTCATTTACGATTTTGTCATTCCCCTCTTTTTGTCCTTGTACTTATCGGAAGCCTACCTTTAGCAGGCACGGTGAAAACGGGTATCTCAGTCACGCACATTGGAGAAATATAATGTTCTTGAAAGGTAGCGTGATTTGTTCGTTGAATATCACGAGCAGATGTGACAATATTTAGATGTGGGGTGCAATGAGGAAATTTATGGGAGGTGATGAGTGTGAATGGGGATGAGGGATTTGTTAAACCAAGGATCGTTGTGGGAGGTTGTACTGACTGATAATGTTTAGGTATTGGAGTTTCTAGCGATAAAAAATTAGGAGGGCGCGGTAGAGTAGCCGTGGATGGATGTGTGGGATCCTTTCCTTAGTGTAGTTCTCCTCTTAACATCTTGAGTTGTTGCTCCAAAAGAAGCATAGTCTTTTAAAAATTCCTGATACGTTTGCCAGTGTTGGAACACTTCTGGTCGGGTCGATGGTATTGGTGTTCATTATATAGCTTAAGTCGGCTAGTTCTATCAATCAACACAATCAACCTCTATCGGGGAATAATGCAAACACAAATGAAAGTTCAAGAGTTAGTTCATGTCGATGGACAAGCACATTCAGAAAACGTCGAGTAAGCGTATCTTATATTGTGGAGCCTTATTTTGCCAGAGGTAGGCCTTCATCCAAACAAACTGATATAGATGAATCTAGATTTTGACACATTTTGCATTCAGAACAATTTTAAGTTTTCTTGAAGAGGGAATGTATCCAACACGGGCGGCTAAAAGAGGTTTATATAGTCGATAAAAATTGATAGAAGCGGGCTAAAATGATGCCTTTAAAATAGTGAGTATCTCAAGTCTCATTATTGATGAATGAGGATCTTGTGGTAGAGATATCGAACGGAGGAGAAGTATCGACATTGACTCACGCTCATTGGCTGGAAAGAGTTAGAAGTGGGTGAGAATGAATAATATTCCACATTCATTGTTTTGAAGAAGGGTGTCAAATAATTGTAGAGTTTTGAATAATATTTTACGTCCATTGACTAGGAAAAAGAATAAAAAATTGGAAGAATGCTTGACGACATTCCACTCTAGTTTGGATAAAAAAAGAAAAAGTTAGACGTAGGTGGATTTTTTAGTGACATTCCTATCTGCGGATTGAAGATAAAGTCGAACGAAAGCAAAGCATTTTTAGAACACTCGGCTTTCATGGACTCTGAGAAAGATATTTGTGAAGCGGAGTTTTAACAACACTCTGTATTCGGGAAAATGGTGTCAAATGTTGGCTAGTTTGGGTAATACTTTATGTCTATTGATGTGAAAATGATGTCGAATAAAGGAAGAGTAAAAGAAGGCCAATTTGATCGTTCTGAATCCATTAATGTTCGATTTCTGGATTATCTGAATAAGTTCTAACACAAAATATGTCATAAAGGTTTCATAACCTTCTGACGAAAGGGTGGCTTGCTAGTTGCGAAGACGATAACTTGGACCGTCCCGCCTAAGGTATATGCAATATGACCTATTACTAGAGTAGGATTTTTCTCTAAATGTTCAAGAGTGGGACTGAATATTTGCGAGAAGGTGCACTAACCTAACTGCACCAACTTTGAAACTAAGGAATCCAAAGAAGGTTCGGAGGAGTGCAGTACACCCCTCGCGTGTACCACAGTGTGTGCATTGTGTACGATCAAAGACTCGATAGGAAAATGCAAGTGATAAAGCAGTAACAAGTAGTGTTATTCAAACAAATAAGGAACGTAAGTTTGGATTTGGATTGCGTCCTTTGACACATAGCATGATATAAAAATATGTAAAACAAATAACATAATAAAGCATAAAAACCCTAAACTAAGCATGATAAAAAAAATGTAAAGAATTTATGAGCAAATTCACATAATTTGCAGTGTAATAGGTAAAGAATTTAATCATATACAAAAAATGTAAAAATACCTCCCTCGATTGAAAATCGAGTCGATCATGGTTAGAATGTCTCCTCACTCCCCAGCAGAGTCGCCATTCTGTCATACCTTATTTTTACCTGAGGTTAAAACGAGCACGACGTTATGGACTCTAAAAGAATGAAAATTTGCACAGAGTCGCCACCTAATTTTTAAGGAAAATAAGGAAACCTATTGAAGTATTAACATGCGATTAATGTTTTTAGTCTGCGAAAATCCAATTGAGATTCTAGGTAAGGGTTCAAGTTATTCCGAAGGGAAGGGGTTAGGCATCCTTCAGAATCCACAAGTATGGTACCCGGCTAGACTAAATTTTTCAAAGAGGGAGGAGGTATAAAAAATAATGTAGAAGTGTATGTATTAAATATAAAATAATATAAATGTTTAAAATTATGTAAAGATGTATGTATATTAAATATATAAATAAAACATGTTATTATAAAAAATGTAAAAGATATGTATAAAAATACATGTGAAAAGAAAAATATTTTATGTTATGTGAAAGAAAGTATATCTTGATATGTCATGAAGAGAAAGAGAAAAATAATGTTCTTTGTTTGATTAAAGTTTATGAAAAAGTAAAGATTTAATTTAACAAAAAGATCGCAATGTTTAAGATGTCAAAGTATGTAAACTAATTTGATTAATTTAATTTATCAGTGTAAACATTAACGACCTAAGTTTGCATAAACGCGAGGTGAAATTGTATAAAGAAAATTCCGCTCAACACCCCAAAAATAAAGTTTTCACTATAATAACATTTGTACAAATATAAAAATACAATACAAAATTAAAAGGGCCTCTTTGAATGCAACTCTCGATGAGTAATCCAAATAACCTGTATAAACACTTGTAAAAATGTTAGTAACGAATAAATAATAATCAAAATAAATTGAACAAGTATGTGTGTATATAAATATTTAAAAAGATATTTTTTTGTTAAAAAGTGGGCTCAGATAAAGTCATGACTGCGAAATGGTTGCTCAATTAATTGGCCGTCCTAAATCGTTTTGCTACGAAGTGGTTGCTCAATTAATTGGTCATCCTAAATCGTCTTGTCAAAATCTGAACTGTAAAATCTTGTATTGTTATAAAGTTTCATCATCGCCCAAAATATTTATTTTATTACGTATTTGTACCCGTAAAGTCCGTCTTTTGTTTACGAAGGCCTCAAATTAATAATAATTTTTCATCGGCCATTGTATTGATACTTGATATGAATAAATAAACTTGAGAAAAATAAAGTCCGTCTTTGTAATGGGGTGGCCTCAAGTATCCGAAGGAGAGATAATGTCATTGGCTAAGCATTTATTTTTTATGTAAATAAGTAAACTTTGAGAAATAAAAATCCGTCTTTTGTCACGGGGTGGCCTCAAGTATCCGACGGAGAGATAATGTCATTGGCCAAGCATTTATTTTGATATAAAATAGTAATATTTTGAAAATAAAATCCGTCATTTGTAATGGAGTGGCCTCAAGTATCCGACGGATAGATATTTTCATCGGCCAAATAATTAATGGTATTTAATAACAATGAAAAATGACAAAAAATTAACAAAGTCACTAAACGCATATCAAAATCATACATAGCAATTCAAACGATTATCAATGATTAAAATAATAAAATAACAAAAAGGTCAAAGTTAATGAATAAAAATGATATAGCCATGACGAAGTAATTGAAAATAACAAAAATAGAGTAAAATTCCTAATTGTATAACAGAGTAATGTAATAAAATAGAAATAATAGTTCAAACATGATTGAAAAATATGATCATTCACTGAGAAGTTACAATAACCATCATTAAGCATCCATAAACAAAGAAATACAAAAATAAATTCACATAAAATATCAATCAACAAAACCCTTAAAAAATATAACGAAGATTGATGGAAATGGATAAAGGAAAGAAAGTCACTGGGACACAAAGTTTCGGCCATGAACAGTAAGAAAATATGAATAGCAACAACAACACTTGAGAAATATATATATATAATCCCTAGTAAAAATGGTGGAATTTCACCAAAATAAGGAGCAAAAATTTATTTTATGTGTATATGTGTGTTTGAGAGAGAGAAAAAGGAAAAAAAAATTGTGTGTATTTGTTTATTCTTGAGAGAGGGGAGGAGGAAGAATATAATGTGTGTGTGATTAAAAAATGTGCATATGCATTTGTGTATTTTTGGGAGAGAAAATGAAAAATAAGGAAAGATTTTTTCTTGTGTTTTTTTTGTGTATGTATTTGAGAGAGAGAAAAAATATGTGTGGGTGTATGAAAATGTGTGTGTAGAGAGAAAAGATGAATAAAATTGGCTTCCATCCTTGCCTATTTATAATAAAATTGGGCACTCCTATTATCCAATGGATAAAGGGGTGTCCCCTCTTTTTATAATAACACATAATTTAGTTCTTAAGATATTGACCAAAGGATGTTCATCCTTTTGACCAATGGATAGAGTTATTGTCCAAAGGGTAGTGTCATTGAGTGGTCATTGTCAGATGTGACAAGACAACTGAGTGGTCATTGTCGGACGTGACAAGACATTATTGTGTAGTCGTTGTCGGATGTGATTAGACATCAAATTATTATACTGCACAAAAATAATTGATCCGACTCAGCGTTTGCGGACTGTAAAATATAGATGTTGAATGAAAAAATATAAAGAATATTAAAATTATTAAAATATAATTAATTTAAAAACACTGTATATATATATATAACATCATATCGTGCACGTGTGCGGGTGATTGTAAAATGTTAAGAACGATAATGAATTGATAAAAATCCTAAAATTAGAAAAATTATTTATAAATTATAAAAAATAAAAATATGACAAAAAATTGATGAAAATCCTAACGAAAGGATAATTATCAATAACTTATCAAACAATTGTAAAAAGATGTGAAAATTATGCTTCGTGCCCTTTAACGAACAAAAAAACTGAAGACGTTAATTTTAGGCACGGAGAGCAAAAATTAGGTGTCAACATTGACCTCCTTCGATCCTTGGTTTGCTCCTTGCCATCTTTTGGGTACTCCGTCATGTTGGGACTTCCACCCTGACTCCTCGTTCCAATAGATGCCTAGGGAATTACTAAGTAAAAAGATTTGCATAGATTTTTAAAAATAGTCTTAATTTTTAAAAACTAGTTTCAAAATTTCTGTAAAAGATTTAGAAAATCTCTTCCAGTCATATCATGTACTAGCTCAACGAATATATTTCTCTTGGTTCTGACTGTATCCGACGTTTAATGGAAGAATTCCAGGTATTCATCATCATCGCTGAGGGTTTCTATAAAAAGTTTTGTCATATCCGAAGATTTAGTCTACCTAGACTTTGTCGCAGCTGATGATTTCTACAGCTCGACTTTGACCTCTGGTGCTGGGGAATTTGAAATATATTTCAGTGTTTAGTGAAAATTTTGAGGCCTTTCTCAAAATTTCTGCCTAGTTTAAATTTGTTTGAGATGATTTCAGCTCGAGAGGATCTGAAGTCTTTGTTAGTCTTCGTTCTCCTTGTTAGATGATGATCTTCCTCTTGTGAATTTTCAAGATTCCTTCTCAAAAATTCTGCCTCAGTTTCCATTTTCTGGTATTATATGATCGAGCCATTGGGGCACCTACGTATCCTGTTGAAGCAGAAATCAGGTCAAATGTAGTTCAGGACTATGCTAGGGATATATAGAAAAATCTAATGGGTTGATCGTTACCGACATAGGCCGCCTACGTATTTCATTCTTGAGAATTCATGTCATCACGTAGTTCATACATAAAAGGAAGGATAAATTCACCTATGGGGTTGACCGAAGCCGACATAGGCCGCCTACATAACCCTTTTTTAGGAATTCAGGTCAAACGTAGTTCGTACATAAAGGAAAAGGAATTCTAGGAAATTACACATCATAAAACAAATACTATCATAAAAGCGATTACAACTAAGCCAAGGAAACAAAAACTAAAACATCTTTCAAACACATTATCTCTTAGCTGTTTGTTTTGTCCCGTTTCGAATTTTATTTGTTGAGAAAATGATTTTGACCTTCTTTAAAACTATTTTAAAAGACTCAAGAAAATTTCAAAATAATTTTAAGAAAATTCACAGAGTCGATACTTGATTTTTATATAAAAAATCAAGAAAAATACTTAAAAGACTTTCAAAGGTTCAAAAATAGAAATTCTGGGCAAGTGTTCAATTAACGCCCTAAGAATTTTTTAAGGTACTTACGAGTGTCCGTTTAAAACGGTTTACCAAAAAGAACTAACTTGACTAATTAAAGTGACTAATTTTTGCAAAGACTAGATTTTATAGAAAATATTAAAATTATTTATTTAAACAAAAATGACATTTATATATTCAAAGGAGCAAATAATTTATTTGAATTGAATTAAATTGTAACTTTCCGGACTTAAGAGGAAAATGATTTTGCTTTCGTGGAGAAAGAAAAGATTACGAAATTATTTTCATATTATTATTTATTATAGAGAAAGTCGATTATGTTGTAGAAAATACCTTTGGAAAAATGTCAAGAGAGTATTAAATTGAAAACTCTTATTAATCATGAAAAGTTAAAATTTATAAGAAAATTTAGTTTCTTAAGTTTGAAGAAAATTAATTTAATCCAAATAGACTATTAGTCATATGAAAAAATAAATGTCATATTAAAAATAAATTACTCACTTTTAAAAGACTTGTTTTAAGGAGAAAATCGAAGGAAACAATTTTAATTCGTCATAAACAATATAAATTAGGTGATAAAAGTCATGAATTAAGTAAAGGAAACTAAGATAAAATAAAATGACAAAATCTTAGGAAATCTACCTAGATTAATTAATTTACAAATGTTAGTTAGTACAAATAAACAATACAAGCTACAAAAACAATACAAGAATTAAAATTGGGCCCTTAAAGGCCCATCAACAAAGGTGCCCATTTTTGGGCTTTGAATTATGGACTTTGGGTCCATTTTCTGAAATGTACACCAGCTGAATATATCTCAACGTTTTTGTATATATCACTGCATATACACTGTTTATCAGCGTCGAGGACTGCTTATTTCCCCTTCACTTTCCATCATAAATCGTGTGATAATATGCAGCTACTGTTTTCCGTGTATACGTGCTGTATATCAGTGTATACCAGCTTGTATACTTGTGCTATCCTATGTATATCAGTTCAATTTTGGTCCTTGGACTTTAATAACCAAGAAAGAATAAAGAATAACCTCTCAATCTTTAATATTATCTCCAAATTTTAATCTCTTTAAATTAAGTAAACTCAAATTATATATTATAGGACAAATCATACACGAAAATTCTCGAAATAAATAATAAATTTTATTAGGATCAAATTTATTCATACTTCATTTTTCACTAATTATTAAATAAAAATAATTTATATTATACTCAAATATGGAGACTTGAGTATTTTTTTTTCAAAAAGAAAATAATAATAAAAAGAAATATAAAATTCCTTTTCCTCTCACATACGTATTCAATAGTAAGTTTTCTAATTCTCTCTTCTTTTTACATCTATGGCAGCAGTAGAGGATGCCGAAGTAACGACGGAAAAGGGAGAAGGGAGGGGATCGACGGGTTGCCGAAAAATTGGGGATAGGAGCGGTTGTATGCGACTGGTGGTGTCGCTTATCGCCGGATATGCGGAAAGGGAAGGAAAAAGAGTAGCGGCAGTCTACCGACAGCGTTTTACCGGCGAGCTGCCGCCAAAATTGATCTAAAAGGGTCAGATCTGAGCCATTTTTAGCCCGGGGTGGTGTCGCCGGTGGTTAGAATGGGTTCCGGGTTTGTGGGGTGGAAACCAACGATTTTGACGGTGGTTTGGTCCGTTTTCGGTCAGTTTCCGGAGAGTTTATCGCCGAAAGATTCAGAAACTATGAATCTTATTCTTTTTCGATCACTCTTTCTCGATCTCTCTTCTTTTTGTCTTTTCTCTCCTCTCTCATCTCATTGGTTTCTCCTTGTTTTTACTATTTTTCATTCGATTATGAGTGTTGGCCGGAACTGTTGGTGGCGATATTTTTCTGGCGGATCTGAATGGATTTAGAGACTGCTGGATATGTTTTCGGTGAATTTTTGATGGGGATTTGTCGGAAAAAGGACGGAGACAATTTTTTTTATTAGTTAACCACTGGGTTTGTATTTTCGGCGAGAAAAATTGAACGACTTTCGATGGAAATCGTTTCCTCTACTTATTTCTTTCATTAATTTTTATATACGTGTGCGTGTGTAACAGTGCATATTTGTGTGTATTGTGAAGGTGTGTTCCAAAGAGAAAAATACAGTGTACATAGTGGGTGTAAGAGGTGTTCATGGTTTGGTTAAAAATCAAATCGAACTGCGAATTAAATCAAATCGATTAAAAAAATCGACATTTGGTTTGGTTTGATTTTAAATTTAAAAAATTGATACTTATGTGGTTTGGTTTTGATTTTACTCTAAAATAACCGATAAAATAATTAAATCGAACCAATATATATAAATATAAATTATTTATATATTATTCAAGAATAAAAAATAAATATTTGTTACACTTTGAATTTTAATCATGAATTTAACTTTAACCGTAATACTTTTAGTCATATGTCTCTACCTAGTTGACAGTACGTTATGAGATTCTAAATGATTTTCACACTTTGAATAACAAATGATACTAATTGTGAAAATTATCTTGTTATTTAAGAAATTTTACAAGTGAATTTAATTAGATTATAAATAATCACTAATTTTGAACTTTCTTTTTTTGGTTCCTATTGAGCAAAAAAAATTATGTGTTCACCTTTTGGGGAGTTTATTATATCGTTCTCTTATATGTAGTTTCTAAATAATTTTTGTAGAAGCGTTCATATGGTATTGTTCGTGGCTTTGCCTAAGTATAATACTAAATTGACAACTTAGTTTCAAGATTAGGGCACAACACTATGTTTGATTGGATTTGTTTTTTTAAAATTTCAACTTTATCATTAGTTAAAGTTATAAACCGAAAAAAATAAATCAAACCGAACTAAACCGACAAGAATCAAACCGACAGTTATTTTCTTATGTTGGTTTGGTTTTTGAAATTTAAAAATCGACTAAGTTGGTTTGACTATAATTTTGACCAATAACCGACCCAAACCGATCCATGAACACCCCTGGTGGGTGTAGTGTATTTGGCAGTGATCATTTTTCATTATATTTTTACTGGTATATTTTTCCTCACCATCTGTATGCATATTCTTCATCTGTGTGTGCTCACAGATGTGTGAATATAATTTTCTTTTTATGTACAACTATGAATATTCAATAATTCAATTTACGTAATATGTAACAATAAAAATTCATACAATTAAGCAATTTCACATATTAAATAATTTAATGAAATTACTTGTATATTTTTATTCATGCTTTTCTACAGTAGATTTATAATGTAAATAGTACAAAGTTAAAGGAAAACCTGTAATGAATTAGACTGAACAATACTCAAAGAAATTCATCGGAAACCTCAAGCGAAATTTTGAAGCTCGAATTCTGAATCTTTCTCCTCTTTAGTTTCTGATTTTTTTTATCTGATGATAGTCTCTGATTTTTCTGATAGTTGTTGTCTAATACAGCGTTCAAATAAAAAAATGTACGTAGTTTCTGGTTTATTCTATTTTCTGATCTTCAATGTCTGATTTGTAGAAAGAGTCCTTAAATAGGGGGTGTCTTGGGGGGAAATATTTGGGTAGTTAGGATTTTAAATTTTGATTATTTTTTTTAAATTACTATTATAGAAAATAATAATAATAATAATAATAATAATAATAAACAAAATAAATAAAATAATAATAATATAATAATAACTAATTAATTTTATATTTAAGAAAATACAATAATAGTTTATAAATAGTCAAAAATAAATATAATTAAGGTAATATAAAACTACTAGCTTATTTATTAAAATTTAAAAGGAAAATATATTTTTTATTTTTTAAAAAAAAAAAAAAAATCTCAAAATGTAACTTTATTTATTTAATTATTTTTAACTAAAAATTTATTAAAAATAAAATAAGAGTTAAAATAATATCGGACCAAATATAAATATTTAATACCGAAAAATATATATTAAGCTCGAAGAGGGTAAAAAATTATGTGTCTACACAATAATAATAATAATAATAATAATAATAATAATAATAATAATATAAATACAAATTAAGAAACTAATTATGTCATCAATTTTTTATTTTCAATCGATCTTGAGAAAAGTAGAATATTTGTAATTTAATCAAACTTTTTCACTCTGAATAAATTTTAAAGTATTTTCTTTAACTGGTTATATAATCATGTAGAATTAAACACTAACTATATTAATTTTACCTAAATTCATAGGTAGGGTTGAAATTTATTTCAAAATAACTTAAAATAAATATTTTAAAACTATTTAATATTGAGAAATTCGAAAATTAATTTGGAATGTGGAAGGCAAAAATTAGGTTTCAATAATGCTTTTTTCGAGACCATAATGAGCTTAATAATTCCTGTCAAATTCTTACCCAAGACACTCAAGACAACCATGACTTTCTCTGTCTTCTCCACTCCTTCTGTCTTGTTGGAATTTTTTGAATCCACCTTAGTGATGGTCTTGCTAGACCCCATTCGCCCTCTATTTCGATCATGTTAACTGCGGCTCCCCCGTGATTAGGCAATGGATTACTATTAACATTTGGTGCCGGTGACTAGAGGGTGATGACTTTTTGATCTATCAAGTCTTGGATCCTGTGCTTCAGGTTAACGCAATCCTCGGTACTGTGCCCCTCCGCTCCCGAATGATAGGCACAATTTTGATCGGCACGATAAAATTGAGAATTAGGATTGATAAGTTTCGATTGGATACGTTGTAAATGACCGACTCCCTTTAATCTTTCGAAGAGTTGGGTGCGACTTTCAGCCAATGACGTGAAGTTTCGAGGAGGTCTTTTTTTGAGGTTTGGACGTGGGAGGGAAAGGGGGTTATAATGGTTTTGATTAGCAGGAGGAGGTACTTGATGATAATTTGGAGGCGCTTCGACGTTTTTTCGGTTGTTTGGAATGACAGATTGAACATGAGACTGATAATTCAGTTGCAGAACTTGGTATTGGGGTAAAATATTTTGCTATGGAGCTTGGTATTGGGATTGAATATTTGGAAATGAAGCTTGGTACTGGGGTTGGGTGTAGAATACATGTTGAAAACTTGATAACGGCGGAGAAGAAAGAATGTTCCTAGGCTTAAATTTTTTCTTCAATTTAGCAATAGAATCAATAGAGACCGCAGTTACATCTTCTCTTTTCATTTTTGGTAACATGGAAGACGCAGATGATGTTGGGATTTTGACAATCTTTCCTGTTCGAATGCCTTCCTCTAGCGATTCCCTGATTTTTATCAATTCCGCAAAAGTTGCCCTGACCGCGGATACCATCCTAGTGTAAAATTCTCCCTCCTGATCGCGAGAGAAAACTGACACCATTTCCTCCTCAGCTATGAGAGGTTGTATTTTAGCAGATTCTTTTATCCAACAGAAGGCATAGTCTCAGAAACACTCATCATTCTTCTTCTTGATTCGATCTAGTGAGTATCGATCAGGGACTATTTCAACGTTAAATACAAACCTATCAAGAAAGCTTTTAGCCAATGCTTTCCAGCCAAACCATCTTTCTTGATAGGCGCATTAGTAACGTCTCATTTCCTTCTATCTGGAAAGCATTGACAATAGTAACGTTGGCTAAAAGCTTTCTTGATAGGTTTGTATTTAACCAATCCAAAGCTTCGATTGAATAGGCGTATTAGTAACGTCTCATTTCCTTCTACCCAAACCATATGATCGCAATACCTTCTTAAATGAGCCATAGGGTTTCTGGTACCGTTGAATGTTTTGAATTTACGGACTTTGCATCCTTCTGGTAGATCTACTTCAGGGTTAACACACAGATCATCGTACCCCAAAGCATCATTATCACCTGCCCCATGAGATTCCTTGATTCTTATAATCTCTTCATTTAGGGACAACAACTTCTTTTCATGCTCAGTCCTCCACTACTTTTTCTTCTCCTCATAATGATCTACCTCGGGATTGGGAAAGAGATTGTAGATGTCAGGGGATATGATGACATGAGAAGGATTTAGGAGGGTAACTTGATTTCGAGGATGAGAAAAGATTGGGTGGTGGGGAGGAAGGACATTTTGGAAATTGATAACACTTTGTGGAATTTGAGAATAGTTTGGTAAAATCTGAGGGAGATTTTGTAGACTTTGGAGCGAATTTTGTAAATTTGGGAGCAGGTTTTGTGGGTTTGAAAAATGAGTTTTGTGAATTTGAGAATGAATTTTGTGGATTGGAGACATATTTTATGAATTTATGGATGGATTTTGTGGATTGTAGGCATCTGAATTATTTTCTCAATTGGTATTTTGGACAACATGAATTGGAGGATTATTGATCATAGAATTTATGTGTAATTGGGAAGCAGATGTGGACGATATGATATTTGGATGGTTCCCGAGAATAGGTGTACTGAGGGGAGAAATTTAGAGTGGAGTACCATGTCCTCCGAAGGCGGGAGCATTGACCGTGATGGTCAGATTAGCCAAATCTCTAGTATGGTTCATCTCTTCTTGAAGTATTTCTAATTTTCTCGTGAGTTCAGCAATCATCTTGCTTTGTTCCGCTATTACATTGTCCTTGATGGCCAATGCATTATCTTCATCGCTTTCAACCATTTTTGAATAATGGTTAGAGGATGGGATTTTATGAACTTTTGATCGGATGAAGTAAGGAAGTTCTGCCAGTTTGTTTCAACACAAAGCATTTTTCTATTATTTGTAAAGTAAAATAACTCAATGAAAGATGTGTTAGCTCCCATATATGATAAGTAATGCAAGATATTTGATAAGAAGTAACCACATAGAGTTGTTTGCCTCATAGGCAAACTGATCCACGGGAACATAGTGGATAAATTTGTCTTTGATTCAAACAAACGCACATAAACACATAAGGTAGTATATCACATAATAACATTATAATAGAAGCATATCCTCTTTGGGGTGACCCTTTTGAGCCAAGGGTTGACCTAGCGAATTTTGAAGGAAATATATGCTTCTTAAAACCAATCCCTTATCCTCCAAATCTACATAGATATATAAAAATGCTTACGAAAATTGCACAAAAGGGATACAATCTTTAGGGGAAGGAAAAATAATATGAGAAAAAGAACAATGTCCCACACAAGGGATATTAGTTCCTAAATGCTCTCCTATCGGTCTTTACCCTCTTAGCTTTATCCACTCATTGACGATATCTGTTGATGATCAAGCGATTTCCATATAAATGTGCTCTAGATCATTAGTCTGAAAAATCATGCAATCATCCAAATCGATCAGCCTCTTGCGTGGCTCATTTTAATTCCTCCATCAATTGGTGTATGATTGAGGCATCCTTACGCGAAATCAAACAAAGTAAGCCTTCCCCTACCCCAAAGAATAATGAATTGGATTAAATAACATATATTTCTTCAACACATAAATATGATTCGTCTTTAATTGACTCGTGGCCAATAGACGCATAACAAGTTTTCTAATGGACCCAATACCCCCTCGGGCATTGGGTCGTCCTAGGCTCATGCCTAATAGAGGATTTGGGTTTAGCTCTATCCTGGGTGTCTAAAGTGGGTTTGGACACAAGTTTTCAAGCGGACAACTTGAGTTTGGAAATACGAACAACCTCCGACCGCCTAACGTACCAGTAAACCATCGTATTCCTAATATTTGATTTGGAGTCGATCAACAGGGGCCGGGACATCCACGAAATCCCAAAATAGTTTAATAATCATCATGCGGGATTATGCGATGAAATGCAACAGTAAAATTTTGCAGAATTTAAACATATAACACATATAAGCAGTTTAATAATTAGTCAAAGAAGCCAATTCAAATATTTGGTTAGAATCTAGTTAATATCCTCAGCAGAGTCACCATTTTTGTTTTATCCCTTTTTAACTCGAAGAGTAGAAAAACATTAATTTCGACTTTTAAAACTATTTCAAAACATTAAAGAAAATTTCGAAACAAACAGAGTCGCCACTTAATTTATTTGAAAAGAAATTAAGAAAACTTTAAAATCCCAAGTCTCAAAACAAAAAAAGACTTTGGCTTTCAAGAAAATTCGGAGTAAAAGGTTCCTATTAACATTTTAAGAAGATTTTTAAGGCATCTAAAATGTCCGCTAATGTGCGGTTATCCGGTCTATTTGAACATGATTCTTTTGACTAACTCTGAAAGGAAAATTGATTATTGAGAGGAGCATTGATTAAGAAAATATTTTTTTGAGGATTATGAGTCAAATTTTTAACGACTTAGTAGGGGATTTAACTATGTTCGAAGAAACACATATAGCAAATAAACATAGAAAAAGGGAAAGGAGAAGAGATAAGCAATTTAGGCTCTTAAGCCCAACTCCATCAACCTTGTCCTAATCTAATTGGGCTTTTGGCCCATTTTCACTTATCCTATTCTAAATATTGGGCTTTAGCCCAAACCGTCCTAAACTATCTTTTTGAACCTTTTGACCCAAAATCGACTTCACCTGTATTAGTTTACAACTTTGGCTTCGAGACCCTAAATGAACGAATAAAATAAATGTGTAAATAAATAACTAAAAATAAATAAAGCAATAACAAATGAATAAATAAGGAAAAATGAGACTTCGAGTCTCTTAGCTACTTCAACAATGAGTTTTTAAACCCGTTTCTTCTTCTTCCATCTTCTTGCAATTGTACACCTAGTAGACGACTTTTGAACTTAGTCTCGGAGTTGACTCAATAGGGATGGTGGGCCTCAATGGCCCATGAAGAAAATTCAAGGAGAAATTGAGTCCATTTTAGACTCAAGATGGATGTTATATGTAAAGAAAACGATAAGGATTAGAATCCAATAAAAGGAAACTAATGCTACTGTTGTTGAACAAGGTAGAAAATTATCTAAAGTGCTTCACCAAGACATCTCAAAGAAAACACAAGAAAATAAAGGTTTGTTAATTGTTTCACCCTCTTTGACAGATTAGAGTTCAAAGTTCTTTGGAGGGATCGTTAATTCCACATAAAAAGAGACACTTAGGAGCGAACTTGCCATGATCTTTAATCACAAATAAATTGAGTCTAAGATAGGAATAGACATGTTCAGACAACCCAAATCATCCTAATCGAAACAAAGTATAACAATTCACACATAAGATATGATTCGATTGATTTCTTAATGATATATTCGTGAACATATTCCAGTAAACGAGTTCGTGACGAATACATAAGAGAAATAATTCCAAAACATCAACATGACCAAAGTATAAAGGAGAAAAAAATCCATACTGAAAACACACTGTTTCGTTCACTTCGTTCGTCCTACCCTTCTCCCTTTGCTTAGGAATCGAGAAAGCTTTGACTTAATCCATTACACAAAAGAGATAAACAACACATCTGTTTTTAAGAGTGAAAGGGAAATTACAACTCAAAAGAGCAACCTAAACAACATCCCTAAAGAAACACCATTCTTATCCTCTCCTTAACAAATCCACAAGGCTTTTTAGTCAAGAGGGTTATGGAGGAATCTTGGGTTGAAACCTTCTCTACCTATGAACTAACCCCTCTATTTCCCTTGACATTGTGAGTCGGGCAAGGACGAAGATTGTTCTGCTATGCACAAAAAGAGATAAGGCAGTCAAAGCAGCTTCTTACAGACCGAAACAACACATAGGATCCTACGTATAGAATAGGTGCACTAAGGAAAGAGAATAGACCGGAACCCATAATTCATCGTTTAGCAAGGAGTAAATCAAGTAAAATTCTACACTAGCCTAAACGAAAGCATCAAGAGAATGAAATAGCAGACTTAATCCACACAACTCAATTGTTTCCCCTTATCAGGTTCATTGCTTTAGAAACACAACCACCAAGGACAAATTAAGACAGCCAAAAAATAAGCACAAATTCACATATTTTCATATACAGAAAAGGTTGTTGGTTTAGAAAGAAAGAGAAAGCATCTGCATGTCGAAGGACGAACAGGGTTATCTACAATGAAAACCATTCCCTAAAGCCTCAATCTTTGGCAGAAGTGATGTGATAGTAGTTGAATACCACATCAGTCATACGCATAAACTGAGGAATCAGAATTACGTAAAAACAACAACCATCCATTGAAGACATTCAGATACGGGCTAGCATGTTTCATTGCCTGAATGGAAATAAGAACAGGAGTAAAATAGTGGAGAAAAGGCTATTACTGAAAAAAAATCAAATATCACTACAGCCTATGGCTTTCAAAGCCTTTAACAAAGAATATCCCAGCATTTCTAGCATTAGCAACTACAACGACTAATACACTAAGAATGACGAGAAAAAGATACCGAAATTAAAAGAGGCGAAATATTACCTTTTTTGGGGCAGCAAAATGGGGCCACGAGCTTCGTTGGAAATAACCACCACCAAAAAGCTTCCTCGTCAACTCGGGAACTTCGATTAGTCGATGAATTTCCCGGAGCAAAATTTTTTACTAAAAAATAGACTGTTATTTTTCTCAAAGGTTTATCCCACCTTCCGAGACTTGTCTCATTTTGCTCCAAAGAGAGCCTTTTATAGGAAAACTTTTTGATTGAGTTTTGGTCCTCAACCGATTTGGGATAGACACTCTCGAGGGCGTTTTAGGGAATTTCATGGGTTATGAATTTGGATTCCCTTCGGATTGAGCTGTAACCATATGAAAATTGTATGAATTTGACTTTCAAAATCACAAAAGGCCGAGCTGTTGCATCCCGGGTCGGGTCACCAGATCGTTGGAATTAGCCGTTTTTGATGCCGGGTTGTCGTTAGAATGGTTCAATTATTTGCTTTGGAGGTTTTTCCATCGTCATCGGATCAGATTTTGTGAAGCTATTGTTGCTTCGTTGTTGATATTGTCGTTTGTTGTTTTCTTTATGAAGAACAGAGGAGATAAGAACGGGCCGAGTCAGCTGATATGGGGATTGGGCCTGTTGGGGCGGTTAGTTGTAGTAATTGGGCTGCTACATGCTTTGTTGTTATTGTTTTGGAGATGGGAGTTTTGGGCCACTGTGTTTGGTAATAGGATTATTGAAATTTTGGGGGTTATTTAAAAAATAACCCACAATTAAAATTTAGGATTTAACCGAATTTCATTAATATTTGATCAAATTGAAAATTAGATTGGTCAATTGTATTGCGATTGTGGCCAATTTGATTTTAATTATGATCAAATTTAATAAATTGACTAAATCAAATCAAAATTCGGTACGAATTAATACTTTGTTTAATCCCGATCTTCTTGATTCAGCTAAATCAAATACATATTTATACAAATGGATTATTTTTTAGAATCAATTATGTTTAAATCGAGATTTTAACCATTTGAATTAATTCTCAAGTTGATCTCAGTAAACACTCAATTTTGAGGAAAATATTTATTTAAATAACAACATTTGTACAATCTCGTATATGTAAATGTGAAAATGTATAATTATCACTTAGATGACGAGTTTAGCATAAATAAATATTTTCGAATGTGTTTATTCGGATAAAATAATTATTGTGATTTTATTTGAAAATCGAAGAAGGTCGAGATTAAACTTAGTTGTGGAGGATAAAAATTAGGTGTCAACTACAATTACGAAAAAATACGAAAAAGCAACATTAATTTTTATTTATTATGTATATGTATATTTATAAGGTCTCAGATTAAATTTAACTTTAAACCACTAATTTTATCAAGACACCCTTCGATTTAAGTCCTTTTTTCTTTCTAATTAATGTGGATAAATTTTATTGAGAAAAAAGTATAGCCTAGTGGATTAGTATATCTAAAAATTGTTAATCAATAAATCAAATCGTTAAACGTGATTATCCACCTGATCCGTCTGTTAAGGAGCCCCAGACCGCTAACATATCATGCTTTGTTCTCAGAAAAGAATCACTTACATACTCGAGCACTGAAATTTCCTATTTGCTCTAAGTAATAAACACTCCTATTATCTATAGTCTATATCTATAATATATTAAAAATGTGAAGATTCTTAAAAAAGTGAATTAATTTTTTTGCTCTTTATTAAAAGTCTTGCTTTAGACAAAATCATTTTTTCATTTTTTTTTTCTAATATTTAAGAGTTGAAAATTAATTAAATATATTTATGGTAAACACTTTTCCTTATTAGAAAACATCAGAGTTTCTATATCTATTCTAATTAAGAATTGAAAATTAATTAAATATATTTATGGTAAAACTTTTTCTTATAAGAAGTCATTAAAATTAATGACAACTAACACTTTTTCTATTAGTTTAAGAATTCTAAATCAACTAAATTTGATTTTATGATCTAAATCTAAATATAAAACTATTAGAATAAGAAAATTTAAGAAGTTTCAGATTTTTAAATGTTTTAAGTACGTAATAGAATGTAATCAATAAATTTGTAAAGATTTGACTTTAAAAATAAGGAACGATTTTAAATATATATATATATATATATAAAATAATCGTAACACAAATATAGTTTAAATTAATGCGTCTCTCTTAGCCTGTGGTAACAAGGGAAAGAGGTACGCAAATTTAAAAGTGATGATCCATCAACCACTTGGAATTGAAAAATATATATGTGTATATGTTTATATTTATATTATTATATTAAAGTGTGAAAGATTTTTGAAAAGTGATTTGAATTCTTACACTTTATTAAAAATCTCCGCAATATATAAAATTATTTAATTTTAAATAATCAAACATTACACGTGCGATTAAACTAGTAATATATTAAAAGTGTAAAGACTCCTAGAAAAGTAATTTAAATTTTTTGTCCTTCATTAAAAGTCTCCACAATAGATAAAAAGATCATTTTACTATTTTCGTAAAATTATTATTTAATTATATTTATAATATTCTAAATAAGAAATTCTAAAATATATGGTAAGTTTTAAAAATTTAAAAATATTAAAATATATGATATAATAAAAAATATGGTAAAAATTATTAGAAAAATTAATAGTAATTATTAAGTCCTAAAGTATATGATAAAAAGGGAGGAAAAACTTGAAAAAGAAGTGCACGTTTTTCTGGGCAAAGAAGTACACGTCAATACTAATTTCCTAGGATAAGTTCAAAAAGGAAAAAATGAATAATAAAATAAGTAGATAACTTATTACTTTTATTCTGATATTGTTATTGTAATTTTTTAATTTAAGTTTTATTATTATTATTTGATAATATATTTTTCTTAAATTATTAATTAAATATATTTATAAGACTTAAAATTAAAGAGTTCTACAATATGGTATGAGATATTAAGAGAATTAATAATTAAAGGAATTAATGTTGGTAAACATATAGGACTCTCAAGTATAAGGAAAATTTGTACGTGAAGGTGACTACTAAATATATGAAAAGTTTATGTGAAGTTGACTCCTAAATATATGGAAAGACTACTAAAGTTTATGAATCCACCACTTCTATGAAAGAATCGACATTTACAATCTACATCTATATCTACATCTACAATATACTAAAAATATGAAGATCATTAAAAATAATTAAAATTTTTTCATTAAAATACTTTTGTAATAGACAAAATCATCTTTCTCCTTTTTTTTTCCTCAAATTATTATTAAATTGTATTTATAATATTAAATATTAAATAGATGGAAAAACTCCTAAAATACATGAAAAGACTTTTAAAATACATAAAATAAGGACTTTTAACATAATATATATTCTCATGTCATTGTGGACTCTGACATTTTTTTTACTTTACTTATTAATTAAATAAAGGATTTTTATTATACTTATTAATTAAATAAAGGATCCTATATATAATTAAATATTAATAAATTTCCTAAATGTGAGGAGTGGTTCAAAAAGAAAAAATAAGTAGTCGAGATTTTTGTTAATTTCAATGTCCTAATATTAGTAGGCTTGGAGTTTAGGTTTTTTTTTCCTAATATAAATAATTTACATGAACTTTTATTGGTACCACATTATCGTATTTTTAATCTGTAATTGATTTTTTTTTATGATCTTGATGAATTTCTTAGTGGTCTTCCTATATTAGATTTTGTGGGTGTTGATAAGGTAGAGGTTGCCTAGCGAAATAAGATTTTTCTTTTACTGTAGTTGTAGGTATAGTTTTTATCTTCTGAATATTGTAGCTAAGAATGATATAGAGTTATTAAGACTCTTCCTTTGCTATTGTTGTAGCTACAACTTTTATCTTTTGGATGTTATAGTTAAAAATGATGTAAAATTATTCATTAGCAGTCTTTCTATATTCAAATGTTATGGATGATCAGTTAGAGGCTGCTTTGTGAATTAAGAAATTTCTTTTGTTGTAGTTGTAGCTATAAACTTTGCCTTCTGGGTGTTGTTGTTAAGAATGATGTTGCATTGATTTTCTATTGTAATGCTAAGTTATCATTCTCTTTTGAAGTAGTTGCAGTATTTAATTTGGTTTTGCAGTATTCAATTTGGTTTTGGGTAGATATAGCTTTTGGTAAATCTATTTAATTTCATTTGTCATTGAAGACCTATATAGAGCAGGTTATTAGGTTTATTCTGAATTATTCCATGTTAGATTTTAATTTTGTTATTATTTTCTTGACATCCCCCTATAGTGTGTTATGTGTAGTTTTCTTTATGTTTTTTAAAAATTGATTTCATTTATTTCACTATTTATTTTTTATTTTTGTAATAGGTATTGTGGTAAAATTATGATATTGTTAGTCTTTCAATAGATGATTTTTAGTTCAAAAAGCTCCACGCAAAATAACATAGCTTTTGTCTCAACTATCCTGTATGATAATACGATCGTTGGTGCCCTTTCGAGCCGAGAGATAGAGATTTTCTTCCGTTACAGTGTTTAGATTTGTCATCTTTTATTTTATCATAATTACTTGTTTTTGTTAATTTCTTACAAATAATTGTGTTATATTATCATGCTTATATGATAGTATTATGTTTCTTTTATATAATGAAGCTTGACAAGAGTTAGCCCAACATGCCTATAAAGTTGAACAACAATAGAAGTAAATCTCTATCCACCAACAAAGGATGTGATGCAGTGGATGAGACTGCTCCTCACTTAACCAGAGGTCTCAAGTTCGAGTTCTGAGTATGAAAAATTCTTGGTAGGGAGCGCTACCCTCCGAATAGGGCTCTATCCGGTGCAAATTTAGATTAATCGGGCTCCAATGCGGATACTGGACACTGGATGAGAAACAAAAAAATAATCTCTACCTAAATTTTTCTATTTTTAAAATAATAGTTATTGTCAAATAAGTTACTCATTTAGGTCACGCGCAAAGCGCGTATACTAATTTAGTTAATCAAAGCATGTAGAAAAGTCACCAAAACATATTACTAGGGATGACATAGTATAATGTTTAAATTGTTTTGGTCTGTAACTTTGATTTTGAAATATTATATAATATAATATTTTAAAAAATTGATCTTTAATTTTGATTTAAAATATTATATCATTATCATGTTAAATTAATTTGATATTTAAAATTTGATTTTAGTAAATTGATAATTATAATTTGTTCGACCTCGACTTACATATACTTATATAATAGAAAATAATTACTTAAGTTTCATACTAACACCTTATAAGCTTATACATATAGAAATATTTAAAAGAAAGTACAAATAATTTTCTTCGTTAATTAATTACATTAAGAAAATATTTCAGTCAAAGAGAAAATAATCAAAGTTTTAACATCTAAATAACTAGTCTTATATAAATACTATTTTATATTAAATTCTTTAAATATTTAATACAAACCCTGTTTATTAAATTCTTACTTTCCTCCTAGTTTGTTGTTAAATCATAAATTAACTTTTTTTCCTTCCTTAAATGACTTGATGCATGCGTTAATTTATATCATTCTTGTTTTTTGAATGAGTATTGAGTGTTGTTTATTGTTCCTTCTTTTCTATTGATGATGTAAACCTAAGACTTTTGAATCTGCTTAAAATATAAAGGCAAAATGACCTTCTGAACCCCTTTATTATGTCAATTTTGTAAGTTGGACGCTTCTACTTACATGTTTGTCATATGAACCCCTGAACTCATTAAAAAGCAACTTTTTAAACCCTTTGTCGGTCTACTCAGTTGTGCGTGTTGCACAATCGTTGCCACGTCATTAATTTTGTGTAAAATAATTTTCACGTATGAAATAACGTGTGTAGAGTATAAATAGTAAAATTTGACCTAAAATTTAGGTTATGTTACGCCTTCTTCTTCGCCTCTCCTCTCTCTCTCTCATCCGAAACTGAAAGATTAGCACGATTTTAGGGTAATTTAGGCCGATAGTTGGTGATTGTTGTTGCAATCCTTGTAAGTATTTAACATTTTGGTGTAGTTGTAGTATGTGATTGTTTATTCTGAAGCTTGTAGTCGATTAAATGGTGGTCTGTTCTACTGATTTTAGGGTTTTCCAGATTACGAATATTTTTCTGTAATTTTTTGTGTGATTTTATTCTTTTTCGCATGTAGTGTTGTTGTAGTTAGTATTTGTAGTGATGATATGACTTCAATGACATATATCTGGTTTTGATTAGAATTTTGGGTTTTCGAGTTTTTCGTAAACTGAAAAATTGAGACCGAAAATTTGGGACTTTTGGTTTGTTTGTAGTCTAATGCTCGTATAAAAGCTATATATTGCTGTTTTTATGCCTTCGATGACATTTTTTGTTATTTCGATAAAATTTTAGCATTTTTTTGGTCAATTCAGAATTGGGTCCGAAAATTTTGGGGCTTTTGATTTTTTTGTTTTTAATGCTCCTATTAAACGTGGGTATAACCGTTTTTTACCTTCAATGACATGTTTTGTTATTTCAATTACACTTTAAGGTTTGTTGGGCAAAATCATAATTGATGTTTTTATTCCTTAGTTTTTTGTTTAAAAATTAGGGCTTTGTGGATAATTGCCTAATGTATATGTTATGTTGTCATTGTGCAGATTTTGTAAATAAATGGATATAATTGTAACAATTCAATTCACGTATGGTTTTTTTTTTTATCAGACCCTGATTTAAGGTATGCAAATGGAATTCGTATTCCTGATAACATTAGAGTAGATGTTGATGAGCTTCATGTTATGTTGTTTCATAACTTAGCAACAAATTTAGGTGTGGACAAAAATAAAACCTTTTGGTGTAGAGTAAACAAAAAAGGCTATTATTACAAGTTAGAAAATGATGTTGATGTTTTAAGCCTTATCAGTTGTTTAAAATATAGAGATTTGGTTGATGTATATGTGGTTCACCAAATTAGTGAACCTATAGTTGTTAATGATGATGTGGCAGCCACTCCACCATTATTACAACTTAGTAATGGTGATGTGGCAGCCTCTGTTGAACCTGATAGGGCTGATGTGTCTTCATCTCATCCATTGAATATAAATGAAGATGAATATATAAATGAAAATCAGCCTCCTAGGGCAGAAAAAAGAAAAGCCAAGTTTTTTTGTGAAGACTTAGATGAAGGTCAATTTAATGATTTCTCCACATACCATCTCCAAACATCTGATTCTGAATTAGATTTTGATTGGACTGATTCTGATGGTGATTCACTTTATGATGTTGATGAAAACATTGAAGAGTTGAGCGATTTTGATGAAGAGTTGCTTCAAGTTAGAAAGGCTAACATTGAAAAACAAGTAAAAAAAAGGTTGATAAGATGAATGTAGATGAGATACCATCTGGACCAGTAGATATAGATGCTGGTTTTGAGGATTTTTGTAAGAACAAGAGGGTTAGATATGGAGGTAAACTGGGTGGGAATGACCCTTATTTTAATAGTTCAGATACGGGTAGTAACATTAGTGATGAAGAGGAAGGAGATACTGTTGATGATGATGAAGTGGTAGATCCACTACCTAGAACTTCTTCTAGAAAGATATACTTTGATAAAACTGCAAAGAAGGTATGTTTTCAGTTGTATATGATTTTTTTGAATGCTATTGAGTTTAGAGAGGCACTGCAGAGTTACTCTATTCAAAAAGGTGTGAACCTTAAGTTGAAACCTAATGAGAGGAAAGGGTAAGGGCTAAGTGTAAGCATAAGGGTTGTCCTTGGGTTATTTTTGGAAGTATTGATAACACAAGATTTTTTACTGTGAAAACTTACTTCCCTGTACACAAGTGTTCTAAAAGGACAAGAAATAAGATGTGCAACTCTTTGTGGATTAGTAAGCACTACAACTATAGGATTATGAGTGACCCATCAATAAAATTGCATCAGATTCAAGCACTTTTAAGAAAGGACTATGGGTTGTATGTTAGTAAAACAACCTGTAGAAAGGCAAAAATCAGAATTATGAATGAACATTTTAGTGATTTTGTTGAAGAGTTTTCTAGGTTGTATGACTATGCTGAACAGTTGAGGACCACCAATCCTGGTACTACTGTATCTATTAGGACATCCAAGAATGCAGTTCCAGGAAAAGAGGTGTTTATGGGCATTTACATTTGTCTTGGGGCATTAAAAATGGATGGAAAGAGGGCTGCAGAAGAATAATTGGTTTAGATGGTGCCTTTCTCAAGGGTGTATGTAAAGGTATCTTGTTGTCTTGCATTTCCAAAGATAAAAATAATCAAATGTACCCTGTAGCATGGGCTGTGGTTGATAAACAAACCAAGGACACATGGTCATGGTTTCTTAGGTGCATCAGCCATGATTTGGAACTTGAAGAAAATGAGGGTGAAGAGTTGACAATCATGTCTGATATGCAGAAGGTATGACTCTTCATCTGTTCATATTTTTCAGTTATTTATTACTGGCTAGTTTGCTGCAATGATATCTTTAATGTTTAACTATTGTTTTACATGTTTTGATAGGGTCTTCATTTGGCACTTACTAATCTACTGTCAAATGCTGAGCATAGATGGTGTGCTAGACATATATGGGCCAACTGAAAGCAAGTTTGGAGGGGTGAGGAAAGGAGAAAATTTTTTTGACAGGTTGCAAGGGCCCTATTTAAAGTGTATTGCAAAAGAAACTTAATGAAATGAGTGAGTTGGGTATTGGAATTGTGGAAGATTTGCTCAAGTACAAAAAAGAGGCATGGTGTAGGGCTTTTTTAAGGAATATAGCAGGTGTGATGTGGTTGAAAACAACATGTGTGAGACTTTCAATAGTTGGATTTTAGCTACTAGGTTCAAGACAATTATCACTATGTTGGAGAAAATAAGATGCAAAGTCATGGAAAGAATGAATCAAATGAGAGATTTTTGTGAAAAATGGATCACTGATGTATCACCAATGGCTATGAAAATTCTTGCAGAGAATGCTGAATATGCAACCAAGTGTGAGGTGAGATTTAATGGTGATATGGGCTTTGAGATTGGTGATCCACCTTATACACATGTTGTTAATGTGAAGAGGAAGCAATGTAGTTGTAGGTCTTGGCAACTAAAGGGAATTCCTTGTGCACATGCAGTTGCTGCAATGCATTACAAGGAATGGAATGTGGAGTCATATGTTGATCACTGGTATCAAAGAGAAACATACCTGAAGGTATATGAAAAGTATATTCAACCAATGACAAATATTAACATGTGGCCAAGAAGCACAAGACCACCAATTAAGCCACCTGAGATTACTCCCATGCCAGGAAGGCCAGGTAAAAATAGAAAGAAAGCTAACGATGAAGCTGTTAAGAAGAAGTTTGGAAATGCTACAAGAAAGGGAAGAAAAATGACATGTTCTGTGTGCAAGTTTATTGGACACAACAAGAAAGGATGTCCAACTTTGGTAAGCCAAAGTTTTTCTTATTGATGAATTTTACTCTTTTTGAATGTGTTTTTGACCTTTCCATATTTTTTTTAGAAAAAAGATTTCAGTAGTAGCTGTGGCAGTCAACCAAGTGTGCAAGCCAACATTAGTACTGCAGCTGCTGATGCTGAGAGAGATGCAAATGCTTCAACAGCTGAAGAGATGCCTTTAAATGCTAAATCAAGCAACAGAAGGCCTGCAGGAAGGCCTTCAAATGCTCAAAGTGCACCAACATGTTCAGGAAGGCCTGCAAATGCTCACAGTGCACCAACAGCTGTAGGAAGACATGCAAATGCTGCATCAGTTAGTGGTGTGAGGCCTGCACGTGCCTCAACAGCTGATATAAGGCCTGCAACTGCTGTGATGCCCACTACCACTTCAGGTACTACTGCTACACAATCTACAACTCAGCTGTCTACTAGTGGTGTTGGTTCCCAAAAGAGAAAGACTAGTACATCTTTGAGAGGTGGTGCAAATCTGACATATAAAAGACCAAGGCAAAAGAAGGCAAAAGAAACAGGTTTTGGTGTGCTGTTTGGACCAAGTGGCAGTGTGGTAGAGAGGGTAAGTTTCATATAATGTACTTTACATTTAATTGGTTTTAATTAGTGCATGAATAATTAATTTTTTTTTATTTTTACAGTCTGAAAATACTGATAGACTATTACATAGTCCAACACTTATTAGTTCAGTTCCAATCAATATTGACTTGGGTTTCAAACCAAATGGACTAAGGTGGAAAGGTGGAGCTGCAATAACTCAAAGACAGCTACAACAACAAAGTAGCAAAAGATCAAAGGCAAAGTCATCTCCAACCACTCAAGCCACATCAAGCACTCAAGCCAACAAAAATCAATCCACAACAAGCACTCAAGCAACACATTAGTGTAATTCTCTTTCTGTATTGATTCCAAGTGTTGTTAAGATAATTTTTTAAGACTTCTGGTTCATTGTTGTTAAGACAAGCATTTTGATGTTGTTAAGACAAGTATTTTGATGCCAATTATATATTGCAGATTTTTATGTTGGCAATGGTGTTTCTCATTAAATTTTAATTTCGTTTCATTGTACATACCAATTAAATAATACAACAGATAGAAACCACATGACGATGATAATGATAATAGTGATATCAATACTAATGCTTGGTATTTCATATCTTCCGTGCCTTCCATATCTTCCCAGTCCTTGTTGTCTTCGTTGCCTTTGATGTCTACCTTTATATTGTTCATTTTCATCGGCCCATCGAAAGAATCCATAGCCAGTACCAACCTGATATTTTTGACAGCCCCAAAACATTCTTTCCGAATTGGTTGGTGTTCTTGACATCTTAAATTCCGCGTAAAGTCCACAATAACAAATTCAAACTGTCATGGTGTTGCAAAAAATTACATAAAAAATTAACTTTTCAATATTACAAGCATAGAAGGAAAAAAAAATTAATGAACAAGAACTTGGAGAGAGAAAAAATGAAGAAGAACGGATGAAAAAAATACTCAAATTACTCCAACAATGGTGTTGGAAGCAAATGAGGAAGAAGGAGCATTTATAATGGGTGTTGGAACCCTTTTTGACCGTTGGGGCACTTTAATTTTTTGGCTGACGCGCGGCTGGAGTGTAAAACACACGCTCTTATGTGGTCCCAGCCACATAGGATGCCACATCAGAAATTGTGTTTAAAAACTTGCTTTTTAATGGGTTCAGGGGTTCAGATGACAAACATGTAAGTAGAAGCGTACAACTTACAAAACTGACATAGTACAAGGGTCCACAAGGTCATTTTACCAAATATAAAGTTGAAGACTCTTTGAGCATAAGCAACAAATATTGTGACATAACAAGCTACTTTCTTCGTCTTAATATATGTGGCATACTTTTCTTTTAACTCTGCTCCAAAAAAATATCATTTTTTTTATTTAATAACTATTTAATGACATAATTCTCATTCTATTTTCATTGAGTCTCATTTAAGAAGCAAATTTGGTTCAACAAATGAGAATAAGAGTAAGTGAAAATACATATGTATACAAGAGCATTTTCTCATCGGTTAAACTAGAAATTAAATTGTTAAGAACCGAAATTTAAATATTGAAAAATTGACAGTGAATATTCTATTGGTTCGATTATTGATTTATCGTCTGTTTGGTTGAACTTCTAAAATCAGCTTATTTTAAAAGGTGTTTTTCGTAAAAGTGCTTTTCAAAAAAGTGCTTTTGGTAAAAAATAGTTTGTGTTTGGTCAGTAAATTTTAAAAAACACTTTTGAGTAGCAATTATTATTTGGCCAAACTTTTTAAAGTGCTTTTAAATGTATTTTTTCAAGAGTGATTTTCAAATAAGTGCTTTTATAGGAAGAAACTACTTTTTTTTAACTTATGAAAAACTGTTTTTTCTACACCTAAAACACTTGTTTCTTTCAAAAGTTTGGCCAAATACCTCTTTTTTTTTTTTTTTTTTTTTTTTTTACTTTTCAAAAAAAAAAATCAGTACTTTTAAAGAAAAATAAGCTTGACCAAACACACTATTAGCTTGTTTACAAATTGATAATACTCAAAGTTGAATTAAACTAACCGATAAGCACCCCCAAAAATCACAGTAACCAAAATTCAATTTCAATATGATATTCGATATCTACTATACCATGCGTTCACCACTAATTATTACTTTTCGTTCTAGTCTAGTTAGTTCTCATCATTATCCTTATTTATTTATTTTGGAAAAAAAATAATAATTTAGTTGAATTTTGTTAATTTGAATTTATTTCTCACATTATAATTTTCTCCCTATTTTTCCTTCCCCGACCTCAATAAAAAATTGAAAAATTATTCTATGAATGGATAAAACACAAGATATAATTTCAAATACATGAATCATGCCTCTGTCCCAAGACTCCAAACAAATCTTACATAATATATCACCTCTCAACATTCATACATTCTATTCTAACCAACAACGATGGTAATGAAGTCAATCGGATATTTTGATTTTGACCTTTATCTATGAAAAATCACTTTTGTTGGAGAATATATTATCTTTTTTAATTAATTTTGTTTTTGGTAAGAAATCGAATTTAATTGAACCTCAATTCTCAATTACTAAACACCAAATTCGAAAAATAAACACATTTAAACATTCTAGGGCACTATCAGAATAGAGCATGAATTAATTTATTTTAAGTGTTTTAAAGTCAAAATAACTTTTAAGTATTTTGTAGTATTTTGATAAAATAAAAAGTATTTAAAAACACTTGATTTTAAGCCAAATGATAAAATTAAGTCAAAAGTTAAAAATTAAAAATTCTAACACAAATCCTAAAATGATGATGTCAGCTTCAAGATCCGCTCTTATAACGTACTTCCCAGTTTCCACAATGACATATGACTGGAGAACACGTGTATATTACCACAACTAATAAAATTAGAATATGACGGCTCCGCATCAGCACATAAAGTGTAAAGAAATACAGAAAGAAATAGTTTGAGGGATGAATGTGGTACTAAGACTCCGCAAAAATAGAGTGTATAATCTGAAATTTCGATATAGTTCGATGGACACTTAACTATTTATACCTTTTCTCTTACCAAAACAATACAATATAATAATACATCATGAAAAAGACATGTAGTAATCCCCTAACTATATACGAAATGACATGTAACAATCCTCTGTCTAATAGAAAAAGCTAAATTGATCATGTGTCCATATCAACATATTCTTAACTTAGTTAAAGTTAGTATTACGTAAAACATTCTTTCTTCTTTTTTCTTTCTTTCTTTATAATCTAATGACTTTCCTCACGTCCTTTTCAAAAGCGTGGATGATTAATTACACCATTTTTTTTTGCCCTTTTACACCATGATTCAGACAACATTAGCCACCAATTGAAAATTTTTATTTGTTCTTTCAATGAATTCAAAGGTTTGCATCTTCACTATCAACTATTTTAATTTAGTCTTACTCCATGGCGTCTTCTTTTCATATATTCCATCATTTCCCACCCCTTTAAGGCGCTCAAGCATTAGCCAAGATCTTTAATGTCATGATTTTAAATTAATATAATAATGATATTATTGGAGGAGAGCCTTAGAATAACTGATAAAGTTATTATCATGTGATCAGGAGGTGACGGATTTAAGTCATGTCCTCTTATCTATGATTTTCAAGGAAAATTTAATTTTTATTATTAGTACTGTTTTTAAAATAAATTAAACCACAACGAAATTAATATATTTGGTCAAGATTACAAAATCTGCTTATTTCGAAAAGTTATTTTTGAAAGAAGTACTTTTGAAGAGTAATCATTTGAATTTGACTAATCAGCTTGAAAATCGCTTTTATCAAGGAGCATTATAGTACTCTCTCAATTCAACAATATTTGTTGAATATTGACTTGATACACACCTTAAAAATAATAAATAATGAGAGTTATTTTACTATATTACCATTTGAATATAAGATATTTAATACTTTTAAAAAATGTATTGAATAATGAATATATAGTATTTAATTAATATCAAGAATAAAATGAACACAAATAGATAAATTATCTATTAATTTTTCAAACTGAATGTGCTTGATTAAGATTCTAAAAGTATCTATGGAAAAAAACTACTTTATTTTTCAGTAACACTTAATGTTATTTCCTTTAAAAACTTTGGTCAAACTCCTTACTTCTCCAAGGTAAATATTTTTTGAAACAAAAAGATAAAAATCTTTCACTTCCCATAAACTTTGATCAAACAGACTATAAGTAAATAACTCAAAATATTATTGTAATTTGATTTAAGTTTGACCATTCATAAGTCACCAATAAAACAGAAAATTATAGAAAGAAGAATCAACTATATATATAGTATATTATTCAATCCACGAGTAATACATTATACGATATTATAATAGTTTTTAGTAACCTTGTCTCTCTTGCTTAATCAAATTGGTAAGAAGAACGCAAGAATCATTATCCAACAAAAGCTATCTTTTTCCTCTCATAAGTGACATCAGTAGGATTAATATCTTGTTCCTCGATATATATTTGACATCCCCTTATCTTAATTAATCCATTATTAACAAAAGTTTAGTCCTAATGGAGCTATTCTATGATGCCAAAGCAGTAAGATTTAGAAGCCACTTAAACAAATACTTAGTAGCAGATGATGATCAAAAAACTATTAGGCAAAGCAGAAATGGCTTATCAAGAAAAGCAAGGTGGCTGGTGGAACTCGCCGACCCCGAAAACAGTCACCTTATACGGCTGAGAAGTAGCTCCGGCATGTATCTCACGGCTTCTGAAGAGCCGTTCCTTTTGAGCCTAACAGGTGTTGCAACTTATAATACTTCTCGTATATATGGTTTTAGAATATTTAAATTTTGATTTTTAAGTATTTAGTTGATCATCAAATTTGATTTATGCTTCAAAGATGGGTCAAATTCATTCTCAGAAAATGAAAAGTGTCACATAAATTGAGACGGGAGAAAATACCAATTCTGAGTTTAACTTATGTACGCAGACAAAATATTTTTTTCTAGACTTATCAGGTCACATTAATTGCTTCTTGTTGTTGTGAGTAGTGACAGATAACTTGTTTTATTCTTAAGATTGGAGATTCTATTTTTTTTATGGAAAGTTACATATAGAGATATTTTTTGAATGATTTAGTTTTATCTACAGCATTGAAGCCCCATAAGAGTCTAAAAAACCTATCATCAAATAGTAACTATCATTTATATGAATCTTTTTCTTTCCATTGTGCCTTTAGCTTACTCTAGATAAATACAAAATATGCTTAAAAGCACAAAATCGAATAAATAGTGAGATCAGAAAATTCGAACTCATGAAATTAAAATCCTGAATCCATGTTTTAATATGATGTCTCATTAATGGCAGGGGAAAAGAAGGTTCTTCAAACATCACCTGAAAATATGGAGGATGTGAGAATTGTGTGGGAACCATTAAGGTATGGATTTCAAGTGAAGTTAAGAGGTTATGGAGGGAAATTTTTAAGTGCAAGTGGAGGGACACTAAGATGGAGCAACAGAGTAACTCATGATAGTCCTTATAGTGCTACTACACATAATTGGATTTTGTGGAATGTTGAACCTGTCGATGTGCCGGAAGATGAATCATTGACGGATTATTTGACGATGGTTTCCAACTTTTCATCGGTTTCCGATGAACTTTCTACCTTGGATTTGGGTTCTCCCATGTCTATGCATTCAAGTCTTAGTTTCTCTTTGTCACCTAAGGTAATACTATTGTTTCTTACTATCTTCTACTTCCTCCATTGTTACGTCATACATGTTGCCGTTACCTATTACAAGCATATGATCAGTATTAAACTCATGAAGCGTGAAAAAAAAAGCGCTCCATAGAACTTACCTTTTATTTTGGCGGATATCCTTCTATTTTGCATGACATTTTGGTATCATTTCTCCATTCAACAATCCAGTTTTCATTCTCTGAGTAACATCTTCATCTATTATCCCGCTCTCTTGAAACAACGAGCCTAGATATCTAAATTATTTATATTTCGACACTGCAATCCCATCTAATCTCTTATCAACTTCTCTCATCTCACTAAACCTACAATGCATGTATTCGGTCCTTTTTACATGTAATTATTCGAAAATCCCTACTCTCTCAAACGTGCTTCTACACAGTTCAAACTTTTGGTTGACACCCTCATTAATTTCGTCAACTAATACAAAATCATTAGCAAATAACTTACACCCTGGGACCTCCTGTTATATTGTGTTGGTTAGCTTGTCAGTTGTCCATAACTCCTGTAAAGAAGTACAGACCCAATGCCAATTACCTGATGTAAACCCATTGTTATGGAAAGTTTCTATGTATCACCTATCAGCGTGAGAACGCCAGTGACGTCTCCTTCATACATATCCATTACGGAATTTATACATTTAATACAAATTCCTTTCTTCTCCAGTACCTATCGAAGGACCTGGTGTGACACTCTATCATATGCCTTTTTCTTAATCAATAAACATCTTGTATAAGTCTTTCTTCTTTTCGCGATAGATTTCTACTAATCTTCCTAGTAAGAATATAGCTCTCGTTGTAAATTTACTAGGCATAACTCCAAAAATTGGTTCTCCTTCACTCCTGTTGCAATCTTAAGTCTACACTCTATTCTTTTCCAGATTCACAAATTCCAAATCTTTTTTTCTTTTAATAACTCTGTGCCTGTTAAAATAAGTTCACATAAATTGAAACACAAAAAGGGTGATAATGAAAATGAAAAGAGTTAGTAAACATTTTCTCGTCTGATGTTTAATACTGTCATTTGTTTTGACAGAGTCCTCTAATTAGAAGACCAGCAATGGAGCTTTTCCAAAAAGCAAAAGCCATTCGTCTACAGAGTCGCCATTACAAGTACTTAACAGCTTTGGAAGACGGAGAATCCGTCGCCCAAGATCGTAACGGTGCTTCCCATAATGCAAAATGGACGGTCGAATTCGTCGAGAAAACCGACAACGTTATTCGCCTTAAAAGTTGTTATGGCAAATACCTCACAGCATCAAATCAGTCCTCTCTTCTGGGTATGACTGGTCGGAAAGTCCTGCAGACTCTTCCTAATCGACTCGATTCTTCAATCGAATGGGAACCCATTAGAGAAGGGAATCATGTGAAGCTTAGGACTAGATATGGGCAATTTTTGAGGGGTAATGGTGGAATTCTTCCATGGAAGAACACTGTGACTCATGATATTCCTTATCAAACGGCTACACAAGATTGGGTGCTTTGGGATGTTCATGTTATTGAAAGCTTGGGTGATTCCTCTGTTCCTAAGAGGCCATCACCATTGGGTCTTCCTTCAGATTCATGTGCTTCTGAATCCACATCTTCCTCTGTTGTTTCATCGGAATCCTCAAGCTTTTCTAGACAAGAGGTACTAAAGTTTCCAGCTTTAATTAGAACGTGGATTCTTCTTGAGCTGAACGAATTGGATTCTGACCCTTCTGTTAACTCGACCAACGGGTTGAAGTCGAAATGACCCATCAAATTATTGAGTTAAAATTGGTCAAAATAGTAGTGGCGGGTCAAAATGCAATTTAAAGTCAAACTTACAAAATCAGTTTTGGATTGGAGATCATATAAGTTTGGAAGAATTTAAGAAAGATAGTGTTAAGGGTCCCACACTGGTTGAGGGATAAGTTATTTGTTTCGACAATTCTCTTTCTTATGAACTAACTTCTATTGTTGAGTTAGACCAATCAGTGTCGAGCCCATGTTACTGTGTGTGTCCCAATGTTTGGCGCGCATATTTTTTTGTCCATGTTGCAGTTGGCTTGGCAAGTCTGGAGGGGTGTTAATTGTCCCACAATATTGTTGCTCGATCTTTGACAATCACCTTACGGGCTTTGATTCATCAAAAACATATTAGCTCTCACTTTTCTTTTTTTTTCCAAAAACAAAATTAAAAAAAGAAAAGGAGGTTGGATGAGTTGGGTTTGACCTTATTTGCTTCTTGATTTTTTTTGGGGGCAAATATTGGACCTCTCATGTATTTATCCTGAGTGAACTTTGATCCAACAAAATACTGGACTGGTTGGATCATGACCCAATTATTGGTTTGATCTGTTTTGGCTTGCCCAGATTTGATCTACCCTATGTTTTGCCACCTCTAATGAATTCCGTGATTTTGTTATGGTACTCAATTTTCTCCCCTTTTTCTTTTTTTTTTTTTGCAGTCAAGTGATTCTTTTGCAAAGTTGGGAGATGGGAGGTTTATATTTTACTATATTGCTAATGAATTTGGAGAAGTTGATGAGGAAATGGAGGAACTTTGCATAACCTTTGATGGAAATACTGTTGAGGAGCTAACTAAGACGTTGGAGGATGCAACAGGGCTTGAAGAAATTATTGTGTGCACTAAGAGTCCTTTGAATGGGAAGCTTTATCCTCTCAGCTTGCAACTTCCTCCCAACAATACGACTATGAATGTTATTGTATTGCCATTTTCAACTAAAGGTGAGACTTCTACTTGTCTTGAGTTTGCAACATTTTGTGGAAGTCCTGAATTTTCAGGTTCATGATTTGTTTGAGCATTTTGGTTCCAAATGGACTAGAATGTTCATAGCCATTAAAATGACATCAGCTTGTTTTACATAGGGTTTGTGTAAGATTTTGTCCTTGTGTTGAGTGTAAATCCGAAAAGATTATTATGAGTAGCTTAGACATGTTTAAAACCAACTACTACTAGAAGGTGCCAAATCGATCGGGGATCCTTGGAGGCTATGTTGCTCGGACTCTCAAAAAGTGTTGTCGCACCAGTGTCGGATCCTCCAAAAAATTCACCATTGTTGGAGTATCCGACACACACCTGTCTATATTTTTGAAGAGTCCAAACAACATAAATAAAATGGAGCAACGGTAAAGTTGTCTCCCATGGCCTAGAGGTTACGAGTTTGAGCTGTGGAAGCAGCCACTAATGCTTGCATTAGGGTAGGCTGTCTACATCCACACCCTTTTGGGTGTGGCCCTTCCTTGAATCTAGCGTGAATGTGGAATGCTTTGTGCATCGGACTGCCTATTTTTATTATCTTTTAAATCTCGAAGGTGTTAACATTATGGTGAAGATACTTAAAGACAATTTTATTATTATTTATCACATATAAAGCTGTAATAAGTGAACAAAAGAAAATGATCACTTTTAGGTTAATCGTAGCACATCATATTCTAGCCCAAAAGATAAACAAAGTGAATTAGTTATGTTTTAGGTTTTTACATAAATATTTACTGACTTGTAACATTTCTTTTCTTCTAGATATTACTCCAGATTCTCTTTCAGACCATATGTCCAGCATTCCAGAGTTGAACAGTTCAAATTTCAGTGAATGGAAGGAGCAATTACAAATTACTTTGGGATGTTTGGATTTAGATTTGTGTTTCAGAATTGATGAACCTTTGGAAGAATGCACCAATTATGCTACTTGGGAACACTCCAACCGCTTAAGCCTCATGATCATGAAGAGTAAGATTGCTAAGAACATCAAGAAATCAATACCAGATTCTACTCGAGCAAGAGAGTTCTTGGCATCTGCTGAGCGAGAATTCAAGGCTTCTGATAAACCACTAATAGGTACGCTCATGGAAATATTTACTACTAAGAAATATAATGGGACTAGCGGTGTGCGCGAGCACATTGTGGAAATGGCTGATATGGCAGAACAACTTAAATCGATGGATATGATCATTTCTGAATCCTTTTTGGTGCAATTCATTCTCAATTCTCTTCCTTCACAATTCGGTCCATTTAAAATTAGCTATAACACAAATAAGGAGAAATGGACCGTGGATGAACTCATTGTAATGTGTGTTCAAGAGGAGGAACGGTTAAAGAGAGAAGGATCGCTATCTGTTCACTTAGTATCAAAAGATTATAAAGGAATAGGACCAAATGAAGGGAAACAAAAGGGAAAGAAATCACCGAATCATGGAAACCTGAAGTGCTTCTTTTGCAACGAGAAGGGACACTTGAAGAAGGATTGTCCAAAACGCAAGAATTAGTTTGAAAACAACGGTAATTCAATTGCTTATGAATGTTATGAAATCAATTGAGCTGATGCTATCTTTGATATTTGGAGGTTGTATTTTGATGCCGTGATATTTTTTTCATTTTCTTTTTTGCAGGTATAGGCTACAACTTGAGACCTAGAGTGAAAATATTTTCATGGGGAATAAAGCTCCTTCAACCAATTCTATAGAGATTGAAAACTTAATTTACATAGTAGTTATTAGACAAAGTTTGAAGAATACCTACCTATTATATGGCTTATATTTCTAGAATTTTGTTCTGTGTCTGATGATCAAGGAAATTATGCTAAGTTTGGAAATAAAAGTTTCGAGCCATATTAGAATTATATTTTTGATTGGGGTGGTATTTCATGTATATAAATCTTCAACATACAAAGGGTAATTTAGCAGTCCAAGATAGAAGCGCATGAATTGACAATTGAATTTATAAATGTTTGTATACATAATTTTGAGTTTTCACCAATAATCCTTGCAGGTACAGGACCCATTCCTAAAGTGATGAAACCGTACACGATCTCTAACAATAATTTCAACGTCAAATACTTTTGAAATCAATTTGGTTACATTGTGACAGTCACTGCATATACGCAAATTCTTGAAAATGCGTAACGGAGTACCTGGTTTTAGTTTCAGAAGTCCATAAGCAATGGCAAGTCTCTCACTGTGCAGTTTAAGTGACTGTCTCTTCCCATTATCAAGTTCATCAACTGTTGATGCTTGTGACAGGTCAGGAACATATCCTGCTGATTTGAGTCTTTCTTCTATAACATCCAAAAACTCGTAAATTTCTCTAGTATGCAAATGAGAAGTATCTCCAGCGAAAAATTCATGGAAACTGCCATTAATCTCAATGGAACTACAACCTGGATCTTTTCTAATACCCTTATCGGTCATCAATTTCCTAATCATTCCAGCCTCGTCCCATCGGTTAGCAGTTGCATATACTCTTGACAGAAGAACATAAACTCCGCTAGTATCACTACCTTCCAACTCAATTACTTTCCTAGCCACTTCTTCACTGAACTCTATGTCAGCATTTTTCTTGCAGCAACCATCAAGAAGACTCCTCCATATTGCTGCATCAGGTTTCATTGGCATGTTTGACACAACATCAAGAGCTTTATCAATATGCCCCGCACGTGCCAGAAGGTCAACTAGGCAACCATAATGCTCTAAGACAGGCCTAATCTTATACTCGGAAACCATTTTATCAAAATATCTACGACCCTCATCGACCAAGCCCCTATGATTACAAGCACTCAATACACCAACAAATGTGATCGAATCAGGCATTACTCTTTTACTAACCATTTGGTTAAAACAACGAAACACTCGATCAACATCCCCGTGCATTGCAAATCCTAATATCATTGCGTTCCAAGAATTCAAATCACGTCTACTCATCTTCTTGAAAACCTGAACAGCTATATCCAACGAACCACATTTACAATACATATTAACCAAACAATTATTCACAAGCAAATCAAAATCCAAATAGCTCTCATACTTCTGCAAAACATAAGCATGAGCCCACATCCCTAACGACAACGCACCCAACCCCGCACAGGCATCAAGAACACTCTGCATCGTATACCCATCAGGCTCAAACACCTTCTGCATCTCCTCAAACATTCTCAACGCATTTTCAAACTCACCACACTTAACCAAACCGTCAATCATAACATTCCACGAAACCAAACTTCTCTCAGGCATTTTAGCAAACACCTTCCGCGCATCCTTCAAACACCCACAACTCGTATAAAAATGAACCAAACTGTTATTCACATACACATCCGAACCAAACCCAAGCTTCAACGCAACCCCATGTGCTTGTTTCCCTTCAGAAAGCGCGAAAAGATAAGCGCAAGCCTTAAGCACAAACGGGAAAGTATGCTTATCAGGCTCAAGATTCTTGACCATTTGATGAAAAAGCAGAAACGCTTCACTTTTACGATCATTACTATATGCACATGCTTTAATAACAGTGTTCCATACAAACGAATTCGGGTTTTGTAAATGACCAAAGAGTTTAAAAGTATAATCAAGATCATTCAACGAGGCGTAATGGAGAATTCTGCTGTAGAGGAAAAGTGTGTCGGGGTGGTCTAGTGAAGTTGTTGTACGAAGAGTATAGGCGTGTACTTGTTTGAGCTGAGAAATGGAAGTGCATTGTGTTAAGATTTGGAGGATATGGTGTCGATGTTCACTAGTGTTGTTGGGGAGAGTTGTTGTTGGTCTTGGCGGTGTAGTTGATAGAATCATCTTTTTTCCTAGGTGCCACGTGAGAGTGAGTGTTTAAATTGCCCAATGAACTATTATTCTTTTTCATTTTTAGTTGTTTCGGTATCACCTATATTTCTTTGTGCTTCGTGTATCACATTATTTTATTATCATACTGATCTTTCCTTTGTATGTTGTAGATTGCGCTTCACTCCGTGTTAATTTGTTATTGTTATTATTCTTATTTTTGTATTCTCCTTTTTAAATTGGTTAGATATGTTTTATTTGAAAGGGTCTATCAAAATCAATATCTCTATTTTAATGGGATAGAGGTAATGTGTACACTCTTATAGCACCGTGAGTGGTTAAGGTTGCCTTTCGTCCTTGAGTCTAAATTGTAGAATTTTTATTATAACACTCCGTACAGTTTGTGGTTTAAATCGACCTCGTCGGTTTGCTTTGTTATTTTCTTGTTTTGCATTATGAATGATTGGTGTCATTTGGGCCTCTTTGGCCTCGATTTGTCACAAGTTGTGTTATTTGGTTGGGTGTTTTTCAGTTTGCTCAATCAAGTGAGGCATTGGGTGCCAATCGCGCCTCTTGGGGTTTGGAGCGTGACAACTCTACCATCCAACACTTTACTTGTGCGAATACACGGGATATGTTGTTGTTGTACAATTAAAATTTCTCGAAACATGTGAGACTTTTTCAAATGGCTGAGCATGTTGGATGAGGGTTTAAGTTGTGCTGGAAGATAAGTGGAAACATTATTAATACGAGAAAATTATGTTTCAGAAACCCCTCCAAAGAATTACAAGTGACAGCATAAGTGGAAACAAATATTTGAGTGAATAGGTTAGAAGCTCCTTTAATAATCCTCATTTTGTGTGTTTCTTTATTTAAATTAACCCCTTCGATTGTTATTAACTCTTATGTTAGGTGGACTCTTTCCTTTTCTCTATTTTATTTTCTTATCTTTCAGTTCAGCTAGTGTATTAACATATTCAGACTTGTATAAAATTGTAGAAGTTCTTATGTCTATGACATCACATTTTGAGATGTTCCAAAACAGTTGGCGAGGTTGAGCTTCTTCTTTTCCTTCTGGGCAAATCATTGTTACAGAGTTTTCTTAATCATCTATTGTAAGAGGTAAATTTGCCTAAATCAGCATTATATTCAAATTTATTTTTCTCTTTTGAATTGACGATATAGCTATTTTAGTTAGGTTTATCAGTTGAAGTAGGAGACAATATACCTTTATATTTTCGATTAAACTTTGATTCAAAGTATTGTTTCATCTCAATTGAAAAAGCAAATAACATTTCAAGAACAAATCTAATTTTGCTTCCGTGTTGCTTTTGTATTGTTTTTTCTTTTTTCTCTTCTTTGTGTTTGATTCCGTGTTGATTTTTTGACCTTTTTCACATGTGCCTTTTAAAAATTTATCCCATACATTTTTTTTTATATATTCAATCAGATTTTTTAAAACATAAATTTAAAAGAGCTGTAGTAATGGAGTTACAAGAACACTACCCAACAAAATGATGATAATTAAGGAGTTCTTTTAACTAATTCACTCAAAAAGTATATGTGAATGCCCAAATAAACTTTTTTGCTACTCCTTCCGTTTAAAAAAGAATGACCTACTTTGACTTGACACAAAGTTTAAGAAAATAAAGAAGACTTTTGAATCTTGTGGCTTTAAATTAAAGTTGTGTCAAATGTATCAAAATGCCCTTTAATCTTGTGGTCTTAAATATGTCATGTGGAAAATATAAATTAAAGTATTGTCAAAAAAGGAAAGGGGTCATTCTTTTTGAAACGAACTAAAAAGGAAAGTAAGTCATTATTTTTGAAACGGATGGAGTATTAAAGAATGAGAAAAGAAATTTTAAGTGATGACAAAGGCTTGAATAGTCCTTCTCTTTTTGAGTTAGCTTTTGAGGTGTGAGTGTTAATGTATGTTAGAAATAAAGTAGGATAGATAAGTTCAATTAGCTATATTTTAGGATACATGGGTTAGTGTTATACGCTAGCTATACTATCTCCCTATTTTTTTGCAGTTTGTTGTAAACAACCGTGTATATATTTAGTTATCCTACTCAATAGAAAATATACAAAATTCTCTCAATTATCTCATCCTGTAACATGGTACCGGAGCCTACCATGGAATCAACTTCTTCTCAACTTTCAGATTCCACCTCAACAATATCAACGACATTAACCACTCCAAATCTTTTTGCTACTTTACCTCATGCTCAACTTTCTTTTTCCATAAAACTTAAACCAACAAACTACTTGACTTGAAAAACTCAATTTGTTCCTATCATCAAATGTTACAATCTATTCAATCATATCAATGGTACACCAACACCTCCGTCCGCCATTATCAATGCCACAACAAATCAATCACGACCAAATTCTGATTATCTAAAGTGGTTACAAGAAGACCAACTCTTACTAAGTTGGATCCTATCATCTTTAACTTATGTGACTGGTTTAGATACTGCCTTTGAAGCTTGGACCGCTCTTTCAAATGCATTTGGCAGAAGCAACAGTGCTAGAAGAGTCCAATTACATATCACCTTGCAAAACATGACTCTTAGTGACAAACAACTGGCTCAATTTCTTCGCGAAGCTAAAGCTATCGCTGACGAGCTTGTCGCGGCTGGAACACCGATCTGTATCTGTTGATGAATTTAATGCCACTATTTTTTGCTTACTTTCCTCTAATTATCATCCTGTCATTGCAACGTTATCTGCAGAAAAGTCACAGGTATTATTTTCTGATCTTTCTGGTAGACTTATGGCTCATGAGATCCTCTTGTAGAACTCTCACAAACCAATCTCTGTTGTTTCCAATGTTGCTCAACAACACACTTCATCTGCATGTCCATCTAATCAGAGTTTCCATAAAAACAATAGTTGCAGAAATAATGGTGCATCCTTAACTGAAAACAAAAAATGGTTTCCTAATCCTTGTTAGATCTGTGGGCTCAACAATCATCAGGCTAAGTGGTATCACAAGTGTTATAATTGTGATAAATATCACAACCAATGCCACAAATGTTAATGCTTCTTCCAATGATTGGTTTCCTGACACTATTGTTTTTCATCACATGACTCTTGATTTGTCTGCACTTGATATCTCAGAGGAGTACAAAGGGACTGCCATGGTCACTTTAGGCAATGGACATGGTTTGCACATTAAAAACATTAGTCACACTACACTATTTTATAGTAATAATCAGTTTCATTTGAAATATATTTACATCTACCCGCCCTACAACAACAATTGTTGTCTGTTAATAAATTTGCCAAAGACAATCACTGCTCCTTTAAATTTGACTCTGATGGGTTTACTGAGAAGAATCAGACAAATAAACAGGTGTTTTTGAAGGGACCAGCTATTGACGGAGTTTACAGGCTTCCTATTATTGCATTCAAGGACCTTACAGGCCAGACCAAGACTTTTAAATCAGTACGGACTGTTGCACTTGATTGGCATGCTCGTCTTGATCATCCTCAACAATCAACTGTCTCCTTTATTGTTAATAAGTTTTGTTTACCTAGTAATTCAATAAAATCATCAAGCCTCTGTGAAGCTTGTTGTTTAGGTAAACATTGTCAGATTTCTTTATCTATCACTGGCTCTATTGCTAGTAAACCATTGGAATTGATTCATGGTGATGTATGGGGACTAGCTCTCAACTTATCCTTTTATGGAGAAAAGTATTTTGTTCTATTTGTGGATGACTTCTCTTGTTATTGTTGGTTATTTCCAATTAAATAAAAAAAATGAGGTTTTTTCTACTTTTTTTGAATTTCATAAATTGGTTAAAAAATAATTTCAAACCACAATCATTAATTTCCAATCAGATTGGGGTGGTGAATTTTGTCCTGTCAATAATTATATATGAAGAAAAATAATATTCAACATCTTATTACTTGCCCTCATACCCATCAGCAAAATGGTCAAGTTGAAAGAAAAATCTAACGCCAAATGGATACATGTCTCACCCTGCTTGCTCATGCTGCAGTTCCATCCAGATTTTGGAACTTCGCTATGCACACTGCTACATATTTAATTAACAGGCTCCCTACTCAAGTGCTTCAACGTGTCTCCCCATTTGAAAAATTTTATGGAACTCCACCAGATTATGAATTTCTCCGTGTCTTTGGTTGCATTGTCTATCCTTTGTTACGATCGTACAATTAACACAAGTTCTCCTACAAAACTGCAGCTTGTGTTTTTCTTGGGTATGCAAATGACCATCACGGGTATGTCTGTTTCAATCCTCATATAATTAAAATTATCTCAGTTGACATATATGTATTGATGAAACTCGTTTTCTATCAAGGAGAAAAAATTATCTGATTCCTCTATTCTAGGCACTCCTCCAGATCAATTTAATTCCACTTTTTGGCTCACCTCAATTGCATAAATACCGCCACCTAACTCAATTGTACCATCATCTTCTAGTTCTTCTCAATATACTGTTAGTTTTTTTGCAAAACAGCACCTACCTGTCCTTCCAACCTCTAGTGAACCATCACAACCACCTACACGCAGTCACTCAATGGTTCTGAGGCAAAATCCTAAGAAAAAGACATTGGTTTTCATGTATGTTTTTGATGGTAAAGTTTTATCTTCCCTGGCTACTTTTTAAGAACCAATATTCTACACAAAATTACTTAAAGTTCCATCATGGAGATACGTCATGAGCTATGAAATAACTGCTTTGATACAACATAAAATATGGGAACTTGTTCTGAAACCATCAAATTCCAATATTGTGGGTTGTTAATGGGGTTTCTGACTCAAACACCATCTTGATGGCAACATCGAGTGTTGCAAGGCTTGCTTGGTAGCCAAAAGCTATAATCAAGTTGAAGGAATAGATTATGATGCCACTATCAGTTCGGTTATCAAGCCTACAACAACCCGAGTTGTTCTTTCCTTGGAAATCTCCAATAAATGAACTCTTCAGCAATTGGACAATTCCAATGCATTTCTCAATGAAACCTTAGAAGAGGATGCGTATATGTCTCAACCTCCTGGCTGTATTGATCAACGATGTCCTGATTATGTGTTTAAATTGAAGAAATCAATTTATGGCCTTAAACAAGCTCCAGGGGCTTGGTTTCATAGGCTGGGTTCTTATCTTCTAACCATTGGTTTTGCAGGGTCTCATACCGACTCCTTACTCTTTATCAAACACCAAAACAATGATGTTCTTTATATCCTCATTTATGTCGATGATATTATCATCACATGGAGTAACTCTAATGCAGTTCACGCTTGCATAATTCAGTTGTCCAAAGAATTCAAGTTGCGAGATCTTGGAAAACTTCACTACTTTCTAGGAATTGAAGTTAGATATCTCAGCAATGGTATTATTCTTTCTCAATAAAAATGCCTTCAGGATCTTCTCACCACTACTAACATAGAACATGCCATATCTATCAAGTCTCCTATGGCTAGCACATGCTATCTGCAACTTTATGAAGGCGAGCCTCTAGTTAATCCCAAGATTTATGGGAGAACCGTAAGTGCATTATAATATGCTTATCTAACATGTACTGACTTGGCATTATGCGTGTCAATCTGGCCGGGTCGAGTCAAACCGTCATCGGCCCACTTCTTTTTATCGGTTCTTGGGTCGGTACGATACCGGGTCATTCTTAATGGGATGGTACGGTCCGAGCCCAAATAGTAAATATGCTGAAAATAGACCGGGACTGGCCCACTTAGCATGAATCCAGTTTTGACCGGTCAAAACCAGTCAAAATGTAAAAATAATTAATTAAAATTTGAATTTACATGTTTTTATTTTCAATATATACTATATATACACACCTATACATTTTAAATACGTTAAACAATATACATACAACACATATACACTAAATCTATACTACTTTAGAAAATATATACACATGAATCCATTAAATATATACTACTTTAGAGTCTATAGAAAATATATACATATATATACGTACAATATAATTTATACACTACTTGAAATAATATACATACAACATATATACACTAAACACCTACTACTTTAGTAAACATATACACATGTATACATTAAATATATACTAGGTTAGAGTTTATATAAAATATATACACATATATACGTACAATATAATGTATATACTACTTAAAATATTACTTTAATTAATTAGATACAACATATATCCACTAAATAAGTACTACTTTAGAAAACATATACACATATATACATTAAATATATACTAGTTTAGAGTCTATAGAAAATATATACACATATATACATACAATATAATATATATACTACTTAAAATACTACTTGAAATAATATACATACAACATTTATACACTAAATATGTACTACTATAGAAAACATGTACACATGTATACATTAAATATATACTAGTTTAGAGTCTATAGAAAATATATACACATATAAACGTCCAATATAATGTATATACTACTTAAAATACTACTTGAAATAATATACATACAACATATATACACAAAATACATACTACTTTAGAAAACATATACACATATATACATTAAATATATACTAGTTTAGAATCTATAGAAAATATATACACATATAACATATATACATTACATATTATACTACTTTAGAAACATACACACATGTATACATTAAATATATACTATTTTAGTCTATAGAAAATATATACACATCTATGTAGAATATATACTACTTAAAATATCACATATAACATATATACACTATATATATACTACTTTTGAAAATATATACACATGTATACGCTAAATATATACTATTTTAGAGTCTATAAAAAATATATACACATATATGTAGAATATATAATACTTAAAATACCACTTGAAAGTTGAAAGATAGATACATTACATGTTATAGTACTTTAGAAAATATACACACATATATGCATACAAGATTACAACGTATACTACTTAATATAATAATACTTGAAGTTTTAAACATATATTAAAAAATTTATAATTTTACATACAACACTTAAAAGATAAACTTATAGTATTTTTATATGGTAATACTAGTTGTCTAAGTAATATTTGCTAACATTATTTTTATTTTTTCATTATATGTATATATGTTTGCTATGCTTAATACTTAGTGTAAAGTTTGAAGTAATATATTATAAGTATTTAGTTTATACTAGAAGTTTAATTTAAATGAAAAAAATAATAAGTAAGGAGTGAATGAATGTTGTATTTTATTGATTGCAAAATGATCCAAAGCTTATAATTTAAATGAATGAAAAGTCTACAAATTTTGCATTATTTTTTACAACTCATGCATGTTAATATTAACGAAAACTACCACAGAAAAGTCAAAATCAACGGGGGTAAAGGCTAAACCATGCATTGGACTTGGTTGTACTGAGTTCTCTCTTGAAGTCATAACTTCTTCAAGATTCTGTTCATCTTTCGGCTCCTCCTTCATTCCTTGATTTCTTCGTTCCGTTCTAATCCAATATCTAAGGCAAACTAGAACATTCATAGCATTGCTTTCCAATGAGTGTCGGTTGTCTCCAAGCTGTTGTCGTCCCTGACTAAAAACGCTCTTCGATGCAACGGTTGATATTAAATTATTCAATATATCTCTAGCTAATTTTGAAAGCACTGGATATTATATTTCATTGTTCTTCCACCAATCCAACACGCAGATCTTTGCTTTACGATCCTCTATCGGCTGTCAAAGAAAATATTTAAGCTCTTCCCGAGAAGTTGATCTGTGTGTTGAAGGCTGCACCCTGTCCCAAATATTTAAATCAAAAAAGTAATCAGGATAACTATTATGCGCCTGCCTTTTAGAAGATGATGTCTCCTCTGGAGCTTGAGGAGTGACATTTGGAGCGATATTTGTTGGCACGTCTTCATCAAGTAAATCAGCATAATGGTTATATAATGCTTCCATGTAGATGTTCGCATCACTCATAGCCGTAAACAAAAAAGGTTCTTCTTTAGGCTGTATATCTAAGGCATTATAAATAATAGAACTAAATTCGTCCATAGTGTTATATTTCATACATGGATTTATTATAGTACCAATCAAATAAATTGGGGAAAGCGAAAAAAGATATTTTTTTAAATTTAGCAATCATAGCAGTAATAACTTCTTTGTAACCTTCTTTATTCTTATATTCATTAAGCAAATAGAAAATGTTGGCTAAATAAGCTAAAATATTACAAACTGTAGGATAATAAGCACCAGAGAATTCAACCGTAGCTATGTAAAATTTTTCCACAAGATCATCAATTGCAGCCCAATTAGAATCATTTAGCATACACTTAAGAAAAGAACCACAATATTGATTAAAAGTTATTGTAATAGAAACTTTATAAGCATGACAAATTTTTAAATAAGTATAAGAAGCATTCCATCTAGTATCACATTCTTCAGGCATAAATATCGATCTAAGTCCATTTTGTTCACGTTTGATTTTAAATTCTTTTACTCTAGCTTTTCGATTATTTTCTTGAATAAATCCAACACCTTTTCAATGTAAAGCTCAAAAAATTCAAGACCATCTCTGACGATTAAATTATATATATGACAAGCACACTTAACATGAAATATTTTGGGTAACGACGGAGAAAATTCAACTTTCAACAACTCAACAACAACCTTGTTGTTAGATGCATTATCAACAACCATACATAAAACTTTTCTTTCAATACCATAATATTTTACAACCATACATAACACTTTTCTTTCAATACCATAATATTTTACAACTTTAGAAATATATTCAGAAATAAATCTTCTAGTGTGTCTACGATCTTCATTATATGAAAATGCCAGAATACATTTTTGCATAACAAAATTACTATCTATCTAGTGACAAGTAGTTATTAAATAATTATTTTTGTTAACAGTACGGCCAAGATCAGAAGTTAGAACAGTTCTATAAATAATAAATATATTGTGCATGGAGTCTAAAAATATCGGCTCGACAAGTACTTCTAGGAATACTGGTAAACATAGGATTATAAATTGCTTGAATATAATGAATAAAAGCATCTGAAGAAGCAAAAGTGAAAGGCGAACAACCCACAACTATCATTTTCGCTATTTCTTCTTAGTCCTTTATTTTATTATAATTCTTAATTAATTGACCAATTATTGGGTTCAATCTAGTTTGTGCTGGTCCACCAATAGCCTCACCACCATGTGCGATACTTAACTCTCTTACGTGCCTTTCTCTTAAATGTCTCATCAATAAACACGTACCCCCTTTATTGCCTCTGGTTTTATGTTCATATACAAGTTCACAAATATTGCACCTTAGTTTCTCCTTCTATTTTTCAAAAAAATTTCCATGCAATACTAGTTCTTCTACGAGTTTTTGCAGGGGCACGGGGAGGACGGGGATGAAGATTAACCAATTCATATCTAACATTAGCATTTCTACTCTAGGTGTCTCACCAATATTTCTATCATCTACATCTAAATTAACCACATCTACTTCATTTTCTTTTTCTATACCATAATTTTTCTGAGCTTCTACATAATCTATATCGTGAGCACCTACACTATTTCTTCTTCAAAAGGTTGACTAACTGGTACCGGAGGGACACTAGTATATCTAGTACTTGAACTACCTCTACCAAAACTGCCACCAATTCATTTTTTACTACCACTATCACTTCCGGGATAAAATTTTTAACACTTTTACCGAGGTTTCTTATTTTATCCATATTATAAATTAAACTAAAAAATATTTAAAATACTCAAAAATAATAAAAATAAACATTCAATAATTAATACACTAATTAAAAATTAAAAGTAACAGATGGAATGATAATACCAAATTTTGAAAGTATTCGAAAGTTGCGACTTTAGAAAACTTCCACTTGATATTTGTAATCGTAGAATTTAAAAATAAAATTAAGCACTTTAGAAGATAATTAGAATATTTGAGAGAGATTGAGATTTGAGAGAATTTGTTTGTGTGAAAAATAATTTGAAATTGTAGGGTATTTATAGATTTTTTTTTTTTTTAAAATAACGGAAAATTGGCCAAATGGTCAATGGACTCCAAAACGGCATTATAGTCGTTGGGCCAACGGTCCATTTGACCGTTGGAGACTGACCCAACAAGCAACAATAATTAATTTTTTTTATCAAACTGGTTTAGGTAACCGGTAGGCCTGGTCCGATTTTGTTACTGGGCCGGTCCACTGGGCCTGTCAACTGAGACGGCCCAGTCCAAAATCGACGTCCTAATAACACAGAGGCCTATCGGGCTAGGTCAGACTGGGCCGGTCCATCATAATGGGCCAAAACGGGCTAGCCCGACCTAGATGACAGGTTTACTTGGCATTTTCTGTGAAAAAATTATGCCAATTTTTATCTGCACCAACAACCACTTACTGGACAGCCTGCAAACGTGTTCTTCGATATGTTAAAGCCACTTTGCATTAAGGATTGTTTATTGCTCACTCAACCAACTCCCAACTTCAGGCCTTTTGTGATGCTGATTTAGCAGGCAACCAAAATGATAGGAGGTCCACATAAGGTTTTGCTGTGTATATGGGAAAAAATTTAATATCTTGATCATCCAAAAAGCAACCAACAGTTGCTCAATCATCAATCGAGGCTGAATACCGATCTTTCACCAATACCAAGGCAGAAATAATTTGGCTTCGTTCTCTTCTTCAAGAGCTTAAATAGACTACCCATCACCCCACGATCATCTAATGTGACAACATTGGAGCTTCATATCTAGCAGTTAATCTATGTTTTAAGACTCGAACGAAGCATGTTGAAGTTAATTTTCACTTTGCCATAGAACAAGTCAAGACTCGTCATATATAGTGCAGTTCATACCCTCTATCGATGAATTGGCAGATATATTTACTAAGCCCTTGTCCACCAACCAATTTTAATTCATTAAAGGCAATCTTAGAATCTTAGGCAAACCTTCTTAGCTTAAGGGGGGATGTTAGAGATAAATTAGGACAGATAAGTTCAATTAGCTATATTTTAGGATACGTGGGTTAGTGTTATACATTAGCTATACTATCTCCCTATTTTTTTGCAGTTTGTTGTAAACAACCATGTATATATTCAATAAAAAAGAATTATCTCAATTATCTCATCTTGTGACAATGTAATTTAATACTGAATTAAAATATTAACGTGCATGATTTTACCATATCCTATTTGTGTTGAATGTCTATGTTCATGATAGCATTATGTTTCATTACTCACATTAATTTGTGATAGAATGTGGCTTTTAATTCTTTGATTGTTGGATGAACTTGACGTATTTGTCGCATAATTTTACCATATCCTATTTGTGTTGAATGTCGATGTTCATGATAGCATTATATTTCATTACCCACATTAAGTTGTGATAGAATGTGGCTTTTAATATTTTTGATTGTTGGGTGAACTTGACCATTTTTTTCTTTGACATTCTTGTGACCTAAATGACCATTAGATCTTGTAACATATTGCTTATTATTCACTCGTTATTTTACCTCTTTATGTCATGTAACTTATGTAGCATCTGAGCATTTATCTTCCTCAATAATTTACTACTCTCTCATTGATTAGATGAAAGGAATTCTACACCTATATAAAAGGGTATTTTCTTTCTTGTATTTAGAAGAGAGATGAATTGTAGTATATTGTGAGATATGGGGAATAAAGGCAAGTGTGGGAATATTGTAATTCATTAATAAATTAGAGAGTTGAGACAAAAATTATATTCTAAGTCTACAACTATATTCACTATACAAAAGAGAGTAATTTTATTAGTGAAAGAAAGAGTTGAGACAAAGAAAAATAATCCAAGTCTTTAACTATATTCACTATACAAAAGCGAGTTTTAATATACTGAAGGAAAGTGTTTTTATGGTGGAGCTTTGGACTTTCAACTTATTCGGAGTTGCTTAAGTTATGATGTTGATGGACTGTTGTATCCTGGAGGGGACAAGCCAAGAAATACTCTGCTGGATGGGTGTAGATTATGTCGTAGTGGGCTTGAATCTCCTTAAGAGAGAGAGATATCTGTGCCTCATCTTGAAGACTTATTTTTTTTTTTTCATTTTTATTTCAACTATAATTTAATTATTGTAGTATATACACCAACAGTGAGTAAGGCCCACAATCTAATTTTGCATGGTATCAAAGCAGGAACTATCTCACCAAATGTTGGGCCTCTAAATTAAAATAGACAAAACTTCCCATATAGACACCTTAGACTCCTCCTAACTAACCTCCAAACTAACTTCATGGTCAAAATTTTACTAATTACATTCTATAGACATTAGTTAGTGACCAAATGTATTTAAGACCCATTTATACAATATGATTAATATTAATTTAAGAGGAAAGAGAGAGTAATTAATGTTCATTATCATCTTCAACTTCCCCCAATATTCTCATTTTATATAAAAATAGTTGGTGGTGATTCTCCTTCCATAATTGATCATTTTTAGTACAAACGTATTGACACGACCCAAAACTGGGCCATGTCATATGGGCACCTCAAGCCCACATAAAACGGAGGTTGCCTCGATAACCCAACCTAACCATCACATCAATCACAAGGGTCGGATGAATCTGGACCATATAATAAGATAGCGGAAAACATACTACAAGTCATAACTTAAACATGTCTAGACACTTCATTAGATTCATCAAACTAACCATTATACCCAAGTCCATAGTCATCCACAACACCTCTATTCAAACCGATGTTTAAAAATGTATATGTCGGGACAAGCCCCTGACAATAGCCAAACCAAATAAAAATAAGACTAAGTCTAAGGATAGGAGACCAAGAAGAAATGTCTTATGAAGTAAGGAAGCTCACCACTCCAAAGTCAATGCATGAATTGCTTTGATAACCTAATCATTGCGCAGGAAGAGATGATGATGCTTCGACCCTTATGTCGTGTAGGGACATAGCGTTCGGAGATAGTTAGCAGTTAGAGCGCTGGCATGTAACTCAAGGATAAAGATAAAATAGCATCATCATTCAACAACAAGCCAATATATCATATTTAATCATATTCATACACTTATCCTTAAATATAGGTATATCACATGCTAATAAAGAAATCAAGGCTTAACAACATTCTTGAACATTCATTCATTAGACATGAAGTAGAGGAATCTGACCTTCCACACTTAGATTCAAACGATACTCATTAGGCATATGACTTTAACCATATTCACATATTATCTAGACAAAGGACCCTAACTATGTACTTACACCTTAAGCAAGGGACTTTAACCATATACACATCTATTCAAGCAAGGGACTCTAATCACACACATATTCATTAGGGCATGGGACTCTAACCACATGCTCAGACATTAGAAAAGGGACTCTAACCTCATGCTGTATTATATAGGGGACTTTAACCCAAGCCATTTAACTTGGCGAGGCACTTTATTCTTAAGAGATCTCATTGTGCAAGGGACTTTAACCACAAATAATTTTATTAGGCAAGAGACTTTAACCTCAAGCCAATTTATTAGGCAAGGGACTTTAACCTCAAGTCATTACAACTATCCTTAGTCTACATTGGGACTCCAACCCTTTGTCCATACATCATCATCCATTCAATTCACACTTAAGGACTTTAACCTATTTAGACAATTCAACACCATACATGACCACATGATCCTCATGTGAGCCTTTGATCAACCATTTAAATAGGCCAATGCCTTAATTCAATTCATCACACAATTCAATTTATGGTCATCAAGACCCTAAAAAACTATTCACATTGCACTAGAAATCTTATACCACATTCTCACCACACTTTAGTTCAACACACAATTCAAGTTCATTTTCATATCTAGGGACTTTAATGTAATACCCCGGGAAATTTTTCGTTGAAATTTTGTGCGTAAACGTATTAGGTTCTATCTTCTAGAATGAATTATAAATTTTCCGTGTGTAATGTCTTAGATTATGACCTACCATTGCGTAGAGTATCGAATAAGATTTCCAACGATATATGGATCATTCAAAACGGACACCCGAGCGACGAGTTATGAACATTTCGATCGAACTGTGAATAGTAGTGAACAGTAAAACATGTAGGAAAAAAAGTACTGAGGCCTGGCGTATTTTTTCTCCAACTTTAAATGATCATAACTCTTTGTACATAATGATATGAGAGATCTACTATATATCAATGGAAAGATATGCGAGTTCTCTTTTCGATGAAATTGGTTTCATCCAATTTGTCTATCGGAGCAAAAAGTTATGGTCGATCTACTTCACCCTAACAAAAGTGAATTTTTGGGTCAACTTCAAACAATCATAACTCCTCGTACACAATGATATGGGTGAGATACTATATATCAATGGAAATATATGAGAGTCCTCTTTCTAATGAAATTAGTTTCATCCAATTTGGATATCAGAATAAAACGTTATGGTTAATCTACTTCAGACTATCAAAACAGTCCACCAAAGGACAGATTCAAGAATTATTTGATTTTTAGGGGCGTTTTGGTCATTCCCCCTTACCCAAAATCCATCCAAACCCTATATTAAAGCCTATTAGAAGCATTATATGTTATATTTCATCAAATTCCCTCAAAAAGAAAATCCTAAGCTCCTACATCCAACTTCAAGAACCTCCAAAGTTCACCATTAATTCTGCAAATTTATTCAAGATTCCAAGTTCCTAGTTCAAGAACTTCAAGAACCTCCAAAATTCACCATTAATTCTGCAAATTTATTCAAGATTCCAAGTTCTTAGTTCAAGAACTCCAAGAACCATCATTCAAAGGCACGATTAACATCTCAAAAATGAGTATCGATCTAAAGTTCATCATTCAAGGTATGTGGGATTTTTCAACAAGAACTCTCTTTCGTTCTTGTGTCCAAAAGTAATTTTCTTTACAAAGGCATGATTTTTATTTAATTTTTATGAATTTGAAGCATGAACCCATATCTTATGATGATTATTATGAAATCTTGATGTTTATGATTTTGAAAGATGAATTTACATGTGTGGTGATATAAAGCATGAATCTTGAACGATATTTATCATGATTTTGATATTTGGGTCGTGAATCCCCATTGGATTTTTTTTAGAAAGTGTGTGTTATAAGCACGTTGATGTTGAATATTTGAGATATTTTGAATGATTTGACCTTTTGGTCTTAATGGAGTTGTTTTGAACTCGAGTGTGAAAGAAATCCACAACGTGGTTGATTTTGATAGATGGGAAGCATGATGGCTGTCGATGTATATTTATATATTACTAAAATTATTTTGCTGTGGATTGTCTTTCAAATGATCTGAGCTAAGTCCAGGAGAAATCTTTAGCACCGAGTGGGAGGTATAAAATGACCTTACTTCCCTAGAATTACGTGCCCCCGTAGGAGTGAGCCTGAGGCTGATTTATATAGTGATCACTAGTTTGTGTGGATTTGATATCGATAGTCCTACTCCAATGGCAAGGATAGGACGGCTCTCCCCAACGTGAGTTGTACGTTGGACTCTATGTAGATCACATGGTTTATGTCGGTTATAGGATCTCCCAGTGTGTATGTGTTTCCTTGTGTCTATGGTGAATGGTGAAGTGATTTGAAAGTGGAATTGTGAAAGTTATTCTTTCGAAAAATTTAAATGATATTTACATTATGAGAATTGATATTCTTGATGAACTGAAAGTGATTGACAAATTATATGATGACTCACATGTGTTATTATACTTATTTCATCCTCTCATGATTATGATGATTTTCTTCGGGTGATAACGCTCAATCTACAGCTCTCGTTTGAGTGTAAAGCGGTCGTTAGCAAATATAGAACCCAACCTGGGTTGGGTGTCGATCCCACAGGGAATAGCTTGGCCAACAAGTAAGTAAAATTACTAAACTTTTGGTGCAAGTCTCGTAAGAAAGGGGGGATTCTTGTTTTGCAAGTAATGTAAACAAAAGCTGAAAATAATAAAGTAAAAAGAGAGAGATTGTTACGTTGGTTGTAAATAATGAGAATTGAAGCGTTGGGGTTATGTCCACCTTCTGAGGTATACGTCTCTATTGGTTATGAGTGTGTAGAATTCTAACATGCAATTGCTTATAGAGGATTGTAGTCGATGGTAAATCCAAGCGTCTCTCGACCTAAACAAGGACTATTTCACTTTAACTCTCTCGAGCTTTAAGCGTGTCTAACGGTACGAATTCTCCAAGAGGTTAGTCCAGTTACGGCACTAGCTTTTTAGTAGGAAAGGGTGTCCTACTACCTTGACATTATCTCTTTTCCAGACAAATAACTTTTCTCTCGAACAAGTTAAATGTTAGACTGGCGTATTCTTGCGTTTGCAACCGCAAAGAATGTAGATTAAGATGAAGAGAATAATGATATAAGCAATATATGTGCCTCGAACTCACAAACTCACAGCAATAGATAGTATCTCATATGACTTCCATAACCCCAACAGAGAAGTTTAGTTACCCATGAATGCGAAGGAGATCACGATTGACATTGTTGTTATACCACAAGATTGAGTAATTTCGTGTAGCTTAGGTGGTAGGCGTGAGGCGTGAATTCCTAGGCAAAGTAACGATTCTCTTGTTGTGGAATTTAAGAATGGAAGAGTAGAAGAAGAAAAATAGAATTAATGGAAAGATTAGAAGAGTTGTAGAGTAATAGAATTGAATTGTAAGATGAGAAGTTAAGAAGATGTAAGAAGATGTAAGAAGATGTAAGAAGATGTTCTAAAATCTCTAGCATGATAGGGTATTTATAATACCCATATCCTAATCCTACTAAGCTAATGAAATAAATAACCAAATCCTACTAGACTGATGAAATCCTTAACCCAAATGTACTAGGTTAAGGTAACATTATCATAATCCACATAAAATAATGAAATACATAACCTAATTGTACTAGGTTAATGTATCATTTTCAAAATCCATCTTTGTGTCTGTAAGTCCCCAAAGTCTTCAGAATTGTTGTTTTATCCCGGGACAGATTTTCCATGCAGCAGTTTTGGTCCTTAGGCGTGTAAACTCCCTTCCCTTCCTTCGTGAGCTTTCTTTTGCGTCAAGTAAGCCATAAAATGCTGAATTTTGCATCATTTATACCTGAAACTTTACTAATCATGTTCGTTAGCTCATTTACAGGAAAAAGGACTAAAAGTGCATGAAATATATAATTTGTTCTCAAAACTAGGCTAAAATATGGGCAAAATATATTGATATAGGCGTGTAAATTCGCCTATCATCAACACCCCACACTTAGAGCTTTGTTCGTCCTCGAACAAACTATCATGTCCTTCTAAACATCAACTTAGGGTTTTACAGTCACAACACAAAATATTCGTCAAGACAAGCACAACAATTATCAACAAAGAGTAGCTTTTCGATTATAGGTAGAAACAATTTAACCTCTAGCATAGACTCGAGATAGTGATCAACTCGCATGCAAACGTTAAGGTACAAGGAATCATATATAACTACCCAAAACTCATCAACCATGTGTGTCTCACACTATAGTACCCATGATCACTCACAAGTATAGCATATTTTTCAAACATGGGTATCAAAATGTCCTTGCTCTCACTCTCACAAAGAATTCATATGTAGCAAATGATGACCATAGGCTTGCCCTTAATGTAATACTCTACTAAATGTCAGAATGCTAAGCTTAGGATCAAGTAGGTCTTTTGATGGTTGTAATGTAGGCTAAGGGACGGGTAGGACTATTTTGGCCAGGAATAGTGACTAAGTTCCTAAGCGCTTTAATACATCACTTTGTATCATTAACACTTTTTCTTTCACACAACCTTTCTTCTTTCTTTTCTTCTACCACCCTTTTTCTCCTCTTTTGTTTTTCACTTTTAAGCATGACTCACTTTTCAGCTTTCTTTTCCTTTTTCTTTTCATAACATACCTCTTATGATAGCACTTTCTTTTTCATAACACATTCAAGCACCCTTACAATTTAAAGCATCATATACTTACCCAATTTCCTCTTATGTTGTCACATGACTTTTTCACTTTAAAGCACTTAGGAATTTGGATCAAATTATGGTCTTGAACAAAATGGATTAGGCTTACATACAAGGTTGTCAAAGAAATAGGCTAAAGGCTCAAAAGGGGTTAACTAGGATGATGTCCATGGGTAGGTAAAACTGAAGGTAAACAAATATAGGTTGCCAAAGAAATGCCTAAATCATATCCTAAACTTACACTCCTTATTTTCGCTTTGCATACATACCAGATAAGTTCTAGCATCAGCTACACACATAGAATATACGATTATCTCACACACACAAGGCACATGGTCGACTTGCTTGGAAGTAATATAGACTCTCGACCCAACAAGTGAAGGAATTGAACCACATAATATCACATAATGAGTCACAACTAGAGCCTAAACGTCTCGATAGTCACAATTGTAGCACATACTCTTGTTATAATCTCATGCTGCCTATCAAAATAATTTCATGCGAAGCTAGAAAAAACAACAAAAACTAAAATACGGAAAAAAATCAACAAAAAAAAACAAAATAAACAAACATAGATGCGATAGAGAAGTATAGCATACGATACCGCCACCCCACACTTAAACAGGACACTGCCCTCAGTGGAAAATAAATACGAGGAACCTGGTTAGTCGGACTCTTCCTCATTGTCGGGGGTCATACCCCCTTCGTCGGAATCATCATAAGAGTCGTCATCAGAGTTCTCCTCCTCGTCAGAGTCTGGCAAACGTCGATCGTCATCAGTCGGCACATCATCATCTAGAGGTTCCTCAAAGTATACGCCCACTCCACACATCTCCCGTGCATGCATGTTCATGGGATAGTCGTGGTCCAGCTGTTGGAGCTCTGCAACAGTTGGAACATGACCTCCGCTCATCATTGTAAACCTCGTCATGCCGTACATATGGCGGGAGAAACTCTCATCCCGAGCATGTCTCTCTGCCGTAGTATGGTTGATGCCATGTGTTGATTCAGCATCTTTGACCTTTGTGAGGTCAACCTTCTTCGGATTGTGTGGGAGTTTATGATCAGCTGGTTCCTCTTCGATATCCTCCTTCCGCAAGATTGCTGTCAACAAATTGCCAAATGTGAAATGGGACCTTTTGTGGAGTCTGGCCTTCCTCATGGTAGATCGAATGATTGCCCCAAAGTTGATAGGGACATTCGTCATCAAAGCATAGACCAAACACACTCTATCTCTCGATATCTTGGTGTATTGAGTCCCAGGAATAAGACATGAGTTGACAATGCGCATCCAGATTTTTGCTTCCCTATTTAGTGGAGCATAGGGGAAGGTGTTGTGTCGTCCGGTTTCTTTATGTCTGCCCCACCTTGCCATTGATCTGCTTCCACAAAGCATGTGTCGTATTGCTCTATAAGGAGGCCTGCTGTACAGATCTTTGAATGGTGCTGTGTCGATTGAAGGTAAGCTAAGAAAAGAGTTGATCCAGTCCGCGGTGAGCTGTAACACCTGGCCCCGAATTTTGACTTCATTGCCTGTTGTGTTCGGCGACCAGTTGGCATAAAACTCTCTTGTTAGATCAAGATTACACTCTCCCATGTCGCGGAAGATGAAATCCAATTTCAAAGCCATTATTTTTGCCAACATACGCGGCTCCTTCTTTGCTAAGGTATCCTTGTTGATCAAGTCGACGTGCACATATTTTCTTTCTTTGTTGCTGCTGTACCATGCTTTGGATTCTTCCTCAAGATCCCATTTTATTCCGAACATTCTGCGTGGTAGTTGTGCTGAGGATGATTCTCCTTGGTCTTTTCGACTTCTCTTCTTGCCCTTTTGGGAAATGGTCGCCTTCTCCTTGCCTTGCCTCGCTTTAGGTGCCATTGTACCTGCGACTAGAAATAGTGTTAGTTGCAGCACAGTCTCACTTGATACAATCTATAAGCAAGCATTAGGGGTACCACCCCACACTTAGTTTTGTTAACACAAATCAGTGAGGTGAAAGTAGTCGATTTACTCAGATTTCGTCGAGATACGTTTTAGGATTGTATTCCGACAAGAAAATCAGCAATGCATCACTTACTTGCAGCCATTGGACTACTTTCATGGTAGATATAGCAACACTCCTACATAGGGGTTACTACATGGAATCGTTATTCTTACAACAATCACAACCTCCTAAGTCGGTAGGCACTATAAGTCTTATCCCGATGGCCGGGATAGTCTAACATGTAAGTATCCAAACAACAATCTTAAGTAATATTCATAGCCATAGAAATTCCGTAAATATCATAACAATGCTATTGAAACCAAATTCAAGTCGGAAACAAGTCAAGATTTTCCTACGTAAATGTTCACTCACATGATTTTGCAACAACAATCCAAACACATGAACATCACCAACAATCTTATATGATTTAGCAATTCATAATAGCCATAGCAACGTAGTACTTACGAGAAATAAATGAAGAATAAGAGAGTACTTACTTGCTTGAAACTTGTGGAGATGGTTTTGTGAATTGGAAGAGCAAAAGAAGAAATTTTTTGAGAAGATTTGGAAGAGTATGCGGCGCCTTTAGGGTATTTTCTATTGTGGTTGTGTTATAAAACTAAGTCCCCTTTATATAGGAAGAGTATGGGTTGGGTTATGACCCATTTACAATCGGTTTTGGAGACAAAAATCCTACATATGCGGCGCATTGTCTATGGCATAATGGGACATATGCGGCGCATTGTCTATGGCATAATGGGACATATGCGCCGCATAGTCTATGGCATTTGTAGACATATGCGCCGCATAGTCTATGGCATATAAGATACTGAGACCAAATTCCATAGCATAGGCAGCGCATAGTCAAAAGCATACCTAGGAATAGGCGGCGCATAGTGTATAGCACACTAGATTCCGAGACCTTAGGCTATAGGATAGGTTGTGCATCATTCGTGGCCTAGTTTTACCAAGGCCTAGCCTTCTTCGAAGCCTATTTTGGCGTGAGAACGGCTCAATCCATAGCCTTATGCATCACCCTTCCTAACTTACCAACTTTACCATACAATGCGTCCAAATCGTCAATTGAAATCAATCTCCTCGTTGACTACTTCTTGCACCTATATTCGCTCAAACAAATGAAAACGATTAGTACGATGGGTTTCCTCCCACCAAGCACCTTAGTTTTGGTCGTGGCACGACTCTTATTTTTTGGATTTTTCATTTATCAAAATCAAAACAAGTACTAGAATGAAAGAAAACGATAAATGATAAATGAAAAACGATAAACGATGGGTTGCCTCCCATCTAGCGCCTTATTTATTGTCGTGGCTCGTCGTAGTAATCTCGAGTACTTAGACTTCGTCGAGATAAGTGATGGCCATGTCATTCATCGAGTCAAGAGGACCGATATAAGGCTTAACACGTTGGCCATTTACTTTGAAGACAACACCCTTATTGCCTTCCAATTAGACTACTCCAGACGAGTAGACTTGGATAACTTTGAATGGACCAGACCACTTAGATTTTAACTTACCTGGGAAGAGCTTAAATCTGGAGTTGAAGAGTAGTACCATATCACCCTTTTGGAAGTTTCGTCGAACAATCCGCTGATCATGATACTTCTTCATCCGCTCCTTGTATAAATCCGATCTTTCATATGCATGGAGACGGAACTCATCTAATTCGTTCAGCTGCTCCAACCTCAGATTCTTCACATCATCCCAATTCAGATTCAAGTTCTTCAATACCCACAATGCCTTGTATTCAAGCTCGATGGGTAGATGACAAGCCTTCCCATAAACTAGTTGATAAGGAGACATGCCAATGGGTGTCTTGAATGCAGTCCTATATGCCCATAGTGCATCATCTAGCTTTCGAGACCAATCCTTCCTATTTGCATTAACCGTCTTTGCAAGAATTTGCTTAATCTCGCGATTGGAAACCTCTACTTGTCCACTAGTTTGGGGATGATAAGGCGTAGCTACCTTGTGTTGCTTGACACCATACTTGGCCAATACAGATTTGAATAGCTTGTTGCAAAAGTGAGATCCTCCATCACTTATGATAGTACGAGGTACTCCAAAGCGAGAGAAGATATTCTTCTTTAAGAACGCTACAACACGCTTTCCTTCATTGTCGGCCAATGCTACAGCTTCAACCCATTTCGAAACATAATCCACAGCAACCAAGATGTACTTCATTCCAAACGAATTCACGAATGGACCCATGAAATCAATACCCCACACATCGAAGAGTTCTACCTCCAGAATTTTGGACATGGGCATTTCATGGTGTTTTGAAATAGCACCTTGACGTTGGCATTGGTCACACCTTCTCACATAGTCGTATGCATCTCTGAATATCGAAGGCCAATAATAACCACATTGTAATACTTTTCTTGCCGTTCGATTGCCTGCATGATGTCCTCCAACTTGCAAAGTGTGGCATACTTCCAATATAGTAGGCACTTCTTCATGGGATATACATCGTCGAATGATCCCATCCGCGCATCTTCGAAACAAATAAGGTTCATCCCAATAGTAGTGCTGAACGTCATGCATAAACTTCCTCCTTTGGTGGTAAGATAAATTGGCAGGTAGCACATTAGTCACTACGAAATTTGCAAAGTCGGCATACCATGTTACTTTCTCTATTTTTGTCGCTAATATCTCCTCGTCAGGGAATGCATCATCAATCTGAATTTCAGGTTGCGCCACATGTTCATTCTCAAGTCTAGATAGGTGATCAGCCACTTGGTTCTCGCAACCTCTTCTATCTTTGACTTCAAAATCAAACTCTTGCAGCAGCAATACCCATCGAATCAACCTTGGTTTTGCATCCTTCTTCGTCATTAGATACCTAAGGGCTGCATGGTCTGTATGGACGATCACCTTAGTACCCAATAGATAGGCACGAAACTTCTCAAACGCTTACACAACCGCTAGGAGCTCTTGTTCAGTAACAGTGTAGTTCCTTTGGGCTTCATTTAGGACCTTACTCGCATAGTAGATAGGATGAAATAATTTCTCCTTTCTTTGTCCAAGAACAGCACCAACGGCTACACCACTAGCATCGCACATGACCTCAAATGGGAGCGTCCAATCTGGTGCTACCATGATAGGGGCTTCAATGAGTTTTCCTTTAAGGCATTCGAATGCCTTTAAGCAATTGTCATTAAAGTCAAACTTCGCATCTTTCTCCAATAGTTTGCACAATGGACTAGAAATTTTGGAAAAGTCTTTGATGAATCTACGATAGAATCCAGCATGGCCAAGAAAACTACGAACTTCCTTCACCGAAATTGGAGGCGGTAGCTTCTCAATTACCTCTATTTTTGCTCGATCAACCTCTATTCCTCTTTCAGAGATCTTGTGCCCAAGAACGATTCCTTCTTTTACCATGAAGTGGCACTTCTCCTAATTCAGCAAAAGATTGAACTCTACACATCTTTGCAATGCCATGCTCAAGTTTGCCAAACATGCTTCAAAAGACTCACCGACAACTGAGAAGTCGTCCATAAATACCTCTAAAGTGTCTTCAACCATATCAGAGAATATAGACATCATACAACGTTGAAAGGTGGCTGGTGCATTACACAACCCGAATGGCATGCGTTTGAAGGCAAACGTACCATATGGGCATGTAAACGTTGTCTTCTCTTGGTCTTCGGGAGCAATACAAATCTGATTATAACCTGAATAACCATCCAAGAAGCAAAACCATCCTTTCCCCGCTAATCGATCTAGCATTTGGTCCATAAATGGCATGGGGAAGTGATCCTTGAGTGTCCAAGAATTCAGCTTGCGGTAGTCCATGCATACTCTCCATCCAGTAACGGGCCTGAGTAGAATAAGCTCATTCTTTGCATTCGCGACCACCGTCATTCCTCCTTTATTGGGAACACATTGTACAGGACTTACCCATGTACTATCAGAGATAGGATATACAACTCCTGCGTCTAACCACTTGATAATCTCCTTCTTCACCACTTCTTGCATAGGTGGGTTTACACGCCTTTGATGTTCAATGGTGGGTGTGCACTTTTCTTGAAGCTGAATTTTATGTGTGCAAATCCCAGGTGGACTACCAATAATATCCGCAATGGTCCATCCAATGGATCTAATATACTTGCGTAGGATCGCAATGAGAGATGCAACTTGTTGCTCACCCAAATCGGCTGCCACTATGACTGGAAGTGTGTTTCCGCTTCCTAAGAATGCGTACTTTAAATAACTTGGCAGCTCCTTCAATTCTAGTGTGGGTGTTTCTTCAATAGATGGCTTGGCTGGTGGTGTGGGTCGATTCTTGAGATCAAGATCCAGCTTCTTGGGAGTATAGAGATATGTCCCTAATCCCGATAGAGCACAAATAGCTTCTTCAGAAATTTCAGCATCCTCATTCTCTCCTTTCATGAGCAAAACCTCCAAAGGATCATCAAGAACTTTCTCTTCTTCAAGTCGTTCTTTCTCATCATCAAAGACAACATCAGCCACAGAAAATACACTCAGATCTTTGGGTTGCTTTATTGATTTGCAAATATCAAATCGAACCACTTCGTCATTTATTCGGAATGAAAGTTCATTAGCTCTCAAATCAATGAGCACACTTCCTGTAGCAAGGAAAGGGAGTCCCAAGATTATGGGAACCTCTGAATCTGCTTCACAATCCAAGATGACAAAGTCTGCTGGAAAGATAAATGAAGAAACCTTTACCAAGACATCGCATAGAATACCAACCGGTCGTTTTACCGACCTATCCGCCATAACAAGCCTCATATTAGTTGGTGTAGGATCTCCTAACCCCAACTTCTTGTAGATCGATAATGGCATCAAGTTGATTCTGGCTCCTAGGTTACATAATGCTTTGGCAAAGTTCAAAGATCCGACAGTGCAAGGAATAGTGAAAGCTCCAGGGTCGGCCTTCTTCTGAACTATCGATCGGGTAGCAATTGCACTACAATGATGCACATCATCCTTCAGCTCATAACTTGCTGCCCTCTTCTTAGTCAAAAGATCTTTTATAAACTTCGCATACCCAGGCATTTGTTCAAGTGACTCTACCAATGGAACATTAATGGTCAGCTGCTTCAACATAGTCATAAATTTGCTGAACTTAGTGTCATCCGCCACCTTCTTCAATCTTTGGGGAAAATGTGGTGGTGGGTATGGAAGTGTTCTCTCCATGGCTTTCTTCTCCTCTTGCTTCCGTTTATCCATTTTTTCAGGCTGCACGTCACTGGGCGTGACATCCTTGACGTCAGGACTGGTTGTTGCGGCATCTTCTCCTTTTACGTTATCATCCATGTCCGCAAATTCGTCAACCACTTGCTTGCCTTTTTATGAAGGTTCCAGCACCTTATTACTTCTGGTAGTGATGGCCATGCATGACCCATCATTCCTTGGGTTTTGCACAGTATCGCTAGGTAAAGTGCCAGCCTTTCTTTGATTGAGTGTTGCTGAAAGTTGGCTCAGAGTCTGCTCTATTTGCTTGATTGAAGTGGAATTAGAATCAACTAGTTGTTTCATGGAGGACAAATCATTAATTACCTCAGTAACTCCCGCGCTCGTTGCTTCCACTCCTTTCAATAATTTAGCCATCATGTCTTCCATACTTCCAGAATTAGATGTGGTGGTATCACGTCTACCAGGGGGAACGTACAAACCACTCTTTTCATTGTTTTTATTCCAACTACCTTGGTCTTTGCTTCCAGATTTATCATAATAGTTCCGACCTTGGTTTCCTTGGGTATTCCCACGGAAACCCCCCTGATTGTTCAAGTAGTTGGCCTCCTCTTCCGAATCAAATTCGTCTCTTCCTTTTAGCGCCACAACTTTCACTTTTTCGGTCTTCCCTGATAATAAATGCTTTGTCAGAAGATCCACTTGCGTTTTCATGTGCGCTAAATCTTGATCACATTCTTCTTGTCTTCTTCTTTAGTCTGCAGTCATGCCTATAGATAAAGTGGGGCTTGCTACCTCAGAATCCCTGGTATGCCAAGCTCTACTTTGTTTCGTCATGCGATCTAGCATATTGCTTGCTTGACCAAAGGTGAGGTCCATAAAAGATCCTCCAGCTGCGTTATCCACCACTGGCTTAGTTATTGAATTCAAGGCTCTATACAATATCTCCATGAGGTGAACATTAGTCATGTGATGGTTTGGGCGTCTCGCTAGATTTGTCTTGAACCTCTCCCATGTTTCATGAAGAGCTTCAGTGGGAAGCTGACGAAAGTTGCTGATTTCATCTCTCAATTGTGCCCTTTTGGATGGCGGAAAGAATCTTTCTAGGAAAGCGTCTCTCAATTGCCTCAAATTTGTAATTGAATCAGGAGTCAGCCCATTCAACCATAGTGTTGCCTTACCAGACAGAGACAATGGAAATAGACGTAATCGAATTGCATTCTGACCAACACCAGGATTGTCAAAAGACTTGCATGTAGAAATAAAGTTGATGAGATGCATATTCGGATCATCGCCTGCTAGTCCACCAAACAATTCCTTGAGTTGCAATAACTGAATCATGGTGCTTGTGATGTTGAACTTGGCTCCGGGCGCTAATGGTGGAGGAATAATGGCTCCTGTGGCTCCGACTCCATCAAGATCATCATCATCATCATCGAACGGTATTTCACGTTGTGCATCCATTGATGCACTGAACAAAAACCTGCAGTAAACAAAAACAAAAACTAAAAGTAAAAGTACGAGAGTCTTCGACCAAAGGGTCTAGTAATTATTACGAACTTGATTGACACTTGTATTCCCCGGCAACGACGCCAATTTTTGATTACGCTCAATCTACAGCTCTCGTTTGAGTGTAAAGCAGTCGTTAGCAAATATAGAACCCAACCTGGGTTGGGTGTCGATCCCACAGGGAATAGCTTGGCCAACAAGTAAGTAAAATTACTAAACTTTTGGTGCAAGTCTCGTAAGAAAGGGGGGATTCTTGTTTTGCATGTAATGTAAACAAAAGCTGAAAATAATAAAGTAAAAAGAGAGAGATTGTTACGTTGGTTGTAAATAATGAGAATTGAAGCGTTGGGGTTATGTCCACCTTCTGAGGTATACGTCTCTATTGGTTATGAGTGTGTAGAATTCTGACATGCAATTGCTTATAGAGGATTGTAGTCGATGGTAAATCCAAGCGTCTCTCGACCTAAACAAGGACTATTTCACTTTAACTCTCTCGAGCTTAAAGCGTGTCTAACGGTACGAATTCTCCAAGAGGTTAGTCCAGTTACGACACTAGCTTTTTAGTAGGAAAGAGTGTCCTACTACCTTGACATTATCTCTTTTCCAGACAAATAACTTTTCTCTCGAACAAGTTAAATGTTAGACTGGCGTATTCTTGCGTTTGCAACCACAAAGAATGTAGATTAAGATGAAGAGAATAATGATATAAGCAATATACGTGCCTCGAACTCACAAACTCACAGCAATAGATAGTATCTCATACGGCTTCCATAACCCCAACAGAGAAGTTTAGTTACCCATGAATGCGAAGGAGATCACGATTGACATTATTGTTATACCACAAGATTGAGTAATTTTGTGTAGCTTAGGTGGTAGGCGTGAGGCGTGAATTCCTAGGCAAAGTAACGATTCTCTTGTTGTGGAATTTAAGAATGGAAGAGTAGAAGAAGAAAAATAGAATTAATGGAAAGATTAGAAGAGTTGTAGAGTAATAGAATTGAATTGTAAGATGAGAAGTTAAGAAGATGTAAGAAGATGTAAGAAGATGTAAGAAGATATTCTAAAATCTCTAGCATGATAGGGTATTTATAATACCCATATCCTAATCCTACTAAGCTAATGAAATAAATAACCAAATCCTACTAGACTGATGAAATCCTTAACCCAAATGTACTAGGTTAAGGTAACATTATCATAATCCACATAAAATAATGAAATACATAACCTAATTGTACTAGGTTAATGTATCATTGTCAAAATCCAGCTTTGTGTCTGTAAGTCCCCAAAGTCTTCAGAATTGCTGTTTTAGCCCGGGACAGATTTTCCATGCAGCAGTTTTGGTCCTTAGGCGTGTAAACTCCCTTCCCTTCCTTCGTGAGCTTTCTTTTGCGTCAAGTAAGCCATAAAATGCTGAATTCTGCATCATTTATACCTGAAACTTTACTAATCATGTTCGTTAGCTCATTTACAGGAAAAAGGACTAAAAGTGCATGAAATATATAATTTGTTCTCAAAACTAGGCTAAAATATGGGCAAAATATATTGATATAGGCGTGTAAATTCGCCTATCATCATCGGGCTATGTGAGTTTTTCATACATCCTGCATATTTCTTATAAATATTTATGATGATGATGTTTATACAACTGCATACACCCCCATATACTCGGTTCCTTTCTATGGTACTGACCCACATCTTCGGATGTGGGCTGCATTTTCTCGAAATGTAGGTACAAGGTATAGTTGCACCTTCGGATCCAGTCAGTTCGTGGTATCCAGTTAGCAAGTGATGAGTCTTTTTGATTCAAGGGCTTGGGTTAGTTATGCAGAGTTTATAGTGTTGTATTTTCTTTATTCAGTCGTATTGAGTTGGGGTAGTCGGGAGTCATGACCCGGCTACCTACAGTCAGTACTAGTAGAGGCTTCATAGACAGTCAGTAGAAGTTGATGTATTTTGTTTCAATTTTGGTTGTAAAGGTAGAATTGTAATCCTGTAAAATTCTATTTTTGTATCGATCAGATTCAGTAAAGAGTAAATTCCTGCTGATTTGTATGGATTTGTATTTTTATTTAGTTTCTTATGAGTTATGCCAGTAGAAGGGTTAGCTTGGGGTTACTTGTGACCCTAAGCATCGTGTGACGTCTCAGGACCCGATTTCGGGGCGTTACAAACTTGGTATTAGAGCACAGAGTTCAAGTGTCCTAGGGTGTCTAGGATGTCGTGTCTAGTAGATTCTTGTGGAATAGTACGGAGACGTCTGTACTTTTCTTCGAGAGGCTACAGGGCATTTAAGAAATGTTTCCCTTCTTTCAAGTCTAAGATCGTGCTATAAAAAGGTTCTCCAACAAGCTTATATAGATTCCCATCTTACTCTATTCTGGCCAACTCTGCCTCATTTTCAAGGTATCAGAAACAGTTAAGCTTAATTCTCCGTAGATAGTTATGGGATTGTAAGAGAGATAGAAAGTATCCTGTCAGTGCTTTTGAGTTCCAAAGATTGAAGTACTTTATTCATGTTCATAAAAGTCGTGAACTAAGTCTAGGTTAGGTGTGCTTTCAGATTCCTCCTCAGAATCTACAATGTTAATCTATACTTCTCCCTCTATGTTTTATTTTTGAGATAACATGATTCGCAACCTCCAGTTCTTCCCCAGGTAATGCTTCTATATTTTTTAGAAGAAATTTCAAAAGTTACACAAAGGGCTTGAGATGAGCTCTCTAGTATGTTAAGTTCCTTAAGTTGAAAGTTATGCCCTCATTCTTATGAGTTATTTAATTAAGACAGAATAAGGTGTATTCTTAGATAGTTGAATGTTGTGTGTCAAGTTTATATCTCTTGTATTATGTAATCTTGTTATCATTATGTTTGTGAAAAATCAAAGTTTAGTGAAGCCGTGTGGGGCTCTTTCGATTCACTAGCATAGCTTCTTTGTTATTCATCTCATTTTCTTGTTCAAAATACAAACCAAAGTCTAGTGAAGCCGTATGGGTCCTATTTCGATTCACTAGCATAGTTACTTTGTTATTCATATAACTTTCTTAATCAAAACACAAAACCAAAGTCTAGTGAAGCCGTGTGAGGCCTATTTCGATCCACTAGCAACTTGTAGTTCATCTTGTTCCTTGTGCTGGCTGAAAATGTGGGAAGTAGAGGTGTAGTAGTAAGAAAGATGGTAAGTGTGATTTTTTTAGCATAAGTATAGCGAAATCCCTTTTTGCATGCAATTGGGTTAATAGGAAGTGATATAGTTTATTCAAGGTATGAAACGGGTGTTGACGGTATTTGTATGGCAGAAAGTATAGGTTAGTGATGGAAGTACTCGGTGGGTAAGTGCTGTTAATCTAGGCACTCTCCAGATTGCAAGAGGAAGTTAAGTTAAGACGTAGAGAGCTATGAACTATGTTAAGTTGTGTATGAAGAATAAATAGTAGTGACGGGTGAAAGAAGGATGTGTTAATGGATTGTGAATAAGATAGGCTATATGATTAGCACCAATTATTATTGTTATGAAGTTTAAGTGGGCTAGTGTTCATGGATGTGTTGTTTTATAATCTTCACGTGGGAGTTATGCGTGAGATGGAGTTGTAAATTATGTGAAGTGTGAGACCTTAAGTTTGAACGATTCGTGATCATGAAGCTGAATATGACGGTTTCTGGATTAATGGTATTAGTTGCCGGAAGTGACCTAATAGGCTTGAATAGTGTACACAAGAGTTTAAGTGTGGTTGACTTGTAATTAAGTTTAATATTATATTATGATGAGAAAGTTCACCCAAGATATTATGGGACTGCTTTAATTTCGAGGATTAGTGTATGTGGTGTAGTGAGTCGTGCCATGGGATTGTTAGATGGATAAATACTAGTTAGACGATGGATGATGTTTTGATGGCTAAGTTAAGGCGAGGCGTATGATTGGAAATATTGAGCCTCTTAAGTGTGATTTTGATTCTTATGGGTTAGAATCATAAGTTCATAGGGATGGTATTAGAGGGAGAAGATAGAAGTAGCATGGTCTATCAAAAGGTTAGAAAGTATTCATGTTGAGCTAATAGAAATAAGAGTTGAAGCACTAGATGGTTTACATTCCGGCGATAGAGATGTTCGTGGAGATTCGAAATTAGTAAGCATTTGAGAATTTGAGTGGTGGCTTAAAGCTAAGGGGGAGATGATAGAACAAGTAGTCAAGTAAAGCTTTTACATTTTAGTAGAAGTACCAGTAAGTGTTAAATTTGCTGTGAGAAAGATCGGTGCTTGACCCAATGTTATTTCAGTATTTTCAGCTGTCCCAAAACCTACTCATGCTTTATATTTCAGTTCCATGATCTTAATTCATGTTCATACACGTGATGGAGAATTACATACTCTTCTAGTTTCCAAAAATGAGAAATTCCAGTTCTTCTAGCAGTTGGAATCATATTCCATAAGTTATGAGCTCTAAATTCAGGGCATGCCGCCCATGACTCATATACTCAAGTTTTACAGTATATTCAGTTCCAGTAATCAGGCAATACTCTTGTTGATCAGTGAGATTCAGTTTCCATTATGGGTGTCTTCAGTTTTGATACCTTAATGAACCTATTGTATTTGATATTTTATTCCTAAGGCCTCAATAGAGAGAGTCAAGTTATTTATATTATCCCTTCATGTTTCAGGTCTTCATGTTTTAAAATTTTGTGACCTTCTCATTAAGTTAAGCTAATGGTGTTGACCAGTTGTCTAGAAGGGATAGAAGATACTTCCTTATCTATGATAGAAGGTGGTGTGCTCACGGTGGTGAAATAAAGTTAGATTGAGGCTAAGTCCTTGATACATGCCGTGATTAGTTGAAGTTTTAAATGTTTATTTGGTAAGATTGTTGTGCGTTGGTTTTATGCACTTCTATGAGGTTGTAGGAATAGTAATACAAAGTTTTTGTGTATAGTTCAATTGGTTGAGAAAATGTTATGTGTGCCATTTAAAGAATTGACCAGTATGTGTGAATGATGTAGTTGATGGAATCTTAGAGAAAGTGAGGAAGATGCTTTATGAGTGTTCGTTTAGAGGTGCATGTGCGAAGTGCGTATGTGGTTATGAGTATAGGCTTGAATGTTATGGTTGTATATCTAAAAGAATGCACTGCAAGTTAGCGGATCCCTAGTATAAGATTGTATGTGGTTGTTGGAGTAGCAATAAGAGTTATGTTTGAAGTGAGGAGTTGTGAGGCTCAGTGTGTATTGAGGTTCATGATATAGATTAATATTATAGTGTTATGTGGTGTATCTCATGAGTACTTGGAGTTAGGCTTGAACATAGTCGAGGGAGTAGTTGGGAAGTGTTGCTAAGTTTTGAAGCAAGGAGTTATGTTTCCCAAGACCTAGAAATTCCTATCTTAATTTATGCCATATGGGTCCTTGTTCTCATACGATAGGATTGTATCAAATTATGGTTCATTTTCTCCCCGAACAATGTCATTTGAATCTTTTGGAGGGAGTGTTGAGGGACGTTTCATTTGGGCGCAAGTAGTCCTTCTTTTGATGAGATCCCCTTCGAGACCTTTGATTCTCAGTCTCTGAATAAACCAAAGATATCAATTCCTTAAAATCAGTCTCCTTTGTTTAAGATCCAACTATGTGACCATTCTCATTATGAATCGCATGTTCTATGAAGTATTCGAAAGTTTGGAGTGAAGTAAGTGGATTGACTTCGTTATCCCAGACTTTTGTCCTTATTTCCATGGTATTTTGTACTTATTCATCGACATTCAAGGACGAATGCTTCCAAGGGGGAGATGATGTAATACCCCGGGAAATTTTTCGTTGAAATTTTGTGAGTAAACGTGTTGGGTTCTATCTTCTAGAATGAATTATAAATTTTTCGTGCGTAATGTCTTAGATTATGACCCACGATTGCGTAGAGTATCGAATAATCTTTCCAACTATATGTGGATCATCCAAAACGGACACCCGAGCGACGAGTTATGAACATTCCGATCGAACTGTGAATAGTAGTGAACAGTAAAACGTGCAGGAAAAAAAGTACTGAGGCCTGACGTATTTTTTCTCTAACTTTAAACGATCATAACTCATTGTACATAATGATATGGTATATCTACTTTATATCAACGGAAAGATCTGCGAGTTCTCTTTTCGATGAAATTGGTTTCATCCAATTTGTCTATCGGAGCAAAAAGTTATGGTCGATCTACTTCACCCTATCAAAAGTGAATTTTTGGGTCAACTTCAAACGATCATAACTCCTCGTACACAATGATCTGGGTGATATAACATATATCAATGGAAATATATGAGAGTCCTCTTTCTAATGAAATTAGTTTCATCCAATTTGGATATCAGAGTAAAACGTTATGGTTGATCTACTTCAGACTATCAAAACAGTCCACCAAAGGACAGATTCGAGAATTATTTAATTTTTAGGGGCGTTTTGGTCATTCCCCCTCACCCAAAATCCATCCAAACCCTATATTAAAGCCTATTAGAAGCATTATATGTTATATTTCATCAAATTCCCTCAAAAAGAAAACCCTAAGCTCCTACATCCAACTTCAAGAACCTCCAAAGTTCACCATTAATTCTGCAAATTTATTCAAGATTCCAAGTTCCTAGTTCAAGAACTTCAAGAACCTCCAAAGTTCACCATTAATTCTGCAAATTTATTCAAGATTCCAAGTTCCTAGTTCAAGAACTCCAAGAACCATCATTCAAAGGCACGATTAACATCTCAAAAATGAGTATCGATCTAAAGTTCATCATTCAAGGTATGTGGGGATTTTCAACAAGAACTCTTTCGTTCTTGTGCCCAAAAGTAATTTTCTTTTCAAAGGCATGATTTTTATTTGATTTTTATGAATTTGAAGCATGAACCCATATCTTATGATGATTATTATGAAATCTTGATGTTTATGATTTTGAAAGATGAATTTACATGTGTGGTGATATAAAGCATGAATCTTGAACGATATTTATCATGATTTTGATATTTGGGTCGTGAATCCCCATTGGATTTTTTTTTAGAAAGTGTGTGTTATAAGCACGTTGATGTTGAATATTTGAGATATTTTGAATGATTTGACCTTTTAGTCTTAATGGAGTTGTTTTGAACTCGAGTGTGAAAGAAATCCACAACGTGGTTGATTTTGATAGATGGGAAACATGATGACTCCCGATGTATATTTATATATTACTGAAATTATTTTGTTGTAGATTGTCTTTGAAATGATCTGAGCTAAGTCCGGGAGAAATCTTTAGCACCGAGTGGGAGGTATAAAGCGACCTTACTTCCCTAGAACTACGTGCCCCCATAGGAGTGAGCCTGAGACTGATTTATATAGTGATCACTAGTTTGTGTGGATTTGATATCGATAGTCCTACTCCAATGGAAAGGATAGGATGGCTCTCCCCAACGTGGGTTGTACATTGGACTCCATGTAGCTCACATGGTTCATGTCGGTTATAGGATCTCCCAGTGTGTGTGTGTGTTTCCTTGTGTCTATGGTGAATGGTGAAGTGATTTGAAAGTGGAATTGTGAAAGTTATTCTTTCGAAAGATTTAAACGATATTTACATTATGAGAATTGATATTCTTGATGAACTGAAAGTGATTGACAAATTATATGATGACTCACATGTGTTATTATACTTATTTCATCCTCTCATGATTATGATGATTTTCTTCGGGCTATGTGAGTTTTTCATACATTCTGCATATTTCTTATAAATATTTATTATGATGATGTTTCTACAACTGCATACACCCTCATATACTCGGTTCCTTTCTATGGTACTGACCCACATCTTCGAATGTGGGCTGCATTTTCTCGGAATGTAGGTACAAGGTATAGTTGCACCTTCGGATCCAGTCAGTTCGTGGTATCCAATCAACATGTGATGAGTCCTTTTGATTCAAGGGCTTGGGTTAGTTATGCAGAGTTTATAGTGTTGTATTTTCTTTATTCAGTCGTATTGAGTTGGGGTAGTCGGGAGTCATGACCCGGCTACCTACAGTCAGTACTAGTAGAGGCTTCATAGACAGTCAGTAGAAGTTGATGTATTTTGTTTCAATTTTGGTTGTAAAGGTAGAATTGTAATCCTGTAAAATTCCATTTTTGTATCGATCCGATTCAGAAAAGAGTAAATTTCTGCTGATTTGTATGGATTTGTATTTTTATTCAGTTGCTTATTAGTTATGCCAGTAGAAGGGTTAGCTCGGGGTCACTTGTGACCCTAAGCACCGTGTGACATCTCGGGACCCGATTTCGGGGCGTTACATTTAACCCCTCATTAGCCATCAACCAACAAGATCATCCACTTTACAATACATGGTTCATAATAATTTTACAATATCATTCAAAAACTATTCATACTTATTGGGTCTTTACCCTAGTTCAAAACATCATCAACATAAGACTAGAAAATTCACTTAGACATTATCACGAACACCTTGTGTGCATGCCTTTACCAAGGCCACTTTCATGGTGGAAATCATTAAGATTAGAGTTACTCACTAAAGGAACTGTACCCTAGGGTACGAGTCTTACCCTGACTCGTACCATATGTTTTTCCTATGTCACCTATACTCTTAATGGTATGAGCATACACCCTTGAGTCGTATCCAATGGGTAATAATCAACCCCTAACTCATATGCTTCAACCATATAAAAATAGTTCACTCAAAGTTCAAGTCCAAACTCTATACGACTCACTTGGTACGACTCGTACCCTTTGGTATGATTGAGGAGGGGGTCACTTGTACCTCAAACAGTGAGTAGCCATCACCACACTGCCTAGGATACGAGAAGGGAGGGGAAAGGAGGATACGACTCATATCCAAGGGGTACGACTCATGCCCCTAGTCGTACCCAACTCAAAGACACCCAATGAATAAGTTCTTCTCATGGTTGAAAACCTAGGTATTTCAATTCTCCCCCACTTAGATCATTCATTCGCGAATGATAGGCAAGGCAATTATAACATAAGTTAACACATTATCATACATCAAAACAACCTTGAAACAAGTTAGGACAAAGCACACAACAAGGATACAACACAACACATATCATGATCTTCATCAAACAACCATTTCATTTCATTGATCTTGGGACTCAAACCCATCATTTATCAAATACACTTGTTCATTTCAAAGCTTGGGGACTTAAACCCCTTACTTATCAACACTTACTCATTTCATAACTTAGGGACTTCAACCCATCAACTTATCAAAGATACTTGCTCAATTCAAGGTTTAGGTACTCGAACCCATCATTTACCAATGACACAAATCAACTCAAGATACTAGGGACTTAAACCCATTGTAACAAGGACACACATGATTTCAAAGCATTATGGACTTGAACCCATGGTCTAGAAACACAAAATTCAATTCAAACATTGGGGACTTCAACCCATTATCTATCAAAGACATAAATCAAGGTAAGGAGATTAACACATATCTCCATTACAAGTTTTTGGAATGGGAAACAAATGTGGATACTTGGACTTCATGTCCTCTTTCGCTTCCCACGTAGCTTCCTCAAACTTTTGGTTCCTCCATAAAACCTTCACCAAAGATATCTCTTTTGTTTGCCACCAGCGAACTTGCCGATCTACGATCCTCACCGGGATCTCCTCAGAGGACAAAGAGTCTGAGATGTCAACATCCCTCAAGGGAACAATCAACGAAGGATCACCCATACATTTCCACACCATAGATACATGGAAAACCAGGTGAATGGAGTTCATACTAGAAGACAACTCCAACTCATAAGCAACATTGCCGACCCTCTTCACAATCAAGTAGGGACCAACATACCAAGGACTAAGCTTCCCTTTTTTACCAAACCGCATCACTCCTTTCATGGGAAATACTTTTATGAACGCCCAATCACCATACTAAATTCTAAGTCCCTATGCCTCACATCCGCATAGGACTTTTGGTAACTTTGAGCAGTTTTTAATCTATCATGAATTACCTTCACCTTCTCTAAGTCTTGGTGAACTAAATCGGGGCCAAGCAACTTACCCTCACCAACTTCGTACCACCCAATAGGAGATCGACATCTCCTACCATATAATGCCTCAAAAAGGGCAATGCCAATACGAGAGTGGTAACTGTTATTATAGGCGAACTCAATCAAAGGCAAGTGGTCATACTAAATACTACCATACTCAATCACACAAGCCCGCAACATATCCTCCAATGTTTAGATGGTCCTCTCCACTTGCCCGTCCATTTGCGGGTGAACAGTGGTCCTAAGGCACACTCTAGTACCTAAACTTTTTTGGAACAACTTCAATAAATAAGATGGGGATGGAGGACCACGATCCAAAATAATCAAAACCAGAGCATCGTGCAACTTCACAATCTCCGCAAGGTACAACTTAGCTTAATCTTCCGCCGAGTAATTTGTCTTTATAGGCAAAAAGTGAGCAGACTTGGTTATTCTATCAACAATGACCCATATAGAATCACATTGATTCCAAGATCAAGGAAGACCGGTAACGAAATCCATATTAATTGCCTCCCACTTCCATTCAAGTAATGTAATTTCTTGATATAAGCCCCCGGGCCTCATGTCAACATTCACTTGTTGGCACACCATAGACTTAGCCACATAACTAGCCACATCACGTTTCATATTATCGCACCAAAAGAACTCTCTAAGATCATGATACATTTTGGTGGAATTGGGGTGAATAACATAACGGGATTCATGAGCCTCGACTATGACCCTTTCCCTCAACTCAATCCATCGACGTCGGGAACACATAGTCTACCTTGGTATCTCAAGATACCATCACCACCAATCATAAAGTCCTCAACTTTGTGTTGACCCACATTACTCTTGATCCTCATCAAGCCAGGGTCCAATACTTGCTTTTCCTTTATCTCAACAACAAGAGATGACTGGGATATCGGAAGCATAAATGCACCACCATTCTCGGAGTCTGCAAGTCGAACTCCAAGATTAGCCTAATGGTGAACTTCCTTCACCAATTCAAGATTATTCTTATCCACATGGGCCAAAATTCCTATGGACAATCTATTAAGAGAATCAACAACTACATTTGCTTTACCGGAGTGGTAATGAAGACTCATATCATAGTCTTTCAATAACTCAAGCCAACTCCTTTGCCTGAGGTTCAACTCCTTGAGTGAACACATATTGAAGACTCTTATGATGGAAAAAGATATCAACATGAACCCCATAATGATGATGTCGCCAAATCTTTAATTCAAAAATCACGGCTAACAACTCTAAGTCATCAGTAGGGTAGTTCTTTTTGTGAACTTTCAATTGCCTAGAAGCATAGGCTACCACCCTGCCATATTGCATTAACACATAATTGAGAACAGTATGAGAAACATCAAAATACACCACAAAGCCATCATTACATTCGGGCAAGGTCAAAATCGGAGCCGAAGTCAACTTATCTTTCAAACTCTCAAAACTACCCTCACACACATCCGATCACAAGAACTTGACATTCTTTTGGGTTAACTTAGTCAATGGGGTAGCTATAGTCGAGAAACTCTCTACAAATATTCTATAGTAACCGGCTAGACCCAAGAAGCTCTAAATATTGATTGAAGTCATAGGTCTAGGCCATTTCTTAACTACCACATCATTTTGGGGGTCTACCATAACCCCCTCACTAGAGATAGCATGACTAATAATAGCTATGGCTCTCAACTAAAACTCATACTTGGATAACTTGTCATACAAATAATGATCCTTTAAAGTTTGCAACACGATACAGAGGTTGTCGGTATGTTCCGCCTCACTCTTAGAATAGACTAAGATGTCATCAATAAAGACCATAACAAACATGTCCAAGAACGGACAGAAGGCCTATTAATCAAATCCTTGAATGCCGCCATGGCATTAGTCAACCCAAAAGACATGACAAGAAACTTATAGTGACCATACTGAATTTTAAAGGCAGTTTTAGGGATATCCGCATCCCTAATTTTAAGTTGATGGTAACCCATTCTAAGATCAATCTTAGATAAATACTTCACATCCTGAAGTTGATCAAACAAATCATCTATCCTAGGAATAAGATATTTATTCTTTACGGTTATTTTGTTCAACTGGAGATAATCAATGCACATACGAAGGGAACCATCTTTCTTGCGCACCAACAACAACGGAGCACCCCAAAAAGACACACTAGGATAGATAAAAACTTTATCTAAGAGGTCTTTCAATTGATCCTTAAGCTCTTTTAGCTCTGCCGGTGCCATTCGATAAGGAAGGATGGAAATCGAACGAGTGTTCAAAATAAGATCAATCCCAAAATCAATTTCCCTATCGGGAGGAACACTGGGAAGATCATTGGCAAATACCTTGGGAAACTTATTAACCACTAGAACAAATTCTAGAGAAAGCTCTTCCGAGTTAGAATCTTTAACTCGGATCAAATGATACAAAAACCCCTTTGAAATCAACTTTTGGGCTTTAAGATAAGAAATGAACCTCCCCTTAGGCTCTAAGGAACCACCTTTCCATACAATGACTGGCTCATTAAGAAAATTAAACATGACCCTATGAGTCCGACAATCTAAGAAAGCATAATATGAATGCAACCAATCCATCCCTAGAATGATATTAAAATCGACCATTTCCAACTTTATCAAGTTTATAAGAGTATCTCTACAACCAATGGATACCACACCCCCCCATAGACTTTTTTAAAAACTACAGAGCTGTAATGCCCCAAAACTGGGTCCCAAGATGTCACACGGTGCTTAAGGCTATAAGTAGCCCTAAGCTAACCCTTTGAGCCAGCTACTCCATATACTTACTTAGAGGTAGCATGCATGAACTTTAACGTAGAAATATCAAATGCTAAGAAAATATTAATGAAATACTTGGTTTGAACAAACTGCAACTTAAAGAAAACCTCAAAATACTGGTAATCTGATGACTAGTCTGACAAACCTCTACTACTTCAAACTAGAGAGCCATTGGGACAGCTCCCTAACTGACTCATACTCAACAGACAAGAATTAAACAACTACTAAATAAAACTGGAAGTCTGAGAATAATAGGTCCCCAAAACATGAGGACTCACCATGGCTGACATGTAGATAGAAGTGCTCGAAAGGATCACTGGTGAGGCTGAGACTGAGCACCTGAACCTACATTACAAGAATAAATGGCATAGAGACAAAATATGTGGGTCAGTACTTTAGGAATGTACTGAGCATATGAGGGAGTGTGCAATTAAAATAATCAATATCATAAGCTTTTATAGAAAACCTGCATGGTGTAAAACATACTCACATAGCTTGAAATAAATATATGCCACAAGACTCATAAATCATCATGCTTTTACTTAAAATCTCAAATTATCATTACACTTGAGATTATTAGGACCATAGCTTTCAAAACACTTATACTTTCAAAACTTTATGACTAAAACTCTTTGAAACTTGGAAGACTTTAGGACTTAGAGAACTTTAGGAACTTAGGGAGTATCTCTTAACCGACATAAACCATGTGAGCTACATGGAGTCCAACGTGCTACCCACATTGGGGAGAGCTGTTCTATCCTTGCCATAGGATAAAACTTTAACTTTAGTGATCACTATCTTAACCTACTTGGGGTATATCAATAACCTATAGGGGCACGTAGTTTTGGGGCATGAGGCTTCGGAATCAAGCCCAACTCGGTGCTAAATACTACTCCCTTACTTAGCTCAGAACTTTAGAAAATCCACCATAAAATAATTCACCAATATATATATATATATATATATATATATATATATATAATGGGAGCCAAAATGCCATCCCCTTTACTTCAAACTCAAGAATGTGGATTTCTATCTTAACTTATAATCAAAAATCACTTCTTGATATTATTTAAAAATCACTAACATCTCATTCTCAAACTCATGCTTTAACCATAAGGTTCAACTCACAACAATAGGACTTGAAATTCTCAAAACATGATATAGACGTTGAATTATGCAACTTAAATCATAAATTGACAATTTTAAACATTAATATGTATAATAATATTACAACTCAAAGCTTGGTTAAGGCATAGTTTCATAAAACTCAAAATATAATAACATGATAGGAATTCTCCATGAATTTACGAAATACTTTACGAAAATATGTAACTTTTGGGCACAAGAACAAAAGGGTGTTCTTGTTCAAAACCACATTCCTTAAACTTGGAGATTTTGGATGACTTCAAAAATTTTGGAAGGTTATTCATTAACTATTGGGTGTCCCTTATAGGTCTCTTAATGAGGAATTCAAATATGCAAGAATTATCGAATTCTCACGGTTGAATCTCTAGATAATTGGATTTTTATGTTGAAATCCTAACCTTGTGGTTGAAGGTGCGCAGAGAATTTTGAGATGTTTAACTAAATAGAATAGAAGATAATACGTTCCTTGAGGGTTAAAAGTCGTGGGAAGTGAAGAAAAAAGACCAAAATACCCTTACTAAACCGCTTGCCAGTTGCTGAAAATCTAAGGCTGACGACATTTGTGATAGGCCGTCAGACTTGTGATAAGTCATCACAAATGTCGTCACTGGGGGGCTGTTTCTGCCTAAGGTTGACAACATTTGTGATAAGTCATAACACTTGTGATAAGTTATCAAAAATATCATCACTGGGGGCTGAATTCTGCCTAAGGCTGCCGACATTTGTGCTAAGTCATCACACTTGTGATAAGTTATTAGAAATGATATCACTGGGGGATGAATTCTGCCTAAGGCTGACGACATTTGTGATAAGTCATCACACTTGTGATAAGTTATCAGAAATATCGTCACTCAGTTTTCTAGGCTGACATACTGGAGTAAAATGGGCATAACTTTTTGCTCCGGTATCGTATTTAGGCAAAATTGGTATAGTTGGAAAGCTAATTCAATTATATATTTGTTGGTTGGTCATGATCTCATAAATTCATAGTATAATGAGAGATATACTCATTTGAATTTGACTATACCAATATCCTTCTCAAGAATTTAATTGGTAAGGAATGCTTTGATTCGTCTAATAGCTAGGACACTTTTGAGGCCTTAATACTCATAAAACTAGATCATGTAACTAACAAATCACTAACTTTATTTCAAAAGATCTTGAAGCAGGGTTCTACTATTAGTTGAAATTTTAGGGTATTACAATATCTCCCCCTTGGAAACATTTGTCCTCGAATGTCACTAGTTGAGCTAGGAATGCAGAGAAAACTGAGGATTCACAATTGGAATAGTTCTCTAAATTGAATATATGTCATTCTAAACTTTCGAGTATCCCTGAGAGGGCACAAATTTGCAACAAACTAGCTATATAGTTGAATATTTGGTTAGAAAGGGATGAATTAAGAAAAGTAATACCTTCGTCTTGCTCTGAACTTGTGAAGAAGAGGTGTGAGTACTTAGATCGCATATCTTCTTCGGCTTCCCAAGTAGCACCCTCAACTGACTGGTTCCGCCATAAAACTTTAACCAATGGAACTTCTTTTCTCCTTAGTCTACGGACTTAGTAATCTAGGATCTTAACTGGAACCTCATCAAACGAAAGGTTATTCTGAACATCTAAGCTATCAGGAGAATCAACAACGACAGAATCACCAATATGCTTCTTAAGCATGGAAATATGGAAAATAGGATGAACAACTGACAACTCTGCAGGCAACTCAACTTCATAGGCTACTTTTCCAACATGGCTGAGAATTCTATAAAGGCCAACGTAATGGGGACTAAGTTTCCCCTTCTTCCCAAACCTTTTCATTCCTTTCATGGGCAAAATTTTCAGATACACCCAATCATTAACTTCAAACTCAAGGTCTTTTCGTATCACATCTGCATATGACTTTTGACGACTCTGAGCTGTCTTTAACCTTTATCTAATGAACTTCACCTTCTTCATCGCCTCAAATACTGCATCAGGTATAACCAAAGTAGCTTCACCCACTTCGAACCAACCTTTGGGTGATCTACATCTCCTACCATATAAAGCCTAAAATGGTGCCATCTTGATACTAGCATGGTAACTATTGTTGTAAGCAAACTCTATCAACGACAAATGCTCATCCTAACTACCTTTGAAATCAAGGGCACACACTCTTAACATGTCCTCAAAAGTTTAGATAGTCCTCTCAGCTTGACCATCTGTCTGCAGATAAAAAGCGAAACTCATATGAACTTGGGTACCAAGACCTTTCTGAAACGCTCTCCAGAACTGAGAAGTGAACTGAGTACCCCTATCTGAAATGATAGACAAGGGAACTCCATGCAACCTGACTAACTCCCAAATATACAGTCTAGTATAGTCCTCAGCTGTATAAGATGTGTGCATAGGAAAGAAATACGCTGACTTAGTCAGCCTGTCGACAACAACCCAGATGGAATCATGATGGTGTCGGGAAAGAGGTAAGCCAACCACAAACTCCATTTTTATCTCTTCCCACTTCCAAGTTGGGATACAAAAGTCTTGCATCACACCACCAGGTCTTTAGTGCTCAACCTTAACTTGTTGACATGTTGCACACTTTTCCACAAAATTAGCTATATCCTTCTTCATACCACACCACCAATAGATTTCCCGCAAGTCGCGGTACATCTTGGTAGTGCCGGGATGTATAGAATACCACACACCATGCGCTTGAGCCATAATTCTCTGCCTCAGATGACCAATATCGGGAACACATAATCTACCCTGCAACCTCAACATACCATCTCCTCCTTGAGAGAAAATATCTACCTTTTTGTCCTTGACTGACTCTTTCAGTCTGACCAAGCTAGCATCTAAGTCTTGCTTCTCCTTCACTTCCGAAACCAAAGAGGATTCAGAACTACTCTGCACTAAAATATTTCCCTCAGTGGAATCAAGCAACTTAACACCCAGTCTAGCCAGACGATGCACATCATGAGCCAACTCTTTCTTACCTACCTCCACATGTGAAACACTACCCATAGACATCCTGCTAAGGGGATCTGCCAAAATATTGACCTTTCCCAGATGATATAAAATGCTCATATCATGGTCTTTTAATAATTCTAACCACCTCCGCTGCCTAAGATTCAACTCCTTCTGAGTCAACACATACTGTAGGCTTTTATGATCAGTAAAAACATCAACATGCACACCATACAAATAATATTTCCAGATTTTTAGAGCAAACACTACAACAACCAACTCTAAGTTATGGGTTGGGTAATTCTTGTTATGAGGTTTCAACTGTCTAGAAGCATAGGCTATAACTTTACCCCTCTACATCAATACACAACCCAAACTAACTCTTGAAGCATCACAGTATACCACAGAACCATCTACACCATTAGGCAAAGTTAACACAGGGGCAAAAGTGAGTCTAGTCTTTAACTCCTAAAAACTCTTCTCACAGGAATCCGACCAGAGAAACTTAACTTTCTTTTGGGTCAACCGAGTCATAGGAGACGCAATGGAAGAGAAACCTTTAAAGAAACATTGGTAATAGCCAGCTAGACCCAAGAACTTCTATTATTAGATGGAGAGATAGGCCTAGGCCAATTTCTTACAACCTCTATTTTTTTAGGATCAACTCTAATACCTTCGGCTGAAATAATATGACCCAGAAACACTACAGACCTTAGACAAAACTCACACTTACTGAATTTGGCGAACAACTCATGATCTCTAAGAGTTTTCAAGATGATTCTAAGATGGTCTGCATGATCACCCTCACTTCGGGAATACACAAGGATGTCGTCGATAAACACAATGACGAACATATCAAGATATGGCTTAAACACTCGATTCATGAGGTCCATGGAAACTACTGGGGCATTAGTTAGATCAAAATACATGAAAAGAAACTCAAAATGACCATAGTAGGTTAGAAATTCTATTTTCGGAATATCACACTCCCTTACTTTGAGTTGGTGTGTAATACCCCAAAAAATCCAAACAATATTAGAGACATGTACCAAGCACATGAATAGTACATCATGGTTATTTTATAGTTTTATGATTAAGTTAGATATATATTAAGGCTTCAAATAACTCTCATCTATCAGACGAATCAAAATATTCCTTACCGATTGAATTCTTGAGAAGGATATTGGTATAGTCAACTTCAAATGAGAATATCTCTAATTATACTTCGAATTTTTGAGCTCATGACATAAAAATATAGATAATTGAATTATCTTTCCAACGATACCAATTTCGCCTAAATCCGATATCGGAGCAAAGAGTTATTCCTATTTTACTACAGCATGTCAGGATGGAAACAGTGTGACGACATTCGTGGTAGCTTACCACATTTGTGACGCCCTATCAGGAAGGTCATCAGCCTTAGGTAGAAACCAGATCCTAAGTGATGAAATTCGTGGTAGCTTACCATATTTTTGATGCCATGTCACAAATATCATCATCCTTAGGATGAATCCAGATCCTAAGTGACGACATTCGTGGTAGCTTACCACATTTTGATGCCATGTCACAAATGTCGTTAGCTTTAGGCAGAATCCAGCTTCTGTGTGACAACATTTTTGATGGCTTACCATATTTTTGATGCCTTTTCACAAATGTCGTCAGCCTTAGGCAGAATCCAGCTTCTGTGTGACGACATTTTTGATGACTTACCACATTTTTTACGCCATGTCACAAATGTCGTCAGCCTTAGGCAGAATCCAGCTTTTGTGTGACGACATTTTTGACGGCTTGTCACATTTTTTATGCCTTGTCACAAATGTCATCAACTATTATTTTCAGCAACTGAGAATTTATTTCAGAAGGGTATTTTGGTTTTTTCCCTTCACTCCCCACGACTTATAGTCCTAAAGTGGCGTAATTTTCCCCACTTTTATTCAGTTAAGCATGTCAAAAACCCTCTCTTACACTTTCAACCACAAGATTAGAGTTTTCTCTCAAGATCATCTCCTCAGCAACAAGAATATTCTTTCCCAAAGGGGTTAAACCCTAGTCAAGAAAAATCAAGGGCAAGCCTAAGGATTTCTTCAGGAACCTTCAGAAACATTAGATCTCTTTTAAGATCAAGTTTTAAGGTATGCATAGTGTTCATCTATGGATCCAATCCGTTCATAGAGCTCAAGAACAATGTTTTAAATACTATTTTGTGAACCTTTTTGTAGTGATATGAGCATGTACATATTGATGATTGTTGTTTAAGTTTCAAGATGATATCTAGAGGTGTTTTCATGGAATATATATGCTTATTAGTTGAAAACTATGAACCTTAGATGGTGTAAAATGGTACAAGTTATGAAACACACCTATGCCTTAAAGAATGCATGCAAGGTGTTCGATAAAATGCTTAGGATGCTAGAAATTCATGTTTATATGGTTCCATGATGTCTAAATGATAAGTCCATGTTAGCTATATACTTTAATATGAATTCCATGCTTTTCATGTGTTTCTATTATTGTGGTATGAAGCATGTATGATAATGGAGATATACAATATGCACACGAAATATAGATATGCACTCCCTACCATGCTTAATATGTTGAGGAACTACATGATGTATAATATCCTCTATTTATGATAATGTGAATTATGGACTCCAATCTTATGATCAAGTCAGTCATGTTGTGTCCGTTTCCTTCCATCGGGTCCTGGGGGTATTCGTACCAGAAAACTATAGCTGTGTGCCTAGAGACATGTCATGTTTCATGATATACAAAATCAAGCCATGATTCAGTAGAATTCAGTCAGTCATGTGACTCAGGAAAACTCAGTAATCTCAGTAGTTCAGTATTCTTTGTAATCTCAGTGCTCAGTAACCTCTGTAATCTCAGTAATTCAGTAATCTTAGTGATCTTAGTACTCAGTAATATCTGTAACTCCAGTATTCAAAGTCAATCTCAGTAACTTCAGTACTCTCAACCAGTCCTCAGAACTCAGTACATTCCGTCAGTCATCGAAACCCAGTAATCATAGTTTAGCTCCGCTAAACAATACCACTAGTATCAATCTAGTTAATTAGTATAATTTCAGCTAATCAGTTCAGTTCAGTTATTCAGTTCAGCCCAGTTATTGAGTTCAGTGTCTTTCAGATGGGAGTAGGATTTAGCATCGAGTGATCCTAAGTATGGGGACTCACCCGCTAGATTAGGACTGAGATCCTTAGAAGCAATCCCTAAGTTCTAGAACTATGTAGACAACATAGGTTGAGATATCGCAGCCTATTATATGAGGGTAGATGAGGTGGCTTAACCTGTTATATGAGGGTTCCCAGCGTTCTCACTAGAGTTACCTGTTATATGAGGGTTGCTCACATGTTGTCCTTACCAGTGGCATGGTATTGATACCCTTCCAGTCAGGGCAGAGATTGGACCTCAGTCAGCTTAGCTTGGGGCATGTCGGTTAGATAAATACATCCCACTATTTCAGTTACAGATTCAGGACTATCAGATACAGTCAACTCAATTCAGTAGTACAAATTCAGTACTATTAGAGACTAACCGACGAGGTGGCTTAACCTGTTATATGAGGGTTCCCAGCGTTCTCACTAGAGTTAACTGTTATATGAGGGTTGCTCACATGTTGTCCTTACCAGTGGCATGGTATTGATACCCTTCCAGTCAGGGCAGAGATTGGACCTCAGTCAGCTTAGCTTGGGGCATGTCGGTTAGATAAATACATCCCACTATTTCAGTTACAGAATCAGGACTATCAGATACAGTCAACTCAATTCAGTAGTACAAATTCAGTACTGTTAGAGACAATCAATCCTTATCATTATAAATAGACTTCATGATCACCCATTAGACAGGACTGATCTTAACTATAGTTAAACAGTATCAGAATCATCAGATTTAAAGATTACTTGCTAGATAGGACTGATCTCAAATTCAGTTACTCCATATAAAACAGAACTCAGATAGTTCCATCAGAACTTAGACTATTAGATATAGTTGCTCAGTATTAGTTACATCAGTTAGACCGATCATCACAGTTATATCAGTTATATCAGTTTTTTAAACTCATGTATCAGTCATATCAGTTATCAGAATTCATGATATCAGTATTCAGCTTCAGGATTGTCAGACACAGTCAACCAGACCAGTTTTTCATAATTCGAACTATCAGAAATAGTCGTTCATCTATTCAGTATCTCAGTATCAATACACTCATGTTGTCAGTATTCAGACTCAGTAGTTAGTATCTCCACGAGTTCAGTTACAGTTATGTATGTATGTATGTATTCTCACGTTTATATTAGTCAACATTGTTCATGCATATAACCCTTTGCATTTAGCCTACCTCACTCATATACTCAGTACATTCAGACGTACTGATGCATTTACGCTATGGTGCTTTCTCTTATGTTACACCATAGGTTCAGAGGTACGAGCTCTTGATCAGCAGTAGCATTCCAGTGTTCAGAGTTTGCAGTGGGTCCTTCTCATTCGAGGATGATATGATTATTACTATATTTACTATTCAGTTTCTAGATGGAGTTAGTTGGAGACATGTTCCTTTAACTCCTTATTCAGTTCAGTTAGAGACTTTCAGACTAGATGTCAGATTAGATATTCAGATCTCATTATTTTCAGTATTTATGACTTATTTTAGTATTGTTATACCTTTTTCAGATATTTTGTTATCAGACGTTTATTCAGTTCGAACCTTATGGCCTTTCATGTTTATGTTTCTGTATTTTATGATATATTATACAGTATACAGGTACAAATATCAGTCATGGATTAGCTTGTGGTCCTTCGGGGTCATGAGCACCATGTAGCATTCCGGTTCAGAAAATCGGTGTGTTACAAACTTGGTATGAAAGCCTAAGGTTCAATAGAGTCCTAGGAAATCTGAAAGCCGCATCTAGTAAAGTCTTGTACATGCGTGTGTTGTGCACCACACTTATGTGTAGGAGGCTATGAGATGTTTTAGGAACAGTTTCCCTTCTTTCTTGTCTCAGATTGTGCTATAGAAAGGTTCTCTAAGAAAACTCATATAGATTCTCATCATGCTTTAGTCATGTCAACTTTACCTTACTTTCAAGGTAACAGAAGTAGTGAAGCTCAAGTCCTATAGATAGGGCTTTCTTAAATAGTCCCTACAGATAGCTATGGGATTTCCCTCATGCTCAACAGTATCCCATCAGTTTAGTTATGTCCCAAAGTTGTACAGATCCCATTCATGATCATGAGAACTCATTCTCGAACCCAGATTTAGATATACCAGCAGATCACTTCTCAAAATCCTATGATAGCATGTGACCCCGAGTTAGAAGCATGAACCCAGGAGTTTAGTAGTAGACAAATTGGGATATGATATCTAGATTGAATAGATTATGTATTCATGGGGATAGTTGTGCTATAATGAATCAGTAGGCTTGAACAATGTGAGTTAGAAAATTTAAGTTTAGTGACTTGAAATTAAGCATGAAGGTGTGAATGTGATACTAGTAGTATGTGAGGAAAACAGGGGTAGATGATGTGTTTAGTAAGGCAAGCATGTGTTAATCAGAGTGTAAGTATGTGATGATGATTGCAGTTCAGTTCAGAGATTAGTTTAGTGTTCACGGACGTATGATGATGGCTAAAAGCTAAGGGAGAGATAATAGATCAAGTAACCAAGTCAGGCTCTCAGATTCCAGTAGTAGTGCCAGTATGTACAAAAAAGAAGTTAGGGAAGACGATTCCTGACCCATCCTTATCTCAGCGTAAAGCTTCATACTTTAGTTGGCATAATGCCTATGCATTCTTCATGTCTCATATTCCATAAATACTGCTTATATTCACACGCATTCCATAGAATCGTGTGCACTTTCAGTTTCCAGTATAGGGAATTTAGTCCTAGATCACTCAGTGTTACAAATCATGTTCCATAAACTCAAACATTCCAGAATCAGGTCATGTAGCTCATGACTCATGTACATATATCATGCTCCCCAGTATACTCAGTTTCCATGACTCATGCTACATCCCTACTGATCAGTTAAATTCAGACTATGTCATGCATACCCTCAGTTTAGACCTTTTGGTACACACATGGTATTTATATTCTATTCCTCAGACTTCAGTCAAGGTCTAATTTCAGTTATGTGTCTATTCATGTTTCAGATTCTCCTGACTTAACCCCTTCAGTGAGCTCTCTTTGTGACAACAGTGTAGTATAGCGATGAGTAGTTGCTTAAATAAGAGAGTGAATGATTCATGTTAAGAGAAGGTTGTTGTATGCTTTCTTTACACAAGGGTGTAGTTACGAAGATAGGCTTGAATATTCTGTTAGTATGCAAGCAAAGAGATAGCAAGAGGTAGTACTTAGAAATTGGGAAAATTCAGAGTGTGAATGTATATTCAGATCCTTGACTTATGTCAGCCTTCATTGTGCAACTATCACAACTCAGTTTCTATCTCAGTTACAGTTCAGTACTTAGTAATTAATGTTCAGTCTTAGAATTAAGCACTTTGGTATCAGTTTAAACCTCAGTTTCAGTATTCAGTTATCAGGACCCAACATTTAGATCCAGTATGGATCCCCGTTATAGTCTTAAGTTATAGTGTCAGCATTAGATCATTATTCAGCTCAGAAATTCAGTTCAGTTTTAGACTTGCTTGACCATAGCGTACAGTTATCAGCTACTCAGTTATAGGTATTTCAATACCTCAGTCTATGGAATGATTCCAAATCATGTAATACGTTTGGTCCTGCATTTTCAGATAGTATAGCTTTCATGAAATCCATGATCAGTTACCTCATGTTACCCAGTCAGCCCCTTTTCATATGCATAATACTTTATGTCCTCAATCCAACCACTCGGATTAAGTATAATTGAGTCTTGCATACCCAATATTCAGTTACCAGTTACTTAATTAATCAGATAAGTCAGTATGTCTATGCATTCGTACATCACGCTTCGGTTTCAGATCTCAGATAATTAGTCACGATTTCATATCTAGGTGCCTTGTGCATCGCCTCAACATCCTCAACCTCTCAGCAAGGTCAGTCCAGCATCCTTCAAGGGACCTAGTGTACCAAGGGGGAGATACATGATAGCCCCCAAACTTCCATGATTCAAATATGTCATTTTCTTTGATGAATCCAGTCTGGAGTAGGGGTATTCATAAGTGGTCCTCTATATTCGAACTCAACAGTAAGCCATGTAATCAATGGCTCAGTTTAGCCATGATACGATACTTCGTCCATGTCATGCATTACAGACTCAGTTCAGTTCATGTATCATGTTCCAGACTCAGTTATGTTCTTATGTCTCCGCTCATGCATATTAAGTAATCAATCTCAGACTCATCGATATTTTTAGTTCAAGGTAACAACCTTCCTTGAAGTTGCTCATTCTCATGTTCATATTTCAGTAACAAACTTGGTATTCAGTTCTATGCTTAGTTTTTAGTTCAAACTTGGTATCTTTACCATTACATGTTCAGTTACATGTTCATAAGTCAGTTCAGTCATGTATTCACGCATTAGATATGCATGGTCAGCTTATCAGTACTTTCAGTCATGCATTCACGTATCATGTCAGTCATATAATCATGCATCAGATATTCATGGATTCAACTTATCAGTTAAGCATCAGATATGCATTCTTAGTTTGAGAAACTCAATTTATTAGAACACTCAGTCCTACATTCATAAATCATCTACCCATGCATCAGATATGCATGTACAGTATGATATGCTCAGTTTTTAGTCATGTCAGCCATGAAATCATGATCAGTCATTCATGCTATATATGCGTCATTTTATCTTTTCTCCCCTCTCAAGCAGTCATTATTCGAGGACGAATGTTTCCAAGAGGGAGATATTGTAATACCCCAAAAAATCCAAACCAATATTAGAGCCATGTACCAAGCTCATGCATAGTACATCATGGTTATTTTATAGTTTTATGATTAAGTTATATGTATATTAAGGCTTCAAATAACTTCCAGCTATCAGACGAATCAAAATATTCCTTACCGATTGAATTCTTTAGAAGGATATTGGTATAGTTAGATTCAAACTAGCATATATCTCATTATACGGTGAATTTTTGAGCTCATGACCTATCAAAATATAGATAATTGAATTAGCTTTCCAACTATACCAATTTCACCTAAATCCGATATTGGATCAAAGAGTTATTCCTATTTTACTCCAGCATATCAGGCTGGAAATAGTGTGACGACATTCGTGGTAGCTTACCACATTTGTGACACCCTATCACGAAGGTCGTCAGCCTTAGGCAGAAACCACATCCTAAGTGATGACATTTGTGGTAGCTTACTACATTTGTGATGCCCTATCATGAAGGTCGTCAGCCTTAGGCAGAAACCAACTCCTAAGTGACGACATTCGTGGTAGCTTACCACATTTTTGACGCCATGTCACAAATGTCGTCAGCCTTAGGCAGAATCTAGATCCTAAGTGATGACATTCATGGTAGCTTACCACATTTTGATTCCATTTCACAAATTTCGTCATCCTTAGGCAGAATCCAGCTTCTGTGTGACGACATATTTGATGGCTTACCATATTTTTGACGCCATGTCACAAATGTCGTCAGCCTTAGGCAGAATCCAGCTTCTGTGTGATGACATTTTTGACGGCTTACCATATTTTTGATGCCATATCACAAATGTCGTCAGCCTTAGGCAGAATCCAGCTTCTGTGTGACGATATTTTTGACGCCTTGTCACAAATGTCGTCAGCTATGATTTTCAGCAACTGGGAATTTATTTCATAAGGGTATTTTGGTCTTTTCCCTTCACTTCCCACGACTTATAACCCTAAAGAGGCGTAATTTTTCCCATTTTTCTTTAGTTAAGTATCTCAAAAATCCTCTCTTATGCTTTCAACCACAAGATTAGGGTTTTCTCTCAAGATCATCTTCTCAGGAACAAAAATATTCTTTCCCAAAGGGGTTAAACCCTAGTCAAGAAAAATCAAGGGCAAGCCTAAGGATTTCTTCAGGAACCTTCAAAAACATTAGATATTTTTCATGATCAAGCTTTAAGGTATGCATAGTGTTCATCTATGGATCCAATCCGTTCATAGAGCTCAAGAACCATGTTTTAAATACTAATTTGTGAACTTTTTTGTGGTGATATAAGCATGTACATGTTGATGATTGTTGTTTAAGTTTCAAGATGATATCTAGAGGTGTTTTCATGGAATATATATGCTTGTTAGTTGAAAACTATGAACCTTAGATAGTGTAAAATGGTACAAGTTATGAAACACACCTATGCCTTAAAGAATGCATGCAAGATATTCGATAGAATACTTAGGACGCTAGAAATTCATGTTTATATGGTTCCATGATGTCTAAATGACAAGTCCATGTTAGCTATATACTTTAATATAAATTCCATGCTTTTCACGTGTTGCTATTATTGTGGTATGAAGCATGTATGATAATGGAGATATATAATATGCACACGAAATATAGCTATGCACTCCATACCATGCTTAATATGTTGAGGAACTACATGATGTATAATATCCTCTATTTATGATAATGTGAATTGTGGACTCCAATCTTATGATCAAGTCAGTGTGTTGTGTCAGTTTTCTTCCATCGAGTCCTGGGATGATTCATACCCGAAAACTATAGCTATGTGCCTAGAGCTATGTCATGTTTCAAGATATACAAAATCAAGCCATGATTCAGTAGAATTCAGTCAGTCATGTGACTCAGGAAAACTCAGTAATCTCAATAGTTTAATATTCTCAGTAATCTCAGTGCTCAGTAACCTCAGTATTCTCAGTAGTTCAGTAATCTCAGTGATCTCAGTACTCAGTAATATCTGTAACTTCAGTATTCAAAGTCAATCTCAGTAACTTCAGTATTCTCAACCAGTCCTCAGAACTCTGTATATTCCGTCAGTCATCAAAACCCTGTAAACTTAGTTTAGCTCCGCTAAACAATACCACTAGTATCAATCTAGTTAATCAATATCAGTTCAGCTAATCAGTTCAGTTCAGTTATTTAGTTCAACCCAGTTATTTAGTTCAGTGTCTTTCAGATGGGAGTAGGATTCAGTACCGAGTGATCCTAGTGATGGGGACTCACCCGCTAGATTAGGACTGAGATCCTTAGAAACAATCCCTAAGTTTTAGAACTATGTAGCCAGCATAGGTTGAGACATCGCATCCTGTTATATGAGGGTAGATGAGGTGGCTTAACCTGTTATATGAGGGTTCCCATCGTTCTCACTAGAGTTACCTTTTATATGAGGGTTGCTCACATGTTGTCCTTACCAGTGGTACAGTATTAACACCCTTCCAGTTAGGGCAGAGATTAGACCCCAGTTAGCTTAGCTTAGGGCATGTCGGTTAGATGAATACAGTCCACAATTTCAGTTATAGATTCAGGACTGTCAGATACAGTCAACTCAGTTCAGTAGTACAGATTCAGTACTATTAGCGACAATCAATCCTTATTATTATAAATAGACTTCATGATCACCCATTAGACAGGACTGATCTCAACTATAGTTACACAGTATCAGAATCATCAGATTTAAAGATCACCCACTAGATAGGACTGATCTCAAATTCATTTACTCAATATAAAATAGAACTCTGATAGTTCCATCAGAACTTAGACTGTTAGATACAGTCGCTCAATATCAGTTACATCAGTTAGGCCGATCATTACAGTTATATCAGTTATATCAGTTTTCTAAACTCATGTATCATTCATATCAGTTATCAGAATTCATGATATCAGTATTCAGCTTCAGGATTGTCAGACACAATCAACCAGACCAGTTTTTCATAATTCAAACTATCAGAAATAGTCGTTCATCTATTCAGTATCTCAGTATCAGTACACTCATATTGTCAGTATTCAGACTCAGTAGTTAGTATCTCCATAAGTTTAGTTACAGTTATGTATGCATGTATGTATTTTCACGTTCATATTAGTCAATATTGTTCATGCATATAACCCTTTGCATTTAGTCTACCTCACTCGTATACTCAGTATATTCAGACGTACTGATGCATTTGTACTATGGTGCTTTCTCTTATGTTACACTATAGGTTCAGAGGCACGAGCTCCAGATCAATATTAGCATTCCAGTGTTCAGAGTTTGCAGTGAGTCCTTCTTATTCGAGGACGATATGATTATTACTATATTTACTATTCAATTGCTAGATGGATTTAGTTGGAGACAGGTTCCTTCAACTCCTTATTCAGTTCAGTTAGAGGCTTTCAGACTAGATGTCAGATTAGATATTCAGATCTCATTATTTTTAGTATTTATGATTTGTTTTGGTATTGTTATACCTTTTTCAGACATTTTGTTATTAGACGTTTATTCAGTTCGAACCTTATGTACTTTCATGTTTATGTTTCCGTTTTTTATGATATATTATGCAGTATACAGGTACAGATATCATTCATGGGTTAGCTTGTGGTCCTTTGGGGTCATGAGCACCATGTAGCATTCCAGTTCAGAAAATTAGGGTGTTACATGGTGATAGCCAGACCTAAGGTCTATCTTGGAAAAATAACTCGCATCTTGCAACTGATCAAACAGGTCATCTATTCTCAGAAGGGGATACTTGTTTTTGACTGTGACCTTATTAAGCTGACGATAGTCAATGCACATACTCAAAGAACCATCTTTCTTTTGCACGAAAAGGATAGGTGCTCCCTAAGGAGATACACTGGGCATTATAAAACCTTTGTCTAAGATATCTTTGAGTTGTTCTTTCAACTCCTTAAGCTCTGCAGGTGTCATACGGTAGGGAAGAATGGAAATAGACTGAGTGTCGGGAAGAAGATCGATCCCAAATTCTATCTCTCTATCGGGAGGTACCCTTGGGAGATCTTCCAGAAAGACATCAGGAAACTCATTAACAATGTTGATTGAATGGATACTTGGGGTTTCAGACTTAGTGTCCTTAACTCTAACCAAGTGATAAAAGCAACCCTTAGATATAAGCTTCCTGGCTTTGAGATAAGAAATAAAATGACTCTTGGGAGGTACTGAACTCCCTGACCACTCAAAAATTGGTTTATCAGGAAACTGAAATTTGACTACACGAGTAAGACAATCTATAGATGCATAACAGGAATGAATCCAGTCCATACCCAGGATAACATCAAAATCAACCATCTCTAACTCTATTAAATCAGCAAGTATGACTCTATGAAGGACTGTAACAGGACAATTCTTGTATACTTGCTTAGCAATAACAGACTCCACTACTGGAGTAGAAACTAGAATAAGCTCAAAAATACTTTCGGGACTCTTCTCAAAATTCACAGCAACAAGTGGGGTCACATAATAAAAACTTGACCCGGGGTCCAATAGCACATAAACATCAAAATGAAATACACGGAGCATACTAGTAACAACATCGGGAGAGTCCTCCTTCTCATGATGGGAAGGTAGGGCATAGAACCTATTTTGGCGCTGACCGCCAGCAATACTAGAAGAAGCACCTTGATGAGTAGCTGGACGGGCTGCGGGAGCTAGTGCACTAGTGGCCTGGGTCTGGGGTCAGGTATCTCTGCTTCCCTGCCTAGCATGTGGGCACTCTCTAAGACTGTGGCCTATCTTGACACACCCGAAACAACCACGCTGTTCATCCAAACACTCACCCGAATGGGTCCTACCACACTTGGCACAAGGAGGGAAGTTGGGCTTGCTGCCCATACTCTGCTGAGGCCTGGACATAGAAGACCTATTTTCCTGCTCTGGCCTACCTCTTGGCACTGGGGCACTAGCGGATGAGGATACTGGCATAGAAGAATGACTCTGGAACTGAGGGCGGTTCCCTCCCTGGGATCTAGCCTGACCGTATTCGTGTTGTTCAGACCTGGCTCTCTTATTACCTCTCGCTCTATCTCTTTCCCTTATCTTATCCTCCTCTATTTACTACGCATAGATCATTAACCTAGACAAATCCATCTCCTTGTTCAACATAGAAGTGCAACATTCTTTTAGTACTAAGCTCGACACACCTTTCATAAACTTTCTCATACCAGTTCGGGCATCGAAGATCAAGTCAGGCGCATATTATGCTAGCTGATTGAACTTTAAGAGGTACTCCTTAACAGTCATGGAGCCCTGCCTTAAGTTCATAAAATCTTCAATCTTCGCCTCTCTTAACTCCAAAGGAAAGAACCTATCCAAGAATGCATCTTGGAACATCTGCCAGGTAATGGGAGCATTATCCTCCTCTCTACCCTTCCTCTAAGAAACCACCCAGTCATACACAATGTCCTTCATACTGTAAGATGCTAACTCCATATACTCTTCTTCATACACACGCATTACCTATGTGATCTTTTTTTTCTCATCAAGATATAACTACGGGTCTTCACCTGCCTTTCACCCATAAAACTCTGGCGGACTCATCCGTATAAAGTCATGAATTTTGGCAGTAGCTAAGTCACCTCCCTGCTGCTGAGGAGCTGTGTCCTGATTGGACTGGACAGTGATAGCCTGGGCCAGTGCTTGGAAAGCTTCCCTGAATTCGGCATGGGACACATTTTTATTCAGAGGATCAGTGGGCTGAGGTTGCTGGTCGTTGTTATTTCTTTGAGCTCGGTGGGGAGTCATATTCTGAAATAAGAGAGCACGAATTAATAGCTGAGAGAGAGAACTTTGAGCATGATGGACTTGAGAGGAAAAAACGACTTGTTCCTAAAACGGTTCGTTGCCTCTTACTAATAGATATGGCGCGCTACACACCGATGATCAAGACTCTACTTAACATGGCTTGTCAGACTCCCTAGGACTCTCTAAACCTTAGGCTCTAATACCAAGTTTGTAACGCCCCGAAATCAGGTCTCGAGATGTCACACGGTGCTTAAGGCTACAAGTAGCCCAAGCTAACCCTTTGAGCCTGCTGCTCCATATACTTACTTACTTAGAGGTAGAATACATAAACTTTAACGTAGCAATATCAAATGGTAAGAAAATATTAATGAGATACTTGGTTTGAACAAACAACAACTCAAAGAAAACCTCAAAATACTGGTAATCTGACGACTAGTCTGACAAACCTCTACTACTCCAAACTAGAGAGTCATTGGGACAAGTCCCCAACTAACTCATACTCAACAGACAAGAATTAAACAACTACTAAATAAAACTAGAAGTCTGAGAATAACTGGTCCCCGAAATATAAGGACTCACCACAGCTGATATGTAGATAGGAGTGCTCGAAAGGATCACTGGCAAGGTTGAGACTGAGCACCTGAACCTACATTACGAGAATATTTGGAACACAGACAAAATATGTAGGTTAGTTCTTTGGGAATGTACTGAGCATATGGGGGAGTGTGCAATTAAAATAATCAATATCATAAGCTTTTATAGAATACCTGCATGGTGTAAAACATACTCACATAGCTTGAAATAAATATATGCCACAAGACTCATAAATCATCATGCTTTTACTTAAAATCTCAAATTATCATGAAACTTGAAATTATTAAGACCATAGCTTTCAAAACACTTATACTTTCAAAACTTTGTAACTTTAAGACTAAAACTCTTTGAAACTTGGAAGACTTTAGGACCTAGAGAACTTTAGGAACTTAGGGAGTTTCTCTTAACCGACATAAATCATGTGAGCTATATGGAGTTCAACATCTTACCCACGTTAGGGAGAGCTGTTCTATCCTTGCCATCAGATAAAACCTTAACTTTAGTGATCACTATCTTAACCCACTTGGGGTATATCAAAAACCTACGGGGGCACGTAGTTCTGGGGCATGAGACCTCAGAATCAAGCCCAACTCGGTGCTAAATACTACTCCCTTACTTAGCTCAGAACTTTAGAAAATCCACCTTAAAATAATTCAACAATATATATATATATATATATATATATATATATAATGGGAGCCAAAATGCATCCCCTTTACTTCAAACTCAAGAATGTGGATTTCTATCTTAACTTACAATCAAAACTCACTTCTTGATATTCTTTAAAAATCACTAACATCTCATTCTCACACTCATGCTTTAACCATAAGGTTCAATTCACAACAATAGGCCTTGAAATTCTCAAAACATGATATAGACGTTGAATTATGCAACTTAAACCATAAATTGACAATTTAAAACATTAATATGCATAATAATATTACAACTCAAAGCTTGGGTAAGATATAGTTTCATAAAACTCACAATATAATAACGTGATAGGAATTCTCCATGAATTTACGAAATACTTTAAGAAAATATGTAACTTTTGGGCACAAGAACAAAAGGGTGTTCTTGTTCAAAACCACATACCTTAAACTTGGAGCTTTTGGATGACTTCAAAAATTTTAGAAGGTTATTCACAAACTATTGGGTGTCCCTCGTATCCCTCTTAACGAGGAATTCAAATATGCAAGAATTATCGAATTCTCACGGTTGAATCTCTAGATTATTGGTTTTTTTTATGTTGAAAGCCTAACCTTGTGGTTGAAGGTGTGCAGAGAATTTTGAGATGTTTAACTAAAGAGAATAGAAGATAATACATTCCTTGAGGGTTATAAGTCATGGGAAGTGAAGGAAAAAGATCAAAATACCCTTACTAAACCGCTTCCGAATTGCTGAAAATCTAAGGCTGACGACATTTGTGATAGGCCATCAGATTTGTGATAAGTCATCACAAATGTCGTCACTGGGGGTCTGGAATTGATGGATTTCTGCCTAAGGCTGACGACATTTGTGATAAGTCGTCACACTTGTGATAAGTTATCAGAAATGTCATTACTGGGGGCTGGATTCTGCCTAAGGCTGACGACATTTGCGATAAGTCATCACACTTGTGATAAGTTATCAGAAATATCATCACTGGGGGCTGGATTCTGCCTAAGGCTGACGACATTTGTGATAAGTCGTCACACTTGTGTAAAATGGGCATAACTTTTTGCTTCGGTATCGGATTTAGACGAAATTGGGATCGTTGGAAAACTAATTCAATTATATATCTGTTGGTTGGTTATGATCTCAGAAATTCATAGTATAACAAGAGATATGCTCGCTTTAAGTTGACTATACCAATATCCTTCTCAAGAATTCAATCGACAAGGAATGTTTTGATTCGTCTAATAGCTAGGATACTTTTGAGGCCTTAATACTCATAAAACTAGATCATGTAACTACCAAATCACTAACTTTATTTCTAAAGAGCTTGAAGCAGGGTTCTACTATTAGTTGAAATTCTTGGGGTATTACAAGAGCTTCCTACCGTGTTAGAAATAGAAAAAGAAACTGATAGACTCTCGGAACCACAATCAAGGTGCATAGCCACATACGGGGTCACATAGGAAAGAGCAGACCCTGGATCAAGAAAATAATATACATTACAGGAGAAAAGTCTCAACATACCCGTGACAACATCGATGGATGCCTCAGAATCCTGGTGAGTAGCAAGTGCATATAAGCGATTCCGGGTAGCGCCGGTGCCAGAAATAGAAGAAGAAGTAGACATTGCATCCTTTGGTACGGGAGTAAATGGAGTATAAATAGGAGTTCGGTTGGCCCAAGAAACTACTTGAGAGGGTCACTCACATTGTATGTGCCCAATTAGACCACAATGAAAACATCTGTTTCTTTCCTTCTTGCATTGACCACAGAATCTGCAAGGAGGGTGGGGTGGAGATGGCTGGGCACCACTATCCTAGAATTGGGTACCTTGTTCCCGGAACCCATCACTAAACTGAGGCCGATGACCACCCGACGACTGCGGATAAGGGGAGCGAACACTAGTCGAGGATAAAGAACTCAAACTCTCTTATTTCTTCCGTGGCCACTTACCCCATCCCTACTACTAAGCTTGAAAGTTCTAAACTTATGTCCTTGCCTTTCACTAAACTCAACTTGCTTTTTTTTATCTTCTTCCACTTGCTGCATATATACGATCAACCTAGAGATGTCTATATTTTCAATCAATAAGGCCGCCTTCCTCTCAAGAACTAACTCACGAGATAGTTCTGAGAAAAACTTACGCATTTTAACCCTCATGCTACAAAACCATGTCGGGAGAATACCTTGATAATTGATGGAATTTCAAGGCATACTTTTAAACAGACTTCCTTCCTTACTTCAAGTTCACAAACTCTTCTGCCTTTGCTTCTCTTATCTCTTGAGAAAATAAGCGGTCTAAGAAAGCCTCAAAGAAATCCTCTCACATGGCAGGACTAGCATCGACACCTCTAGAAAACTCCCACCCTTCGTACCATTGGTACGCTACATCTTTTAATTGGTAGGAATCAAACTCAACGGCCTCAACTTCCGAAGCATGCATGATTTAGAAGATCTTCTCCATTTCATCAACAAAGCCTTAAGGATCTTTCTCAACCTTCGTACCCGCAGACGTAGGAGGGCTCAACATCATGAATTGACTAATTCTTATGGACTTAAAATAAACAGTAGCCGGAGTATGACACTCTGATTGAGAAGCTACCAATTGAGTTAAGAGGTTGATAGAGCTATGAAGCTCGGCATTAGTAGCATTCCCTTGAGGTCAAAATAGGAGGGTCATTCTCATAGTCAGGGTTGGTGGGGACAGGTGGAACCCCATAAAAATGGTTAGATGTCGTATCCCTAGCCCAAGTCTGAACTCTAGAAGTTGGACAAGCTTCGTCCATAGGGCCCTCAGCCAGGGCAAAAGTGTTTGCCTGAACCTTAGATCTCCTTCGAGACATGATCTGAAAGATAGCAAATAGAAATCAGAGGAATCCAAGACCTCAGACTCTATAACTTGAGAATGAAACACAAGAAAGGGAAACATTTCCTAAAATGTCTCGTAGCCCCTCTTTTATAAGTGTGGCGCGCTTTAGACCCACAAAAAAGATCTAGTTGACATGGTATTGTGGAAACCCAACTGAACATGAACCTAGGCTCTGATACCAACTTGATATGACCTGAAACCGGGCCATGTCGTATAGGCACCTCAAGACCACATAAATCGGAGGTCACCCCGATAACCCAACCTAACCATCACATCAATCATAAGGGTCGGGTGAATCCCGAACATTTAATAAGATAGTGGAAAATATACTACAAGTCATAACTTAAACATGTCTAGACACATCATTAGATTCATCAAACTAACCATTATACCCAAGTCTACAGTCATCCACAATACCTCTATTCAAACCAATGTTTAGAAATATATATGTCGGGACAAGCCCCCGACAATAGCCAAACCAAGTCAAAATAAGACTAAGTCTAAGGATAGGAGACCAAGAAGAAATGTCTTTCGAAGTAAGGAAGTTCGCCACTCCAAAGTCAATGCACGAATCACTTTGATCACCTAATCACTGCGCTGGAAGTGAAGATGGTGCTCCGACCCCTATGTCGCATGGGGATATAGTGTTCGGAGATGGTTAGCGGTTGGAGCGCTAGCATGTAACTATAGAATAAGGATAAAATAGCATCATAATTCAAAAATAAGTCAATATATCATATTCAATCATATTCATACACATATCCTTACATATAGGTATATCACATTCTAATAAAGAAATAAAGGCTTAACAACATTCTTGAACATTCATTCATTAGACATGAAGTGGAGGAATCTGACCTTCCATACTTAGATTCAAACGATTCTCATTAAGCATAGTACTTTAGCCATATTCACATATTATCTAGACAAAGGACTCTAACCATGTACTCATTCCTTAAGTAAGGGACTTTAACCACATACACATCCATTCAAGCAAGGGACTCTAACCGCACACACACATTCATTAGGGCAAGGGACTCTAACCACACGCTCACACATTAGGCAAGGGTCTCTAACCTCATGCCGTATTAGATAGGGGACTCTAACCCAAGATATTTCACTTGGCGAGACACTTTATCCTTAAGAGATTTTATTGTTGACAGCGCCCAAGCACACGCGCAAGTGTACGTGGTCTTATCAAGTAGTAAAGTGGCCTAATTAAAGCCAGTATCGATCCCATAGATGCTTGATTTAACAACGATTTAATTCTAGTTTACAGTTTAGATTAATTTAGTGCAAGAGTAACCAAAAAGAGAGTTTGGAAATTGGAAATTAAAATTAAAGTAAAAATGCGTAAATAAAAATACTTGGAATAATCAATGGAGTAAAACCCAGAGTTAAAGCACTCCGAACAATCATACTATGTTATTGAATTTCATTCATTAATTTGTTTATCTTGGTTGTTGATCCGTAGGGTTAATTGCATGATCATGGTTTCCCAACCTCTAATCTTTTACCTAATATGGACATTACAACTACACCATTGAGCGGGGATGTAATAATCCAATTAAGTTAATTAAAGCTATCATCCTATGTTTGTATCAAGTAAGGCATCCAAGTACATCCCTGTCCTAGACGCTAAGTTTAATTCTTTATTTTATAAAAGAATGAAAACCCAAACTTTATTTATTCCCATGTTCTATCTCCATATTCCCTCTCCCGAGATCACAAGGTCGACAATATATATATTTTACGGGTGATCAATTCATAAAATAATTAAAACAAGAATAAACAAACAACCAAATATGATAAGCAAAATTACTCGAAATTAATCCAAAACAATAGTAATCATGTTCTTGGATTTAACTCCGAAAAAAAAGTTTTTATCCGATAATATGTATAATCACGATCCAAAAATTTGAATACATGATTTGAAAAATTAAAATCTGAATAAAAAATAAAAACCTAAAAAAATACGTGTAGCGGCCTCAAAATTCTGTCCAAACCGTGTCCACAATTGTCCAGGTGTGTTCCAATTGTCCAAGAATAATCCCATCTCCCAAATATGCATATATAATATAATATAATATAATATAATATAATATAATATAATATAATATAATATAATATAATATAATATAATATAATATAATATAATATAATATAATATAATATAATATAATATAATATATTATGTACTAATTATGGTGGAATTTGAAAAAAGGCATGTGCCCCAAGAAATATTTCCACTACCAATTCCCTTATCCTTTAATAACTGTGCCATGCAATATATTAATTAATCATGCAAAGTCCAAGGCTTGTCGGCGGAATTTAAATTTGGCAGTGCTTGGATCAACAACGCGACGCGATGCTGGCAGTGTTGAGCACATCGACGCGAAGCGACGGTACCGTGTTGGATCACTGAAATTTGTGTTCAAAATTTTGGTTAAGTGTTGAACGTTCCTCCTTTTTTTCATGCTTTTTGTAGTGTATTTTCAATGAATTTTCGGCCTTTAAATCATTAATATATCATCATATTCAGCTCACAAAGCCTCCTAGAATATCACACACCACAAATTAGAGATCCAAATAACACAATAACCTCAACAATGAATTCAAATAAGAGCTAAGATGGCAAATTCTCAATGATCTTTCACTTATTATTTCGACTCTTGACTTAATCAAATTAAGCTTTGCACATTACAAATAAGTTATTCCATTCATAATTATATATTTAAATCATTTGAAAAAAATTAAACACATTAGAATCCAACAAAACCAACTAGACCCACACTTAGCTCAAGTTAGTAAAACTAGTTTTTCGGGTTGAACTCTAAATGACTCAATTAAGTACAAACTTGTTTGAAAAACACATTGAACATTATAATCACACACTTGGATGCTTAAATGCTTATTTATATTAATATGAACACATTAAGCACATGAATTTCTCTCAAAACAAGGCGAAATAAGCTAGAATAATGATACCGAAGTGTATAAAATCACCTCAGATCATCACCCCACACTTAAACCCTTGTTCAACCTCGAACAACTCTGTACTCTAAACATAAAAAGCTGAGGTGACGCTACACTTCTACTAAAACAAAGACGCTCAATCTAGTACTATAATGACTTCACAGAATGCAAGTTTCTACACTAAGCATGTTATTTACACAACTGATAGCTCATGAACACTACTCCAAAACATCCCAACCTCAAGAATTTACTCACCTAAGTGGAAAACTCATGCTTATCATTCAATCAAGGACATCATACAAATCACTCACATTCATCAAACATGTGCCCCTCACAACAAGAGAGTTATCCATAATCACCCACAATAATGCAACTTATAACGTAATAGGTACAAGAATCAAAATACGCTCACTCTCACAAAGAATTCACAAATTACACATAATGAACCATAGGCTTTCCCTTAGTGTCATACTCCACTAATATTAGAATGTGAAATTTAGGTTCAAATAGGTCTTTTTCGGGTCGTAATGTAGGCTAAGGGACGGGTAAGAACTATTTTGGCCAAGAATAGTGACTATCTTTCCTAAGCGCTTTAATACACTACATTATACATTTAAAACCAATCTCCGACAACCAAATTATATTTTTTTCATCCACCCATATCTTTTAAGCATTTTCACAAACACATGGTGGACGCATTTTTTATTCCTTCAAGATTTCATTTTTCTTATTTTCTACAATCATGGGAATATTTCTAACACCATTTTTATCACTCCCAACCACTACACATCAAATATAATTACCAATAACTATTACCTTGGGGCATCAATTTTACCTTTTTCTTCTTCAATTTCTCAACCTCCTTACTAAATTATTTTTTTATTAAAGCACTTAGGAGATTTTGGATCAAATTATGGTCTATCAAAGAAAGGATTAGGCTACTTATGCGGTTACCAAAGAAAAGACTAAAGTCTCAATGGGGGTTAACAAAGATAATTCACAAAGGTAGGACAAATAAAAGGTATAAAACAAGGCTATCACAGAAATGCCTATATCATCTCTTAAACCCACATTCTTTATTTCGCTTCACACACACACCGGGCAAGTTCTAGACATCACATGCAACAAGGAATATCCAAAACCTCACACGCACATGGAACATGCTCAACTCAATAGGATCATCATAGACTCCCAACCAAAAATAACATGAATTTAAATTTAAGCCAAAAAAGTACAAGAGTTAAAAACTTGAGCCTAGGTGTCTCAAAAGTAGCAATTCACTTATTTCGCATACTTTTACAAACAAACCCACTTGCACCATGCAATCAAAAATAGCACCAACAAGAATATCTCACTCAAAAATTTTAAACTGAGTAAAAAATTGGGAATTTCCCCTCACCCACACTTAAAAATCTACTTTGTTCCCAAAGTGAACTTTTTAAAGTAAGAGATAGAAATACTCCCTGAGGCCTCTAGGCCGAGCTAGTAGCATCTTTACATATAAAGGAGATCCATGGAACCCTACACTCCGTCTTTGCTATGCTCTTTAGCTCAAGTTTATGGTGCTCAGACTTTCCATTAACCTGTGACTCAACCAAAAACAAAAACTATGTGAAATAAAAACTAAAAAACTGAAAAAAAAACATACCTAATTAACTTGGGTGGCCTCCTAAGCAACTCTTGATTTAGTGTCACGGCACGACCCAACTCAACTCAACCATATTCCTTCACCCTTTTACTATCCTTTGGGATCTATTTTTTCATTTGTTTCTGACCTCATGAGTTTGCACTCTCAAAGTCAATATTCTTCTCATCTCCAACCTTTATCATGTTAGGAAACAATGATTTTATCTTAGGCTGCTCAATTAGGTAATCTGAAGTGGTCTTTGGTGGAATAACCACCCCATACTTTTTCCCTTCAATAACATTGATCACATACAACTCCTTATAATGGGAATTTTTTAGAGGTGTTTTGTACACATCAAATACCACCTCTTCATCATCTACCCTCATTTTGAGCGTGCCTTCTCTAACATCAATCAAGGCCCCCCCAGTTTCTAAGAATGAACGCCCCAAGATGATTGGTACATATTCATCTGTTTCAAAATCAGGAATAATAAAGTCAGTAGGTATAATAAATTTACCAACCTTTATGAGGACATCCTCAATTATTTTATCCGGATGTGTAAATGACCCGTCTGCCAACTGCAACACCATGGTGGTTGGTCTCAGCTTTTCCAAGCCCAATATTTTAAACAGCTATAGGGGAATTAATTTTATGCTTGCCTTTAAGTCACTCAGTGCATGGACCACTTTGCTCTCAATTTGGATAGGGAGAGAAAACTTCCTCGGATCTCTCAATTTCTTGGGGATTTTCTGTGTCATCACAGAACTACATTCTTCAGTGAGTGTGATAGCTCCCACATCTTGTAATTTCACCTTATTATCCACCACATCCCTTAAGTACTTTGTGTACTTAGGCATACTCTGCAAAATATCTAGCAAAGGTAAGTTAATGTAAAGTTCTCTGAATGTATCAAAGAACTTTTTGAACATAGTATCCTCCTGCGCTTTATGTACTTCTGTGGGAAGGGCAGTGGCGGTATCTTCTTCATTTCTTCTACAACAACTTTTTCTTTCAAGTACTCAGACTTCCTTGAATTTTCAACAACTTTGTTATTTACCTGTTGGGTTACCACATCAGACTTTACCTTCTTTGTTGTCTTGGGAGGTTCTTCTTGAAGCTCTTTACCACTTCTCAAAGTGATTGTCATGACTTGCTTGCAATTCTTTGTGTCTGCTGGCAAACCACCTTGTGTCCTAGTATTCATTGCTTGTGATAATTGGCCCACTTGCAACTCTAAAATTCTTGTGGACACTTGCTAATTTTTCATATCTGCAGTCAAATGTGTTTGATTTGCTAGAATTTGCTTTAACATCTCTTCCATGTTGCTAGTTGACTGATTTGGTTGGGCCTGTGGCTGTGGGGTGTTCCATGGCTGATTTAATGGCTGAGTCTGGCACTTTATGTTGCAGACATTACCATAGTTTGGCCTTTGAGAATTTCTTACATACATCACAGATTCTGGATTTGAAGTACACATGTTCGCTGAATGACCATTATTTCTGCATACTTCGCATCAACCTGCAGCTTGTTAGATAGCATTGACTGTAGCTGCAGGTTGTGCTGCTCCTAATTTCATTCTACTGAATTGAGTGTTGATCAAATTTTGTAATGCAAAAACCTATGCTGATAAGGCTGTGAATTGGTCCACTTCTAGTACACCCACAATTCTTTTCATGGCACTTTTAGAATTTAAATGCCACTCGAGATTTCCTTGTGTTATGCGGTTCAACAATGTGTACATCTCATCATAAGTCAACTCCAGCGCTTGACCACCTATGGCTGAATCTAGCAAAATATTCGTATTGTGATCAAGTGCTTCTACAAAAGTATGAGAAAGTACCTCATTGGACTGTTAGTGGTGTGGACAATCCCGAAAAAGGGCCTTGAAGTGTTACCAAGAATGATAGAGATTTTCATCAGGCTTCTGTTTGAAGCTCACTATCTCACTGGGAAGTCTCACAGTCTTTCCTAATGGAAAGAATCTGTTGAGTAACTTTCTGGCTAAATCATCCTATGATGTGATTAAATTGGCCGGCTCCGCATTCAACCACCTTTTTGCTTCCCCTAAATATGAATGGGGAATCATTGTTAGCCTCACATAATCTATACTCACCCCAGTTGGAATGAATATATCAGTAAGCTTAATGAAAGTCTACAAGTGGGCTTGTGGATCCTCGTGTGAAAGCCCTGCAAACTATCCACTGCTAATAAAAAGCTGCAACATATTGTGTTTCAACTCGAAATTTCTCCCAGCAGCCGGTCTTTGAATTGGGGAAGTCAAGTTCGTAGGAAGTGGGACTGCCACTTCCCTAACTGTCCTACGTGCTTGTTGTTCTACAACCATTATCGCAGGATTCTCTTGGTCTTCTTCTATTTGAGGAATATGGGGGAGAATAATTGCTTCTCTCCTTCATTGATGGTAAAGTTGCTCAGGTTCGGACCTTGGTTCAACCAAGTACTGATCCCTTGCTAGTTTTCTACTTTGGAAACCTATTTCCCGCAAAAACAAAACCAAGACCAAGTGTAAAAACACCAAATAAATCTAAAAGTAAACTACAATAAAAAATTGCCAAAATACATGTCACCGACAACGACGCCAAAAACTTGACAGCGCCCAAGCACACACACAAGTGTACATGGTCTTATCAAGTAGTAAAGTGGCCTAATTAAAGCCAGTATCGATCCCATAAATACTTGATTTAACAACGATTTAATTCTAGTTCACAATTTATATTAATTTAGTGCAAGAGTAACCAAAAAGAGAGTTTGGAAATTAAAATTAAAGTAACAATGCGTAAATAAAAATACTTGAAACAATCAATGGAGTAAATCCCAGGGTTAAATCACTCCGAACAATCATACTATGTTATTGAATTTCATTCATTAATTTGCTTATCTTGGTTGTTGATTCGTAGGTTTAATTGAATGATCATGGTTTCCTAACCTCTAATATTTTCCCTAATATGGACATTACAACTACATAATTGAGCGGGGATATAATAATTCAGTTAAGTTAATTAAAACTATCATCCTACGTTTGAATCAAGTAAGGCATCTAAGTACATCCCTGTCCTAGACGCTAAGTTTAATTCTTTATTTTGTACAAAAAAACTCAAACTTTGTTTATTCCCGTATTCTATCTCCCTATTCCCTCTCCCTAGATCACAAGGTCGATAAAATATATATTTTATGGGTGATCAGTCCATAAAATAATTAAAACAAGAATAAACAAACAACCAAATATGATAAGCAAAATTAATCGAAATTAATTCAAAACAATAGTAATCATGTTCTTGACTTTAACCTTGGAAAAAGGGTTTTTAGCCGATAATATTCGTAATCACGATCCAAAAAATTGAATACATGATTTGAAAAATTAATGGCTAAATAAATTGTATAATAGATTTATACAACTGCATACACCCTCATATGCTCGGTATCTTTCCATGGTACTGACCTACATATTCGTATGTGGGCTACATTTTCTCGGAATGTAGGTACAAGGTATAGTTGCACCTTCGGATCCAGTCAGTTTGTGGTATCCGGTCAGCAGGTGATGAGTCCTTTTGATTCAAGGGCTTGGGTTAGTTATGCAGAGTTTATAGTGTTGTATTTTCTTTATTCAGTCATATTGAGTTGGGGTAGTCGGGAGTCATGACCCGTCTACCTACAGTCAGTACTAGTAGAGGCTTCATAGACAGTTAGTAGAAGTTGATGTATTTTGTTTCAATTTTGGTTGTAAAGGCAGAATTGTAATCCTGTAAAATTCCATTTTTGTATCGATCAGATTCAGAAAAGAGTTAATTTCTGCTGATTTGTATGGATTTGTATTTTTATTCAGTTGCTTATGAGTTATGCCAGTAGAAAGATTTTTAGAATAGTTTTAAGGTATCTCCTTTCAGATAAAGTACTTTGCCTTAAAAGTTTTAAAGCTTACAGACTACAGATTCTAGAAGAAAAAGAGTAACAGAAAAGCTTTCAGATAAATGAAGTGTAAAGGCTCACAACCTATTTCAGATTATGCTTTACAGAAAGATATTACCTACAATTTTTAGCTTTCAGATTTTAGATTTAGAGTGAGTCCTTTCTACACTTAGACAACATGATTTAAAGGGAGAATTCAAGTACAACTTTTAGAATTAAATGTATGACTCACTAGATTTATAAAACATGATTTGCTTCTCATGATTATTATTTTCAGCATTTTAGATATTCCAGCTTATGTGAGTCATTTACATTTAGCATGCATTGATTTACAAATTATGATGATAATATGATGTTTTACTCATGCATTTCACCCCCATAAACTCAGTACCTCCTCAAAGTACTGATCCACATATATGTCTATGTGTTACATTGTCTTATAATGTAGGTACAATTTTAGTATGAATATTCAGATTCAAACAGTTGCAGATTTCAGCCAGCGAGATGATGAGTCCTCATATTTTAGGGACTTTAGTTATATTTATTTATGCTCTTTACTTTCTTAATCATATGTATTTGTTAGTGATAGTTGGGGTCGTGTCCTAGATATCTATAGTCAGTATAGTAGAGGCTTCACAGATGTCAGTTAGAGTCAGTTATGTATTTTCAATCCCTATTTTCAGACTTTATCTAAATGTAAAAGTTGTATTAATATTGTATTTTCCCAAAGTCCATCATTTTTATGTTTCCGCATAGTAATCTCAGTCATTTTATACATATTATTTAGTTGCTTATGAGTTATGCCAGTAGACGGGTTAGCTTGGGATCACTTGTGGTCCTAAGCACCATGTGACGTCTCGAGATAAATTTTCGGCGTGTTGCAATAACTTTATGGATAACCCAATCAGAGAGAATCACATCGTTGGGAGAGCTAGATGCTTAGACTTATATCACCTCGACAGTGAGGCATGGCCCATGAAATTAGAACAAGGAACGAATTTGGATAACTTTCTTATGAACAACTCTATAGCATGAACTAGAGTATGAAAGAATAAGAAATAACTCCTAAATGCCTAGTAGCCTCCTGATTATAAGTGTGGTGCACAACACACCCATAATCAAGACTCTACTAGACACGGTTTCACAGACTCCCTGGGACCATGAACCATGCTCTGATACCAAGTTTGTCACGACTCGAACTAAGGCCCTGGTCGTGATGGGCATCCCGAACTATGATGGCCTGAGAGCCCTTCTAACTTGCAATCATATACACCATTTATATACAAAGAGGATATGAGGAAATACATAACAAAATGGAATCATGGTCAACTTTTATTTCAAACTACTCAATACTGAAATGAGTTCATAAAGATCAAAAACATCTATCACTAGTCTGTGAATCTCCACTAACTAAAAATAACCTCTGTCTGAAGACTGGGACAAGGCCCCCAGTCAGACCCCAAAAAAAATATAATAACTATGCTCTAGAATAGGCCTTCCATAAGAAAGAAGGCTCTCCAACTGTGCACTGCTGTCTGACACTTCTACGGTTTAGCGGGACCCCTGGACTGTGCTTCACACCCTGAAATATAGGTGGTTAATAAAAAAGTATTGGTACGCAGAGCAATCCAAAATAATGAATTTATATATATAAAACATAGGTGAGAGCAAGTTATAAAACAATGTATATGAAGTAATTTAAAATACATGGGCAAATCTCAAGAGATCTTAAGACAATCTTGTCAATGCAATTCTATTCTTTGCATTACTACTAAACTGGGTAGTACACCCTACATTTCTGAATGTATCCCACGGGCTATATGGGATCCTCCCTTAACTCGACGGCCAAGCCCCCAACCCGAGTTTACCGCAAGAGTTGGAGTTTTTGATTCTGATTCTGATACGCTCCAGGGAACTAGGCCAGCGTATAATAATATACCCATATTGGTAAAACATGGTTTCGGGTGATGAATCGAATGACCCATGCCTACTTCGGGTAACCACCTAATTCTCTTAGTGCCCATTTTTATCATGTTCTGTTCTAAACATGCACTTTTTTTAAATTCAAAATCTGAAATCTGAAATGAAATTTGTATTTTGTTCTAACTTTTACCATGGCCTTATCTGATTTGGTATCGTCATACCATGACTTACAAGTCATATTTCTGAGCCATAAGATATCATGTTACAGTCTCTTCTTTCAAAACACAAAGTTTGGACCACCATACTTCAAACATTTCAAGAAAATTCATACTTCAAAAATTTGTCAAATTATGTAAAGAATCTCTCTTTTCAACATTTCAACAAACATGTGGTGGTCATGTATTTTTGACAAATCTTACAATTCTTTCATTATATATTTTCAACATTTATGAACATGTAAAACCCCCTCTTTTAAATTCAAAGCCATAATAATCAAGTCATAAACAAAAATCAAGACATTTGTATCATGCTTCTCAAAATGCATTCAAAATAATTCATATCATATGAAAAGAATGAAAAATCATAGCAAGAGAGGGATTCTATATGCTCATTCTCTCAATTAAATATTCAAACCCAATTTCATACATGTATATATACAAGTACAAATTAATTTGGAGGAAAGTCCTCAAGACCAAAACGATAATATCATTGAAAACTAAAATAACGCGTCAAGTTTCGTGTCAGGGCGCAGTCGACGCGATGCGTCAAGATCGCGTCGGCTTACTGCCTCACACGGAAAATACCATAACTTTTTGCTCAGTTATCAGATTCTGGCGAAATTGGTATCATTAGAAATATAATTCAATTATCTACAATTTGGTGGGTCTTGAACTTTAAAATTATATGTGTATCAAAAGTTATACACATTCAAAGTAGACCCTTGTAGAATTAAAAAATTAATTTTGGATGAATTAGAGGTTCTTAGCTTAACTTTTCTCTAGGCAATTTCTATGAATATTTTTCACCTCATGATCACTTCATATACTAGGAGAAAGGTCATGACACATGAATCTAAATATAAATTATCAAGTTGGAGCTTACACACGTAGGGATGACGATTCAATTTCTAGCTCAAAAATGCGGGGCGTTATAATAATTTTTTGTAAATATATATTGAAGCATGTAACTCATTCATACAATAATATTTTTGTAGAACAGACGTCTTCCATATCAATCTCTTCATAAAAATAATTTTTTTCACTGTTATATGATATATTACAGTACTTGTATGATACATGATACATAACTGTACAATTTATGATACATTACTAGCTGTTATGTAAAATAATGTTACATTATTTCTCTTATATTCATTTAACTGAAGTTGTTATATTTTTCAATCTTAATTATAGTATGTGTATACCAACTAAGTCCTACGATTGATGAACTGAACAGTCTTTAATTGTCAAATCATGCTGGTATGGATTTGAATGATCCTGTCAATTCAACTTTACCGTCCACATCTCGTAGCTAGAAGAAAAAAGTTGATCATAAAGCAACAATGACAGCTGGTTCATTACCTCCGGATGATTATGATGATTTTACTACCCCACCATCAATCGAAATGGTAACAAAGTCAAAGGCTATGTCTGATAGATCATTGGCACCGCCTTCGAAAATAAGAAAGACGGACGCTGAGCGAAAAAAAATTATGACCGTTCAAGAAAAGATTAAAGTTCACTCATCTGCTAAAAAATCAATGCATCACCTCCTGGCACATCAAAATCATTTGCTGACCCAATCAATGAAGAAGCTCAAGACGAACCATCTCTAATGGACTTTAGTGAACAGACACCACAAATTATCTCATATATGCGTGAGTCTACACTGAAAATTAATGTGTTTGGAGGCATGCATCATGAGTAAGTTTTGATTAAAGTTGATATGGATGCAATTGAATCATTTGTTAAGACATATGGAAGTGATACATGTATTTTTATTTTTAAAATTGGCTATCTTGACATATCTAATGTATTCTGTTTACCTTATGAAGATTGACAAAAGATTTGATCACATTAAAGCATTAATGAATAAAAATCATGAAGAGGTGAAAAAACAACATGAGAGATGATGTCCTCTGTGAAAGAGAAGCATGATACTCCTCAAAAAGTAGTTTTAAATTTCATCACCTTAAATTTTATATACAATTATCTTATTAAAAAAGATATGTTTTTCATATTGTTATTGACATTGACAGTTCAAATAGAGATGTGAAAAAGAATGAAATAGATGGTGATGAATTGATAACTCTGAAAGATCAACCAAAGGATATACCTGACAAGGTAAATCAGTAAAAATTTTAAAAATATGTATTGTATATTATTTTTATAATATAATGCAATTTTGTGTACCAGAATGATGATGCAAATGTTGAATCTACTGAAGATCACAAGATGAATGAAAATACTAATGTTGAGCCTTCTCTGAAATTCATTTTTGATGATCCAGCTATACTGACGGAGACCATTGAAGTTCAACACGAACAAAAAGTACATATAAAAACCTGTTTTGTGGAGTGTATGTTATTAATTAGGAATATCATTTTGTTAAATAGGTTTTGCATGATATATAATACAACTGACACATTCAATGCACAAAATTTGATATATTGGTCTAATGTATCACAAATATGTTATTATTTTATGATACATAATAATATTTGAGTTAAAAATGGATTCTATTATGACCGGTTTTAAAGATGTAATGTTACAGATCTTTCAGCCTATATTTGTCATATAGGTTCTTTTACATCTAAGTTATTTTGAAAATTTTAGTCCGCTATATCTAATCATTTTCATCTTTCAGAAGACTAGCACTGATATTTTGACTGCTGCATTTCAGGAATCCATAGATAACATCATAACTAGAATTTCGTCACCAGTCGTTGCAATACAGTTTGTTGAGCTTTCACAGAAAGTAAATTTTTCTGATCCATCTTTACCAACAGAAAATATTAAAGTTCAAAATGAACCACAAGTACGTATAACACATGGGGTGTGGATTATAAGTTATTAATTAGGAACATCTTTTTGTAAAAGAGGTTATGCATGACTAGTAATTCATCTAATACATTATATAAATAATATATTCTAACTTTATAGAATGTGTCAGACCTGTTATATTTCTTTATGATACATAATAATTTTTTTGTATCATATGCGCTCTTTCTTTTAAATTCCGAGACAGAAATAATTTTAGAGATGTATTACACTATATTTTATATGGGTTCTCTTATATCTAATTAATTTTGTAAATGTTGCTACGCTATATCTAATAATTCTCATTTTTTAGGAGTCTAGCACTGAGATTTCGACTGATGCATTTCAGAAATCGATAGATAACATCATAGCTGACATTTTCACATTAGTCGCTGCAATGCCAATAAAGTCTATTGAGCTTTCACAGAAAGTAAATCTCCTTGGTCCATCTTTACCAACAGACAATGTTGAGGTTCAAAATAAACTGCAGGTACGAATAACACACGGTGTGTGGATTATATGTTATTAATTAGGAATATCTTTTTATAAAAGAAGGTTATGCATGATATATAATTCACCTGATACATTATATACACAAAGTATTATGCTTTATGAAATGTATCAGACCTATCATATTTCTTTATGATACATAATAATTTTTTTGTATCATATGGGTTCTTTCTTATAAATCCAGCACATAGAAATAATGTTAAAGATGTATTACACTTTATATTTCTTATAGGTTCGCTTACATCAAATTAATTTTGTAATTTTTGATAGTTGTATCTAATAATTTTACCTTTTTAGGAGTCTATCACTGAGATTTCGACTGATGTGCTTCAGGAATCGATAGATAATATCATGATTAGAATTTCCACATCAGTTATTGCAATGCCAATCAAGTCTCTTAGTCCCAAAAAAATCAATGACAGTGAATATCACACCCATGATAGTCGATTTTCATCAAATTTTTCAAATGCCCACTTGCATAAACAGGATGACATAAAAACACTTGCACCAAGGAGCAGGAGGCGAACTAAGATATTCATGTCACCATTTACAACTGAATTTGGTTCCAATTGTAAAGGCAAAGTAACTGCCACAGATGATTTTCCTCGAAAGCATCCGTTTGATGGTTATCTTATATCCCAAGATGGGCCGATCGGACTAATCGAACAGTACTGTGAATGGATTGTCGAAGGATTACTAAAGTATCATGAAAAGAAGTAAGATATTTTACTTTTTCTCTTATTACATTCTAATTTTAAAATTATGAAGATTTAAAACATATCATTATTACTCATATAGAAAATTGAAGGACAACCACTACAGAGCTAATAAATTTGGACTTGATTTCAGTTCGTTGAATTTTGTTGTTGCACAACCTGATACAAAAAAACTAATTTTACATAAGGTCCCAGCCCAACACCTGCTGGAACGATGAGGTATTAGAAAATCATTTCATACAACTACAACAAACTGTTTTTGATACATATTTGTATATTATGATACATTTTGATACATAAATATGTATAATGTATCATGTTAATATGGAGTTATGTTGTTATGAAAATTCATAAATTGCATTTGCGACATGTTATGTTAACGATGATGAATTATTTTATGCAACTTCTTAAAATAGCGTATAACTGTCAAATACATACATAAATAATTTACTGTCAATCTCTATTATTATTCGTCAATTGATTTTTTTATTGAGATTCGAATTTCTTGAAATCACAACTCATTTATGTTGTTATTTCGAGTAGCATGTAGATGTTATATTCTACTACCTTCGTAAGAAATCAAACCAACAAATAAATCAAGAATACAGATACACCATTGTGAATTGCTTGTTCAAAACATAATTGATGCCACATTCAAGCGATATTTTGAAGATGCAACAGGTGATGCTTTCTCAAGTCAAGATGATTATAAAAGGTTGTGCCTTGTTACAAGAAATGGAGAGTCACTAATAAACATCATAAAAGGATTCAACATACCGATTGCTTTGCCTTGGCACTTGGTTGATGATGTATACATTCCTGTAAACTGTGAGGGGAAATTTTACTGGGTGCTCGCTGTGATATCTCTAAAAAAAGATGTATATGAATGTATGAATCAATGTTGTCATCGCGTCATCGAGAGCCATCACATGATATCCACAAGTTGTCTGTGATGTTGCCAACATACCTTTGTGACAGTGAATTTTTGAAAAACACTGAACGAAGGATATGGTCAAGTCTCGAAGCGTACACAGATAAGATGAGCCAGGGAATCATTGCTGTGAACCAAAACACATTTGATGTTGAATACGTAGAAGATATTGCATAGCAAGTCAGTGAAAGTTTGTAAGTGTCTCTTCACAGTTTTATATATGTAAAAAGAGTTCAACTCATTTCTATTATTGAAAATTTCCTAACTATACATAATTGAAGCTGATACATTATTATAAAGTTATTGTCAGAGTGCATATTTTCTATACAACATAAAATTTAAATGTGATTTAGCTTCTTACTAAATGATTACTCATGTTTAAGAATTGTGGAATTTTTGTGGCAGCTTATGTTGAGTTTTTTAGCGATCGAATGCCAATTTTTTTTTCACATGTTGATGCAGAATATCATCGAAAGATATATGCAGCACTCTTATGGAACTATGGAGTAAAAAAGGCTAGAAAAATTTATTCTAGGGATCATGATGATCCACCAGACCACGTCCAGTTTATGTACCTCCGGCTGATGATTCTACTATTGTTGCCATAGAGTAAATACTAAGTTGTTGCATAGCTATGTTCTGAACAGTATTTTTGTTACTGTCTTATTAACCTCTATTATTGTAATTTCAGATACTAAATTTAATACTGTTATTTTTTATTGAAGAAAATTATCATCAACTTTTTGGATCAACTAAAATTTGTGATATGTTTTTATTAATATTTATTTTTATTTTGTTCGACACATGCAAATCTATGTATTATATATATATATATATATAAATTGTTGAATAGTACTTCAAAATGCCCCAGTTCAAAGTTGAAGCTTATTTAAAGCTACTGATTTTGTATTTTCAATAAAAAATAATTTCACATACAGTTTACATACTAAATATTCATGTATCATATATGTCGTAATGTTATAATATAAATCTCAATAAGGCAGTAGATGTAAAGTTATGTATCATAAACAGCATTACAAGTAATGCACGCAATGTATCATATTTCAAGCTACGTTGTATCATGATTTTGAAATTGCATCAATTATCAGTTTAAAATTTTTATACCAATTTACATATTATTTCCTAAAGTTTTGTACAGTTACATACAAGTTTTGTATCATAAAGCTAATTCTAATGAAAAAAATCACTATAACATGAAAAACCTTTCATGATAGAGTTGTTGTCTAATTTGAACAAAAAAACAAAAAACTTATTATAAGGTGATAGATTACTTAAGAAACACTATTAAATAATAAATGAATTATAAAAGGATTAGAAAATGATAAATCATTAAAAATAATAATTCAACTTAAACATTGTTCAAACATTATTCAACAATAGCCAAATAGAAACCAAACTAAGAGAGAACAATTTAAGATAGTACGTCAAAGCATTCAATGTATCATGAAACTTAAAAATCAATTCTCCTTCGGAAAGAAGTTGTATTGTCACGACCCCAAAGCAAGGATCATAATGACACTTGTCACGGCGTACCTTGACAAGTAAGCCTATCACCCAAACTGATACAAAAAGAGAAAAAGACAGAATCATCCCAAGGTAAGGCTCTTAGAACAAAGCCGAACATATAAGTAATCATAACAATGCGGAAAGAACATATTGAAAATACCAATCATGCTCAAAACCAGGTGTCAATAGTGTAAGAACTACTAATACAATCCAAGATCAAATACATCAGAAGAATAACCGAAAGGGAATAATGTCTGTCTACGAATACAAATAAAGATATAACTACTTTAGAAAGATAAAGGTGAACTCCGGACACATAAATGTCCAACCGCTATCTTGGAAGCTTCAATAATCGCCCGAGTCAAGCAAGTTGAGGTACACCCGAGCTAGGACCTGCACCGAAAGGGCGCAGTAGGCATGAGTACGGTCCTCTTATATTCAGTAGGTATCATAAGCCGACCAAGCAAAGTAATAAATAAAGAATAAAAAATATACACTAAGGGCACGTCACCTGCAATCAGAAAATATCCCACAACCGTAGCCCACAATGTTTGCTCTAACAGTTCTATAATATCCATATATAATACAACAACACACAAGATAGGGATGATACAAATATACACAATATCACATACAGGTAGAACAAAAGAGAGACATGTATAATCAAGGTCATCAAGTACAATTAAAGGAAGATAGAACAATTAGACGTTAGCAAGTCAAGATATAGAACAAATAGGTAAATGACAAGTCAATATGATAATTCAAACACAACATAAACATAATAAAGCGGGTGCTATGTATATGAAGATGATGATGATAATGATAATGCATTGTATTGGCACACAACCTCAAGTATGGCACACAGCCTCAAGATCACCAATATCCGCAACTCTTCTCCGACATGATCCTTCGGAGATGGTCCATAAAATCCAATATCCAATATTAATATCAAGTATTCCAGTGTTTTCAGTATATTCAAAGCACATACATAACATAAGACATAAATAAAGTACACATACATGACAACAAGTATATATAAAGCAGTAAAACGAACAAGTGAAATGATGTGTATGATGACATGAGAATGACGATGCAATGTTCACAACTATTCAAAATGAGTATTTCCACAACCAATCCACGTGATGTATTTTTACACCCAATCCATACGATGTATTTTCACAACCAACCATAATGTTATAATTCTACAACTATGTGAGTCAATATCCACTCATTACTTCCATTTCATTAATAAATTTCCACATGTCTCATATACCAATAAGTATGGATATATCACAATATATCAATGAAACCACATTAGGAATTTCAACAACACAATATAATTATTCACATGTATTCAAGCCTATCAATGTCACATAGGACCCCACACGGTCACACATATCACATAATATCTCAATTTCGATAATTACATCACATATAGGTCCCCACACGGGCACAACACATAGATAGACATTTTACATGGTTATTTCCCACCATTAATATGCATTTTGTACCATTATTTATTACCCAGCCCAGTCTGAAAGAGTTAAGCCATAACCTACCTCAAAAGCCAAAACCGGTCCGCTACACTTCGAACCCTCGATCTTACTTTTCACGAATAATCTCAAAATCCACTAAAAATATCAAATATTAAATCTACGCATCAAAATAAAACCAACGACCCTGATATTGACTACTTTTAGTTCGGGATCAAAACGGATCCCCAGAATGAGTTTCCGAAAAAAGAAGGGCAAAATTGAAACTTTACTTCAAAAACACGTTTTCCATATTTTTAGGAATCTACATCTGAAACCCAAGTCAAAAATGAGGTTCAAATTGAAGAAAAATTATTTTTATGTTTTATCCGATAAAATCTTTGAAATCCGGGTTAAAATCAAGAATCAGAGTTGTTTTGAAGGTTAAATTGATGAAAAACTAGTAAGTATAAGATAAAAACATTACTCAAGTGAAATTGAGGTTTAAAATCAAGCTCTAAGATTTTTGGGGTTTTGAGAAATTAATCAAGAAATTACTATGAAAAGGGTGAATTATTATCTTAAATTCGTAATAAAACCAAAAAATATATGTTAATCTATCTCCCTAAGCTCCCACAAGTTTCACTTTTAATCTCCCACACTATTTTAGGGTTTAACTCTCAAGAGACAAGATGAAATGAGCAAAATGGGCTCAAAAAGTTGCTTAAATAGTGCAGATTTTCTGCACTGTTATAGCAGAAAAAAGTTGTTATTTTTTTCAAGTCCAATTCGGACTTCAGCGGGGTGTCCGGATTCGTTTGGAGTCCGATACATACAAATGAAATTTGCAAACATACTAAATTCGACGTTCCGGATGCGATGGCAATATCAGATTTTCAAAAAAATATCATTTTCACAAAGTTGACTCGCGAAATCCTGAAATCTCAATTTTCCAAACCGAGGATCGAAATGAGATTTAAAAGCCGTAAAATAATACCAAACATGCTAATACCCTAAAATCAATATTTTGGATCTGTTGGTGAAGTCAAATTTTTTATCCATGGTTGTTTCGATCAAATGTGGATCCCACACCCATATTTTTATTTTTTTTCAACTTTCTGATCAGTAGGTTGAAATGAACTCGGTGCATCGAGATACGAATCAAAGATCTACATAGCCTAAAATCGATATTACAGAGCTTCTGGCATAGTTTGTTCGGTCATCCATCGCACGGATTAAAAGATATCTCCATAAGTTCAAAATAAGGCTCTCGAAGCCATTAAAAAATACAATATCATATAAATGGTACCAAAATGCACCAAAAATCATGTCAATCACTCCCACACTCCAAAAATACCATAATGCAACTATGGTGTGGGGTAAATAGTCAAATCACATAAAATCACTAATTTCACATATTTCATCAATTTTTTAGGTCGTTACATGCACGTACGCCTGTTGTGACCTTCACGGCCGCATTTTCCACAATAGTTTGTGCTGGAGGATAGTGTTTCACTTGCTTTATTACACCTCCCCTTGTTTGGACTCCCAGGTGGTCTTTTGTATTTTGGTGGTATGACTTCTTCTTCTTCTTCAACTCATTGAGGCACATGCCAATCCTTATTATCGGGCATAGGTACCACTGGAACTTCATATGTCTTGACTAATGTCGCAGACTTATAGTACTCAGAGCACCATGAATGAAACTTTTTATTTTTACATTTCAACACTGCAATCGCGTGCGGACATGAAATTTCGTCAATCTGAAATCTACTGTAGTTGCATTTATTAGCATCCAAATCTACAATGTGTATTTTTCTAGATTCATAAATAGAATAATGATACTCTGATGCAGGTTTGACCTAACAAACAAATAGTCACAATATATATATATATATATATATATATATATATATATAAAAAAAAAATATAACAAAAAATTACTCAATTATTGAAAAGTAAATTGAGTTACTAATAAAACATACTTTCACTCCATTAAGTGTTAGAATTTCATCAACCTTCTTCCTAATGTTGTTTTTGTATATGAAGCAATTTCTTTATTTTTACAGTTCCACGCTCCAAATAATTTTCTAACTTCTTTCAAAAAATCTAAGATCGGCAATTCATGAGCCTCCACTAAATAATCATTTATACATTCTGCAATATTAGATGTCATCATCCGCCCTCTATTTATAGGAGCATGAACCTTTGACCACTTCTCATACCCTGAATTATATAGATAATCCTTGACTCGGTGATCAATTCTATCAACCTTGGCCATAAGGTACTCAAAATATTCTTTTCTATATGCTTTGACCATCGAATAAAAGAGGTCACTAAGTCTGTCCTTGCTCCTTCTAAAACGGGTACAAACGTTTCCCCAAAGATGTCAAATGTATGCTAAATGAGGAACATTTAGATACACAATGCTGACACTTTTAATTATTGTTTCATTATGATCTGATACAATACACACGTTCTCACACTCCCCAAAAGCATTCTTAAACTGTTCGAAAAACTATGTCCATGCACAATCGCTCTCCGAGTCAACAACCCCATAAGCTATTGGTAATATGCAACCTATAAAGAATAATAACACATCACTTGTTATATAATGGTAATATAAAAATTAATATGATACATTATATTTTACATAATAGCTAGTAATGTATCATAAATTGTACAGTTATGTACCATGTATCATATAAGTACTGTAATGTATCATAGAACATTTCTAGCATTTTTTACATAAATTGTCATACCTGCACCATCAAGAGTGCTAGCAGAAAGAAAAGTGCCTTTGTACAGTCCACTCAAATGAGGACCGTCCACCACAATAATTGGTCTGCAATGTTGAAAACCATGCATCATTGGTTGTAAAGCTATAAACAAATATTTGAATTCATTATCTACAACCTTATGCATCCTAATGTATGATCCCGAATACACAGAGTTTAGCATGTGAATGTATCTCGGCATTTGTCTATATTTATCAGCAGCTCCACCCCTAAGCATTTCTATAGCATGCTCTTTGACACGTCATATACACAACTTTCATTTCTTCAATAATGTCTGTTGGAGCATGTTTCCTCTTGTAGATTACTAATTTTGGCTTTGTAAAGTTACTAACAAATATAACTGTAGCCTGAAGTTGCTTTAGCACCCGATCACTCATTGAACATGTATGTTCATCATTGAATCTCCGAATTTGAAAAAAGGTCTGAATCTATCAATCAAGTTTCCTTCATGTACCAACTATAATTTTTATTATGGCATTCCAACCAATAGCTGCATATATTAATGAATCTTCATAAGTTTTTAATAAAAAAATACAAATTTTCTGAAAAAATAGTAATGTATCGGGTAATAAGCAAATAAGACTATTTCAACATATATGTATCATAATAAAATTGCACTACTCTACAACATTCTTAATGCAACATTTTGACACAGGTACGACAACATCCACTGTATGTTCATATCTTATATTATTTAAGAAGAACACGACAGATACATAATTTATAATGTATCATACGAAGAATAAAACACTAAATATACAAAAAAAATTCTCCAACATAGATTAAAATACCTTTTTTATCAGATATTGTAGCTCTAAAATTAAAATTGTGATTTAACGCATACTTTTCCATTACAGCTTTAAGACTTTTCTTATCTATGTACAACTGCTTGACCTTAACTTCTGTATTTTGGCAATCAGTGATGAATTTTGTAGTTTCAATTTCTGGTACATATAAAGAGTACTAATTATTCAACTCAACAACGGCAAGTGCAGCTGCTTCTGATTCTATACTTTTTACGCACATCATTGCACCAGTTTCAACATCAAATTCTCTATCTTCTGTCGATTTATCTGTTGTTGTTATACATGACGGATACATTACAAAACTAGTAAATATTTTTTTAACTCAACGTAAACTTTAACACCATTGTCGTTTCTAATAACCATAGGCACCACATTTCCTTCAACAATATATCAAACATCAATCTTTTTCTTCAATTCATTTATGTCAAGTTCTGAAGCAATAGAAAAAATCAACCTAAAATACGAAATACTTTCGCTAACTACAATTCCATCACTTTTGTAATTTTCATAAATAATTTTGCTTTGCCAAATTTCAGAATGTCTCAACAAAATCGAAATATTCATGACGGAAAACCGTATGAAAGATCGGATAACTAATTATATTTTGAAGCAATGTGATGAAACAAACATGAATTATATTTTCAAATTTCAAAAATATGATGTTGTTGAGTTTTTTATGCATTAAAAACAGCAACTCCTATATTTATGTGCTTTCATTGCTCAGTAATATGCTTAATTACCGCTTATTTTCATATTTAACTGCATTAAATAGCTTAATTATATATCATATCAGAATGTATCATCACATGGAGAAATGTATCATATATGGGATTTTATGTAATTTTTATAAAAGTTGGGAGAGAGTATAATTATGTAGGAAACACTTGGGGTTTACGTTGTTTATACATTAATTATTATAAGTCATATAAGTATTAAAAAATTAATAGTATTTAATAAAAAAAGGTAAAATAGACAAAATAATATATTAACTCTTGATGTTTTAAATTAACTTGACATCTTATATGAGACTCACTTAAAAAAAAATTCACAAGTATTTTTTTATAGTAATTTTGCTATATCACTTCTAATTAGTTATTATAAGTCATTTAAGATATGTCTTCTTCGCTGCTTCAATTGTGATTTTACTATATCACCCCTAATTAATTATTATGGTCATCTAAGCATTGTGCCACTTAAATTAAAAATCACAATAATCTAAAACTTAAATTATTTTAAAAATATAACTAACTATCAATACCACAAAAGTTTAAACAAGAAGAGTAACATATACTATTCAAAAATTACATATAAAGTATTATAAATTACAATAGTTAACAACTTAAAAATATCTAAAAAAAATAATAATTTGTTATATATTTAAAAAAATATGTAAAAAAAAAACTATAAATTACAATAATAAACAACTTAAAATTTAAAGGTCAACATGCCTGCTTTGACATAATTTCATTGGTCCTTTTCCTAGCCTTCATTTTTTTCACCGTTTACATTTGTTTGTCTTATTTTTTAATCTGTTATATACTTCAAATTTTTTTTTTTTGTCAAAATACTATAAATCACAATAATTAGCAACTTAAAAACTTTAAAAGATATAAAATATTTGGCTGATTCTCCAAATTATACCAGTGCCACTTATATTGAAATAAAAAAGTACTACAAATCATAATAATTAAAACTGAAATTATTTTAAAAATATTATTGATTATCGATGCCACAAAAGTTCGGACAATGAGAATAATACATATTATTTAAAAATTACATTAAAAGTATTAGAAATTGCAATAGTTAACAACTTAAAATATCTGAAATAAATTTAATCTGTTATATATTGAGTACACCATATCTTACATATTTTGGAAACTAGTTTAGGTGTACACGTCTTGCGTGTGTACCTCACTTTGATGAGTTCAAATATTACACTAAATAGGATATTTGTTTAAATAATAAAGATGAATATAATAATTAAATTTAATATCTTTTGAGTTTGTAAAGATGGAGAATTTATTTATTAAACCTAACTTTTACCAAAAATATTTTTAAAAGTCGATAGACATTCATCTACTATCTGTAAATTACAACAAAACAATACAATGGTAGAGACATCAAAATAATACAATTAAATCTAATCTTTACACAAAAAATTTTCTCAAAGTCGTCTGACACTCATTTAACACCTGTAAACAATAACAAAATAATACAATAATAAAAATATCAAAATAATACAACTAAACCTAACCTTTACATAAAAAAAATCTTCAAAACCGACCAACATTTATCTATTACCTGTAAACTGCAACAAAATAATACGATAAAAATGATATCAAAACAATACAATTAAACTTAAATTTTACACACAAAAATTTCTCAAAGCCGATCGAAATTCATCTATGAATTGTAAACTACCACAAAATAACAAACTAACAGAGATATTACGATAATACAATTAAACCTAACCTTTACCTGAAAAAAAAAATCAAAGCCGACCCACATTTATCTAGTATCTGTAAATTAAAATAAAATAATAAGATAATAAAGATATCAAAACAATACAATTAAATCTAACCTTTACACAAGAAATCCTTCAAAGTCAACCAACATTCATCTACGACCTATAAACTATAAGAAAATAATATAATAGTGATCACAAAGCTTCAATTTTGATCCAACAAATTCTCGTCTGAGCGAAAATTTTGACCCTAAAGAATGATTTTGAATGAAAACAAAGAAGATATATGTATATACACATGTTGAATTCTATTATGCTAAAAAAATAGTGAAGAAGTTGAGGGTTAGAAAATCAAACATCCACCAATCTAGACATGCAATCGAATCAAGTTAGATGAGCATCAATCATATTCTCCCAATAGGTAAACCAGTTTGTTCTCTAGTTTAACGTACATCTCAATACTTATAGAAGTATTTCCTTAATAAAATCCTATTTTAGGAGTATTTTTCTAATTGAACAGTAGAAAGAAAAATATTAATTAATTCTCCTACCATATATTTTAGGAGTCCCATATATTTTAGGAAGTTTAGCAGAAAGAAAAATATTAATTAATTCTTCTACCATATATTTTAGGAGTCTCATATATTTTTGGAAGTCTAGTTAATATAATAAATAATAATTAAATAATAAATTATAAAAAATAGTGAAAAGATAATTTTGTCTAAAGAAGAGTTTTTTAATGAAGAACAGAAAGTTCAAATCACTTTTTTAAGGGTCTAAGGTTTTCACAGTTTTAATATATTATAGATATAGATGTATTGAGCATGGCCCTCGAAATCTAGTCTTGTGTATCTGAAAATATATTTACACCATATTTTCTATATTTGGAAATGTATTGAGTACATTCAATTGCTAAGTTGTTGTACCATCTATATCTAATATATATATATAGCACGTGCCCTTCCATATCTAGTCTTCTATATTAGGAAATATACTGAGTACACTATATTTTTTTTATATTTGGAAATGTATTAACAGTCAATTGGTAAGTTGTTGTACCATCTATATCTAAAATCTATATATATCCGGACCAATGTTGTTAATTCATATCATACAAAGGAAAAAAAGGTTATATATAATGCAATTCTGGTACACAAAATTGATAATATCTATTATCTAATATCTATTATCTAAATCTATTATCGTTCAATTTGAACGTTATTCGACCTTAATTCATATTTGATCAAAAATGTGATTTTGATCGATATGCGTTTACCAGTTATATAATTTTTTTGGATTGTAATTATATATTCAGAACAGCGTAACTATTTTTTTCATGAACATTGCGATAACTTATGAGTTTATTTGAACAAGAATTATAATATAAATACAATCTAAACAAATAAACATAAATGAGTTTATCTGAATTGTGGTTGCATTTGTATTATATTTTGGCATTTTTATTTTATAAGTTTAATTATATGTTGTATGTTGTAGTTGTATTTGTAATTGTATGTTATGTTGTAGTTGCATTTGTATATTTAATAAATATAATTGTATTTTGTTTTGATATTTGTATTTTATGAGTTTAATTGTATGTTGTAGTTGCATTTGTATATTTAATAAATGTAATTGTATTTTATTTTGACATTTGTATATTCTGACTTATTTTACTCCTTTGAAAGAATGAATAGTAAGTTGAATATTAAGTATTTGTTAATTTACTCCTTTGATAGAATGTATATATGTATTTGATTTAATTAAAAATGTGTTTTTATTTGTGTTATGAAGATATATGTATAATTCTGCATAAAACACATATACAAATCTAAAAGAGCTAAAAAATACATATTAAGACCTGTAAGTACATATGCACACTTGTAAATACATATGCAGATCTGACAAATACATATGCAGAACTGAAAAATACAAATGTCCAACTAAATTTGAGTTTTTTAACTAATTTTCTTTAAAAAATTTCTGGTTGTACCAGCCACAGAGTATGTCTATACAGTACATGACAAAGAGAAGTATTTTATGGTTTGCCTCAAAGAAAAAAATGATCTTGTCATGCATTTCAGTTAGACGAGATACCATGTACATTTTACATGCTTGTGTTGTCCTGAATAGCAAGAATTTTATGAAGGAATTCTATTGCTCTGATCTATACAAGTCAAAAACAGTATTTAGAACACATGATATTTCAATTTACCTTTACCACATAAAGATGACTTGGTAATTCCACATAGCATATTGGATGAGGTAGTTCTGGCCCCAAAATACAAGCAGCCCCCTGGCAGACCTCCAAAGAAAGATTGTAGAAAATCAGAAAGAGATATGTTCGAAAAGTAAAAACATCAATTCTTGTAGTTCATGTGGATTTATAGGTCACAATAGGCGTTCATGTTGAAAATATAGTAAATGATACATTTGTTGATGTATTCAATCAAAAAAAATTCTCAAATTTTTTCATTGACAATTATGTGAGTCATACAGTTGAACTCATTTGCATAATATGTGACTAATTTTTTATTGATGATTTATTTTCATGTATTTGAATTTCTTAAGTCATAAAGTTGTTGCAATTATGATACTGAACTTGTAAGTTTTCTTAGTTCAGTATCAATAAATGAATGTAATTGATTCTATATGTGTTGTATGAATGTGAAAAAATACTGAAAATAAGATCATTTTAAAGTATTATATGTAATAACAATAAATATCTGGGTAAATGTATAATCAGAAAAAAAATATAATTACATTACAAATATCTAATATATGTGCATTTACGTATATGTACTTGCTAATAATTCTGTGTAAATATATATGTATTTGATTTCAATAAAAAATATATTTTCAAATGTTTGTGAAAGATATATGTATAGATCTCATAAAATACATATACAAAGCTAAAAATATAAAAAATACATATAACAACCTATGAATATGTATGCAGACCTGTAAAATACATATGTCGAACAGAATGTAAAAACTGAAAAATACAGTTAAAATACATATGCAGACCTCTAATGTCAAACTAAATTTAAGTTTTTAAATAATCTTTTTTAAAACTCAGCTATTATAAATGGCATATTAAACATAATACTAAAATTGAAACATTCAAATTAATTTGATTCAACACCAATAATCAAAATATAACTGACAAGTTCTAAAAAACTTTCGACATGCTACCTGAATGTAATATGTAAAACTTAAAAATTATTCAACAAAGTCTCTGTCAACCTACAGTTAACTGTTGTCAAATAGAAAATATTAAAAAAAATCATCAAACTTCTAGCACTTCAGTGTCTTCTGTTATCCCGATTTTTCTAGCAGGCCTTATTGGTGCTTCGTCATCACTTTGTGCCTTATCTTCTTCTTTCTCAAATCATAATTCCACAAAAGTGAAGCATATCTTGTGAAAAGAAGGTCTAGGCCAAAGTCAACATAAGGAACACCTTCACCATAAGTAAAAAACTCAGCATATGTCACCATAGACAATCCACAATCCCTGCAAAAATACGCTCTTCAATATCGTTGATCGTGTGACATCCTATATATGGTGCAAACTTTGAAAGTACTCTTGCCATGAATATTTAATCATACAAAACCTACAGACCAAAAAATTATTGAAATCTATATTGCATGTGTTAGGGAATGTGATGTTTTGATGATGGACATATGAATGAAACATGTTGTGCAAGCTGTTCCACACAAGTGAACAAGTTATAGACAAGACTACTAATAAGATGACATTGCGTAAAAATAGGAGTAGATAAGTAACATGATCTCTACACTTATCACATCAGCTAAATTAGATGAGTGCAACATCTAGAAGTTGAGTTGATCAAGAAGTTCTGCAAAGACTATGAGATAGAATAGAAGAGTCCTATTCAAGCAAGGAAAGAGAGAGAGACAATAATAAAGAGTGAAACTACATAGGAGTCATATTGAAGATAGAATAATACATCAACTAAAGGATTCCATCAGGAGTCGGCTTAAATACAACAAACGACATTCAAGTGTTTCACTCACGCACTAAAAAGATAGTCAACAATCAGTAAATCAGTTCTACAACTTAAAGAAGCTAGTGGAGCAACCTGGTCCTTTACTTAGAGTCATAGACTTTGTGTAATAGGTTGGTCATTGAGTCATATTGAGTTGTAATCTATAGTCTCAGTGAAGTATAAACTGAGTTAGGATTAACGTCTTCAAGTTAGGAAACTTGAAGACTTGGGAACACTTATCTTAGGAAGATTAGTGTTTTGTAGAAGTAGGAGTTAAAATTTTTAATTCCTAGTTTACAAAAAGTCTTGTAATTTGTTGATTGTTGAGGCTCAAGAGTTATAGTAAAGTTGGAGTTAAATCCTGTAGAGGTACAGGTCATATTTTTTTACACCTTTCTTGAGCCGGGTGTTTTTCACGTAAAAATACTGTGTTCAAGTTTTACTTTAGTGAACCACGTTAGCTTACATGTTCCACAGCTAGGAAACTCAGTAGAGTAAAATATTAAAATTGGTAGGGCAGGCACTCTAACAAGTGGTATCAGAGCGAGGTTGTCTTAAATAAGGCTAGCACCTTAGAAAAGATCACAATGATGAATTTTGTACCTCCTACTAGTCATAGTGAAGGTCAGTCAACCACTAGACCTCCACTCTTTGATGGCTCTCACTTTATCTAGTGGAAAGCAAGGATGGAGATGTTCATCCAAGGTGAAGACTATGAATTGTGGGATAGGATTACTGATGGTCCTACCATTCCAACGAAGATGGTTGATGGTGAACAAGTTAAAAAGGTAAGGAGTGAATTTATTGTTGCTGACTTGGTGGCTCTATGAAAAAATACAAAACTTGTGAAAAACTTGGAGGTTCTTCTAACCGACATAAATCATGTGAGCTAACATGGAGTCCAACATCTCGTTCCCCTAAGGGAAAAATCTCATGATGGGAAGAGGTGCCATACTCTTGCCAAGGAGTATTGTCACGACCCAAAATGAGGCCCTGGCCGTGATGAGCATCCCGAACCATGAAGGCCTGGACACCCTTCTAACTTGAAATCATATACACCATTCATGCATAAACAAGGAAAAACGAAAATTATAGAAAGGCAAAATCATGGTCATAAATCTAATATGAATTTAGCATTTCAGAATGAAATCCAAAACTAACTAGCAATATCTACAAACTGTCTGCGAAATCTCTACTACATGATCACTAACACAATCTGAAAACTGTGACAAGGCCCCCAGTAGACCAAAACCATATCTAATAATAGTTGTCTGAAAGTAAATAGGACTTCTGGAATAAAGAAGGCTCACCAACTGGACACTGCAACTCTGTCTGATAAAATCTATTGCTTTTCTGGACCCCTAGACTGAGCCTCAGAACCTAGAGGGAGGAAAGGGGGTCAATACAGATGTACTGGTACACAAAGTAATCCAAAATAAAACTTTTATATAAGTAAAATAGTGGAGAGAAATTTGTTAAAACATCATGCATAAAAAGTTCTCAAAACACATGGGCACTTTCTGAAAATCATAAGTCATTCTGGTCAATGCACTGTCTATTCTTTGTATTACTTCTGAGTTAGGTGGTACGCCCCTACAATTTTAAAATCCCACGAGCTGTATGGAATCCACCATTGACTCGGCGGGGAAGCCCCCAACCCGAGTGTGTTGCAAGGGTTGGAGTTTCTATTTCTGATATGCCATACGACACTTGGCCAGCGTAATATAATATACCCAGATCGGAAAATCATGATTTCAGAAAATGAGTTATTTGAACTCATGCCTCCTTCGGGGAACCACCTAACGTCTCTTTATGCCCATTTTTAACCACTTCTAGACATACATCATTCTAAATCTTAAAATCTGAAAGTCTGATTTCAAACATGCATTCTATTCTGTTCTGAATCATCATGGCATAATCTGAATTGGTGTCGTCACACCAAGACTTGCAAGTCCTATTTCTGAGCCATAGTACAATAAGCATGATCTTTCATTAAAACATAGTTCAGACCACCCAAACATGCAAATAGTATAAGAGATTTCATGTTCTGAAGCATAAATCAAAACTATGCAAGAATCCTTTAAACATATAGTGGTCATGTGCTTTTGGCAAAATCATGCACTCTTTCATTATATGAATATTTTCAATATTTATCAACACAACTACCCTCTCTTTTGAAATCTAAATCTTAATCCAATCATAACATAATTCAAGATATTTTAAACCATGCTTTTCAAAGATGCATTCAAAACATCTATAACATATGATAAGTAAAGGAAAATCAAAACAAGAGAGGGATTTTACATAAGGCATGCTCTCAATTAAATCATCAACTTTAAAACACAAGCATACATATATATACAATTTCAAATCAATGTGGGGGAAGGTCAAAAGACCAAAACAATACCGTCAAGATTTCTAAAACATGAATGTATTCATAAATCTGAAAACCCCTTTCTTAAAATCATGATTTCTATGCCCATGAGATTTTAGAAAAACCTCGCGTACCTCGATTATAAAGAATAATGGCTTATTCTTGAAGCCTACGGTTTGGGGATTCCAAATCTCCGATTAATTTCGAAAACTCACGGTTGAATCTTGAGTTTCTTGGAGGAGAAGTATATGAACTAGGGTTTTTATTTTGATGAAAATCTTGAGAATGTCTAATATTATGCTTGTAGAGGTCTTAAATCTCCTGTTTGGACGTTTTAAGAGACTTGGTAAAAGTCCAAACTACCCTTGTTAACTTCTGAATGAAACTGGAAAAATTTAAACTGGGAACCCGATCTTATGGGCCACCACGATGCGCCACTATCATGGTGGCTCACTGGAAATTGACGAATGGGAATTTGGCCCACTCCGCGACACGCCACCATCGTAGAGTCTCATTGAAAATTGACCATCGTCATTTACACCCTCTCCGCGATGCGCCAAGGACAGGAATGACGATGTTTTACGACTAGGACTTAAATTAACCATAACTCCTTCACCGCGTGTCCGTTTTGGACGAATTTTATGTCGACGAAAAACTTATCCGATCATCTACGTAATTAAAACTTGAAATCTAAGGAATTACATAGGTAAATAAGTATAAATAATTCTAGAAGACAACACTTGATACTTTAGGAACAAAAATTCAGCTACAAAAAACTTCGGGGCGTTACAAGTGTAACTTGAGCTAAGTGATCATATCTGTAACTGCATTCACGTAGAAGTGGGAATAATCTGATAATCTATACCTATGTTGGCTATGTAGTTCTGTGGAAGATATTGCACACTAATACCAAACTTCCCGCTCGATGCTAAATACTACTCCCTTTAAGCTGCGCTCATTTTGTCAGAAATTCACTTTAAAACTAGCATAAGGGTTTATTCTAAAGCTAATTATGCTTTTATCTGATTAAATCTATAAATAAAGTTATTCTGAATTCTGTAATTTATAGTAAATCTATAAAGTAAATTCCAAAACTTATCTAAGGATCAAAAGATCAAAGCTTTACTGAAAATCTGTAATTAATCTGATCATAAGATGTTCAAAGAATCATCTTTCTTTAAATATCAACATATAAACTTGGGCTTAGTAACCCATGCATCAAGTTCATGTCAAAACATCATAATAATCATGCTTGATAATGAAAACAACAATAATTCATGTCAAAATCTAAAATTTATTGCAATAGGCATGAAAATATGAAAATAAACATGCAATTCATCTTCAAAATCTCTCAAAAACTCATAATCTTGCAAATAGCAATAATGGGTATGAACCCTAATTCAAATCTCATGTACATTCATTCAAATCATATGAATTTGTAATTTAAAACTTGGTTTTGGGCACAAGGATGAAAGAAGATCCTAGTTCATAAACCCCGCATACCTTGATAGATGCTTAGATGAAGAAATCTTGAATTTTGGATTCCTATTGAGTCCTTGAAGATGAATTCTTGATTATCTTGTCTTGAAAATCCTTTATTTAGAGCTTTCTTAGAGAAACTATGGAGGAATTTAATTTCTTGGAGAAGAAGCTTTGGAGCTCTAGGGTTTTACTTTGAGAGAGAAAGGATGAAAATAAGCATAAACTGCTTAGGATATGCTTAATTCTTTGTTTTGGATGAATTGGGGGATTGGGAATTGACCAATGTTCCCTATTTAAACTTTTAATCACAACTGGAAAAGTAATATTTTTTCAAATTGACATGCCACCGCGACGCGCCACTATCGCGGTGGCTCACTGGAAAATGAAAACTGAGACCTGGAAGTTCTCCGTGATGTGGAGCTATCGCGATGCTCTACTAATTTGTCATTTGGGCTATCTCCGCGATGCGCCACCACCATGGGGAGCCACTGGAAATGGACAAATGGGAAATAAGGCTTCTCTGCGATGCGGGGCTATCGCGGAGGGCCACTGAAATTTGACAATTGGAATTTTAACCATCTCTGCAATGCGGTGAGTGCCCAGGTGGCACACTGCTTCACTAAAATCGCCATAACTTCTTAACTACGTATCGAATTTAGGCGAATTTGGTATCAATGGAAAGCTTATTCAATTATCTACACAATGGAGGGTCTAAATCTGGAGAATTTCACGTGGAATAAAAGTCATTCATCTTTTGAAGCTAGACTTTGACATTCTAGGAGCGAAATTAAGCTAGGAAAAGTATAGGGTATTACACCATAACTCGTGCATTTATCTTGATAAAGAAAACAATGCTCAATAAGGCTATAATATCTATTCCAGGCTATAATATTCCAGCCCCCGCACGAGTATCACTTTAAGAATAAAATCATTTAAATGCAAAAATAAGGTCAATGATATCAAATAAAGACCCCATACGGGCGACATGCAATATATAATATCACAAGTCAACAACAACAAGAATATAAGACCCCACATCGGACACAACAGTAATAATAAACTCGAAATACAATTTTCATAGTTATTTTCCCCAACCCATAATATGTTTTACTTATTTATTAACTACCAAACTCAGTCTGAAGAAAGTTAAGCAATAACCTAGCTCGAAGTGTCAAAATACCAGCCTAAAGTCCTTCAACATGGAGCTTTTCTTTTTCGAGTTGTTTCAAAATCAACTAAAACATAAGAATATAATATCCACGCGTTAAACAAAAGTTAACAATATTCATATTGACTATATTTAAGATGGGTCCAAAACTAGTCCAAAAAATGACTTAAAAAATAAAAAGAGTAAATTACAAATTTTATTTTAGAAACACATTCCCCATGGTTATAAGAGTCTACAGTTGAAAATCCACACAAAAAGGAGTTAAAAATAAGGTCTAAGTTACAAAGAAAAATCATTTTACAGATTTACCAGCAAAACCCCAAAAAATCATTTCAAAATCAAGGTTAAAGGTGTTTTCAAAGACATAATCAGCAGGAAATAACGAAAGGATGAGTTTGATGGTTACCCACAAAAAAATGAAAAAGAAACCCTAGAAAACCATCTTTCCCAAAGCTTGATGGTACAAAAATAAAGTAAAATTGAGAAATTAAAGTATTTGTATTTTTCTATTAATTGTGCCTTGCGATTGCGGATGCCTGCCTCGATTACGATGTTCATGTTGACCGACAATTAAGTTGGTCATCGTGGTCACATAGCTAGGCCTCATGATTATAATGAGTCAACTTGACAGAGTCCACTAACTAACCCATTGCTATCGCGGTAACACCCACCTCGCAATTGCAAAGAACATTGCCTCATGATCATAACATGTGGCTATGTGATCGCGATGAAGAGCCTGATGCACCAGAAAATGCTACACAAACAGATATTTCCTAGTGAAGAAATGTCTCTGAACAGACTCTCGATATTTGTTCGAAATCCCATTAGAACAAACCATAAATGCTACAAGACTATTTTTGACATTTTAGGCTTAATGGCAATGTCAGAATTTAAAAAAAAAATTGTTTCATCAAATTAGCCCTCAGGACCTCTTTAAAGAAAATTTCACTAATTTTTAGACGAAGTATTAAAATGCAAACTAAAGGTTTCAAACCCTCTAGTAACTCAAGTTCGGCATTCCAGATCCAATAGAACTATCCAAATCACCGGTCGGGACTCTAAATATCAAATTTTGACTAGAATAAACTATAGGACTTTTAATACCTCTATAGCCTCAAGCTCTCTCAAAACCCTTCCGAAGGTATTGGGAACCATTCCAACTATCCCCACACACCATAATCAACATGTAGAAGGGAAAAATGGTCAAATCATATACAAAATTAAATATTACAATTTAGGTCATTACAAAATATGTGGAAAATCTGGACATGAAGTTCTTAATTGTTACCATCACTTTAATACCACTGCCTACTCTTTACACACAATAAATTTTAGTCCTTCAAAGCCTCTTCACATTCTCATTTGATATCCAATACTCATGCACCTTATTCCACACCATAGGCCTACTATGATTCTCTATCTACGATTGTTGATCTATCATGGTGTTTTGACTTCGATGCTACTAACTATGTTACTCCAAACTTGGCACAACTATCTATCAACTCAGAGTACAATGAAGGTGATCGACTTGTTGTCGATTGTCACGACCCAAAATAAGTACATGATGACACTTGTCAAGCCCTCGGAACAAGTAAGCCTAACCCATCCCAAAGAGCACAATTTAAAGAGAAAGAAATGAAAGTAGAAGAACAAATAATTCCAAGTATATACATGCACACACACATATATATATATATATAGACACACACACATGAGGCATAAGTCTAAAAAATATATCCTAGGTCTGGTTGTCAGCAATACAATCCTCTAATACAGAATAGGAATAATATCAATCGTAAAAAATGTTTTAGATGTAAATAATACATAAGACATATGTAGAAAGATGCTAGTAGTTTCAAAGCCCATCAACCACTACCTCGATCTCTGTGATGCTAATACTGAAAGTAATGCAATCTACTATCTACTTCTCAAATCAATACCTGTATATGGTGTAACAAATAAGAAAAAGGAAAGAGAAGAAAGGGTGAGTATGAAAATATATGTACTCAGCAAACATTGTCGATAACTGACCCTAATGTAAAGTGATGGTAAGAACCACCACCCCAACTACCCAACGTATCCGGAATAACCTAGACCCCGCTACATCATAGTGCTTTATCCTATTAGGGTAACCAAACACAATGATCAATGAGCATATCAAATACAATGCAGGCATATCAATCCAGGTGAGTCAACACTATCTATTTCATATTCCACAACAAAAGAAGTCATTTATGAAGAAAACTCATCAATGTGATATATTGGGCTTAATCAACTATAACCAGTCAATAATATATGATAAAGACAGGAAGAGTGTGTATATACAAGGGTGTATCCCATGCTACTAGAAGGTGCTAACCAACTATCTCCCTGATCAAGCCACCACTACACCCTGTGTGTCATAATACCTCACCCTCCTAACCAATATAAAATGAAATAAGATAATGAAATAAGATAATGAAATAAAGTAAAATAAATTCTCAAATACAATATCACAAATAAGGTGCATACTAACACAATACCAAACCATAGCAAGGAATGTCAATGTAATATAAATGATGCAGTGTAATATATTGATGATGATGAATGTTTTGAAAGTTATCGCATAACTTTCTATATACACCTAGCGAGCCTCATCGCTCCCAAGTAGGATCCATAAGGGCTTAACAACCAATCAACTCTTTATAATCTCAATCTCATCTCTCAAATCAATCTTACCGGCACATCCCTTAGTTTAAGTATTTTATAAGGTGTCTCAACTTAATGATGACCCTCAATGTCAAACACCATCTAAAGCCCCAATAGAAAGATCAAATTTCTTGAATAAAAACCTAATGCATCCAATCTAATCAAATTTGACATCTACAAGTCAAAAGGAAGTTAATGATACCCGTATTGATTTTATTTACGAAGGGTGCAAAACAGATTTGAAAATGAGTTCGAAAATAAATGAGATAAAACTAAAAATTTAGTTAATAAAAATATTCCACACATCAAGAGGAGTCTATAGTTGAAAACCTAAGCAAAATGAGTAGAAATCAGATCTCGAATCAAAGAAAAACTCATTTAATAATTTACCAGAAAAACTCCAAAAATCACATTAAAAACTCAAAGATTTGAAGATTAAATTAATGAAAAGTGATAGAATAAAGGTTTAGGAACTTTCCCCCAAGGGGGTGGTTTAGTTGGTTTGAGGGGGACTTCCTATAGCGGAGGTTGTGGGTTCGATCCACCCCTAATGCCTTCTCAATCGAGGTCATCGCATGGAGTTTACCTAGTGTGGTTTACATCTCCTGTGTGGTTTGCAAGGTATTGCACAGTGAGGGGTTTACCCAGTGCTCACCACAAAGTGCTCAACCGAAGGACAGAGGCTGTGGCAGAGGGTGTAGCGACTGTGGGTTTTCCTGGAGTTTAAAAAAAAAGGTTTAGGAACTTAACCATATAAGAAATCATGAAAACCCCTTTGAAATTGCCTTAAATTGCATTCCCAAAGGTGAAATATGGTGAAAAGGGGGTTTTGGGCGAGAAAGAGACTTAAATTCTGCTAGGCATAAAATAACCTTTATGAATGCGGACCTCTAAGTTGTCAACGCAAAGATAAACCCAACTCGAGTCTCACATTTTTGGTTAAGACTTTGAGAACACGATGAAGGCCTACCTAAACTGGACCCACTTAACCCTAGAAGTGGCTGGGACACCACGATCGCAATTAACAAAGAAGCTACTCTTTGAAAATGTGGTACTATCATTGCATTTGTCATGCCTAGTATTTTACTTCTATGCGAGCATAATTAGGAGCCCACAAATGCAAAGAAGGATTGGTAGCTGCACCAGAAATAACAACATCAACAACACACTTGGTTTAAAAACTTTTTGAACGGATCATGGAAATTCGTTCGGGATCTCAGAGAAATAAACCAATAATTCTACTTGGCTAATGTTTATGTTTCGGACTCAATGACAATGTCAAATTTTTAAAAAGAATTTTTTCAATAATTTTACCCCCAAGACCCCTTTAAGGACAAACTTAATTAGATTTCAAATGAAGGCTCAAAATGCAAATAAGGGCTTGAAATCCAAAATAACTATGCTACTAACCCAAAATCTATATTACAGAGATAATGGAACTGTCAGAATCATTATTTGAATCTTGGATCACAAAATATCATTTAAAATCAAATTAACTCCTTTTAAGGGTGTTCAAAACTACAAACTCATTCAAAACAGTCCCAAACACATTAAGAATTGTGCCAACTATCTCCACAACTCATAAAAGAGACAAAGAAACTATGGAGAAGGACAAAATGGTAAAAATAAATAAATTTCTAAAAACTAGTACGAGGGTCATTACACTGGTAACGACATGTCACTAAATGCTTAGCATATTAGCACTAAGATTCTGTCTGCTAAACCTAAACATGTCACTCTATATGACGTTCTTATTGTTCCCAAAGTAAAAACAATCCTCTTTTGTATTTTCAAACTCACTCATGATAATAACATCCATATTTATAGTTTTATTCTAATGACTAATTTGTCAAGAATTTACCTGGAAAAACAATATTTTGGGGAGTCATTGACAACGACATGTATCTCCTTATTTCACTATCTACATCGAAGTCCACAAAACTATCACCCATGAAATTTCTTGGTTAACGCACTACCTTTGTTGGATGGAACCGTAGATTAGCACGTCCTAATGAAGCCATATTACGTTGTTTTGCGATAACGCCTAAGCTACACCTTCACTTTAAAGGTTATATGGTCGCTGTTAGATATAGTAACCCAACAAAGGTTGGGGTTGAATCCTAAGGGAATACGTGGAATCATGGATCTCAACTGTTGTAATCAATGGAAAAAACTGGAAAAGTAAATGGGGGTTTTTGACTAGCAATATCGAACAAATGGAGAATATCCACTTCAGTTGTAATCAGTCATAAGTGAACACTTGGGTTGTTTTCCTCCTGGATTCTCAACTCCATGGGCTTATCGTTCTTTGTTGAACTAACTCGATACTAACACGACCCGACCTAGGCCATATTGTAATGGGCATCCCAAGTCCAATTAGGACTGGGGATCGCCCCCTGTAACCCAACCCATCCAGCTTTATCCATCCTTTGATGGGCTAAATTTTGAACATATAACAAGATAGTGTAAATGTTCTCACAACCGTGACCAACCCAATCAGGTCCAATCATATCACACCCACTGCCCAACAATACCAAACCAAACCATAGGCCATAAACCAGGCCATAACCAAATAAGTTAGACAAAATTTAATATAATTAATCCCAAAATGTAATATGATGGAACAACCAATAATATTATCTAAGGGTGTAAGCCCCAACACTAATGCTGATGACAAGGAAAACACCAATATCGATCCCGCCCATACCAACCCCAAGAAGTACCACAAAGCCTCTATCCAAAAGAGTAAGCAAATTCGATTGGGAATGCCCCCAACCATGGCCAAAACCAATATAAAAAATAAAATAAAAGTTTCTAAAGAAATCCATAACATAAAATGATGTCTTCCGAAATGATAAAAGCTCACCACTTCAGTCTAAATGCTGATGCTAAATCCACGAGCTAAACATGAGGAGTAGAATGGTCGGTTCCTGTATAGCATAGGTATGCAGCCGCCAGTAGACAGGGTTAGCGAGTGACAACTAACATAAATCTCAGGATAAGATAAAATAATGTCAGTTAGAAAACTAAGTAAAGCCATCCATAATGCATATAACCATACATATATAAGTTCCGAGAAAGAGAACTGGGTTTAGTATGCATTGAAAACCTTTACCTGGGCTGTGTAGCTTGGCTTTCCTAAATCACCCATGGGCAATATGGGTTCAGCTCCCCCTGCTTAAAGGGACCCAGTGCATGTAGCCACACGACCAGGGAAGTATCCCATGGAATGACTAGTACATCCCCCAATAGTGTGACATCATGCACACGGTCCATTAAGACCAATCCTTATATTGGAAAATACGAGTTTCCAGTTTTGTTTCCCCCGGGACCTCCACCTTCCAAGGCTTTGCTACATACCCCTCTATTAATGCCCAATTAAAATTGTTTCTAAATACCCAACCACATCTATTTACCATTTTATTAACAAAGGCCAATATTAGTGGTATCATCATACCACCCCTTACTTGCAAGTAATATCCATAGACAAACTATTTAGGTTAAGGGGAATTTCAAGTGCCCTTCCATATACCATATTAAACCACTTAGGAGACTTCCATGTTATCCACAAGCATAATTATTTAGCCTTTAGCCTTTTCAAACCATTTAAACCATGCAAAGTTCCTCTACCAAGTTTAAAACACACAAGAGTTCCATTAAAAGAAGTCAAGGCAATGAACATGTCTTTATAAGCATTTTATCAAACACCTTGGGAGCATAATATAACCAAAACTAATTCCAAAGACCATCAAACCATTACCATGCAATCCAATTGTCAAAATCCACTACTAATGCATATAAAATCATAATTAAAATCATAGGAAACCATAACCAAGCATTTAATATCAAAACCCCCAAATAATAGTTGAAAGCCAAAATCATGAAATAGTAAAACCAAGAAATCAATCATATAAACAATGCCTTTAGTTAAAATTACAATAAGGGAAGATAATTATGCCTTATACCAAAGAATTTATGGAAATAAATCACCAATACAAGCCCCAAAGCAATCCTCAAGATAAATGTAATACCCCATATTTTTTCTAGCTTAATTTCACTCCTAGAATGTCAAAGATTATCTTTAAAAATGAATACCATTTTATGAATGTAGAATTTTCCAGATTTGGACCCTCCATTGTGTAGATAATTGAAGAAGCTTTCCATCGATACCAATTTCGCCCAAATCCGATACTCAGTTAAGAAGTTAGGGCATTTTTAGTAAAGTAGTGTGCCAATTGGGCAGTCACCGCATCGCGGTGAAGGGTAATTTCATAATTGTCACTTTTCAGTGGACCTCCGCAATAAGATCACATCCTGGAAAGGTCCAAATTTCCATTTGTCATATTCCAGTAGACCAACGCGATCTTACCGCATCACGTTGGTGGCCAAAATGGCATTCCAATAGAGTACCACGATGGTGGCGCGTCGCGGAGAACTTCCAGTTCCCACTCATCATTTTGCAGTGAGACACCGCAATAATGGCGCGTTGAGGTGGCCTACAAAATGAGGAAAATATTGCTTTTTCAGTACCGATTAAAAATTTAAAAAGGGGTATTTTGGTCAATCCCCAAGCCCCTAATCCATCCAAAATATGAGATTAAACCCATTCTAAGCCTACATGCTCATTATTCATCAATTCTCTCTAAAACAAAAACCCTAGAACTCAAAAGCTTCTTCTCCAAGGAATCAAATTCCACCATTTTTTCTCCAAGAAAACTCTAAATTGAGGATTCTCAAGATAAGATAATCAAGAACTCATCTTCATGAACTCAAATAGGAATCCAAAAATTCAAGTTTCTTCATCCGATCATTAATTAAGGTATGTGGGGTTTATGAACAAGGATCTTCTTTCATCCTTGTGCCCAAAATCAAGTTTTTATTTCAAATCTACATGATTTTAAATTATTATACATGGATTTTAAATTAAGGTTCATACCCATTATTACTATTTGCAAGATGATGAGTTTTGAGAGATTTTGAAGATGAATTGCATGTTTATTTTCATATTTTCATGCCTATTGCAGTAAATTCCAGCTTTTGAGATGAATTATCATTGTTTTCATTATCAAGCATGATTATTATGATATTTTGACATGAACTTGATGCATGGGTTATTAAGCCCAAGACTATATGTTGATATTTCAAGAAAGATGATGCTTTAAGCATCTTATGATCAGATTATTTACAGACTTTCAGTAAAGCTTTGATCTTATGATCCTCAGATAAGATTTGGAATCCACTTTACAGATTTATTATAGATTATAAAAATCATAACAGCTTTATTTATAGATTTAATCAGATAAATGCATAACTGGTTTTATAATTACCCTTTATGCTAGTTTTAAAGTGGATTTCCAACAGAATAAGTGCAACTTAAATGGAGTAGTATTTAGTACCGAGCGGGAAGTGTGGGATTAGGCACCCTATCTTCCACAGAACTACGTAGCTAATATAGGTATAGATTATCAAATTATTCAAACTTCTACGTGGATGAAAGTTACAGATGTGATCACTTAGCTTAGGTTATACTCCTTGGCAGGAGTATGATACCTCTCCCCATCATAAGGTTTTCCCCTTAGAAGAACGAGATATTGGACTCCATGTTAGCTCACATGGTTTATGTCGGTTAGAAGAACCTCCCTGCTAGTTAAAGTAAAAGATTAATAGAAAAGCTTTTAGAAAACTAAGTGTAAAGGCTCACAGTTTATTCAGATTATGTTTTACAGAAAGATATTAGCTACAGATTTTAGCTTTTAGATTTTATATCTAGATGTGAGCCCTTCTACACTTAGACACGTCTAGATATCATGAATAACAAATCATACTTTATAAATCTAGTGAGTCATAACATTTAGATTTTTAGATTTTAGTATCTCAGATATTCCAGCTTATGTGAGTCATTTACATTTAGCATGCATTGTTTTACAAATTATGTTGATGAGATGATGTTGCTTATTTCATTTAGATTTATGTATTTTATTCAGTTGCTAATGAGTTATGACAATAGAAAGGTTAGCTTGGGATCACTTGTGGTCCTAAGCATTGTGTGATGTCTCGGGACCATTTTGGGGCATCATAAACTTGGTATTAGAGCACAAGGTTTAAGTGTTCTTGGTGTCTCTGAAATCGTGTCTAGTAGAGTCTTGCGGAATGATATGGAGACGTCTGTACTTTTCTTTAAGTGGTTATAGGGCATTTAAGAAAAAGTTTCCCCTCTTTCCTACTCTAGATCGTGCTGTAAAGTTGTTCCTTTAGAAACACCTTTCTACTCGTGTGTTACCCCAAAATTCTTCATATTGACTTATTCTCGAGATAACATGATCAACAAGTTCCAATTCCTCTTCAAATAATGCTCTCAGATTTACCATCAGTAATCTCAAAAGTCACACCAAGGGCTTGAAAGGAGCTCTCTAGTGTGTCATAAGTCCCTCAAATTAAAAGTTATGTCCTCATCCTTATGAGTTATTCAGTTGAGACAGAATTAGATATGTTATTCAGTTGAGACAGAATTAGATATGTATTCAGATTACCCTTCTCAATACAGATAGTGCTCATGAGATGAGATAGTGTGAACCTAGATTGTTAAATAAAGTGTATATTCGAGGGATATTATGAACTTCATTGTTGTGATTTATGAATAATAAAACCTTATTATAGTTGAAAGTATGGGTATAGAAGAGTAGTGACAAGAAAAGTGGGAATGACGATTGATAGAAAGTATGGAGATAAACTTAGGCATGGTGTCTAGTTTTGTTAAGGTGATATGTCCTTGTGTGCTAGTTTATTGGAAGGTAGAGAAGGAGTTATTAGTTAAGGAGAATTGTTGTTTGCTTGAAGTACGGAAGGAGTTATTGATGGTATTTATTGTGATTGAAAACCACGGGATATTAATGAAGTATTTGGTGATTGAGTACCATTAATTTAGGTGTATAGAAGGGTAAATAGTAGTGATGTGTAGAAGTAGTATGTGCTAATGGATTATAATGAGATAGGACATATGATTTTGACCGATTACTATTATTATGAAGTTCTAGTGGACTAGTGTTTCTTGATGTTTTATTTTATAGCTTCCAAGTGAGAATTGTATGTAAGGTGGGTTGTTAAATCATTTTTAGCACTAGACATTAATTTTGAACAGTTGATGGTCATCAAGGTGGATGTAATGATTTCTTGGTTAGTGGTGCTAGTTATATGGAAGTGATCTAATAGGCTTGAACAGTATGTGCAAGAGTTTGAGTCTATTTTAATTCGTAATTAAGTATGAAGTTGTATGAATGATGAAGAAGTCTTCCCAAGGTGATATGGGGTAGCATTATTTTCCAAGGTTATTACGTGTTGTGTGTGGTTGGTATTACCGTTGAGTTGCTAAGATGAAGGAGACTAGTTATATAGTATATGATGTTCTTAATAGCTAAGTTAAGGAGTTTTGATTGATAATGTTGAGACTATTTACATGATCTTGATTCTCATGATTTAGAGAAATATAAGTTTAGAGATGCGATATTAGTAGGTTATGATGGAAGAAGTATGGTTTATTAAAGGTTGAAGATATCCGTGTTAAGTGTTAGAATCTGTAAGACCCTACAAAATCCTAAGCTTGATTCAGTCATGTAAAAGCTAGTAAGGGGCCCCAGAATTAGGAAAATTCAGCTAAGTGTTCATACTTAAAGTTATTTTAGCCTTCGTAAGTTGGAAATCCTTTTTCACGACCCTTATGACCTTTAAATATCAATTTTTAGGTTAATTCATGATCAGGAATGTAAGTAGGTGTTCTCGAATAAGTTTTGGATTTTTTGGACTTGGTTTGAGGCACGTTTGGAAGTCCAAACCAGTGGATCGATGAGATCTCGATGCACCTCATCGCCTATCGCGTCGATGAGTATTTTTCTCCAGCTCCCAGTGCAAATTCTAGTGAGCCGACGCGGACTCGACGTGGTACGTCAGCCATAGAGTTGACCCCGTTGATGTGATGTGTCGGTCTGTGCGTCGCTGGGCATGTTTTTCAGTAATTAAAACAGCATCCAGAGGGCTATTTGAGATATTTTTCCATTTCGAATTAGCCCCTAAAACACAAAATTCAACCCTCACAAAGAAAGTTACACTCTTTTCTCTCAAAATAATTCAAGAACAAACCCTAGGGCTATCAACCCAAGATTCAATTCCCAAGGATTGGACCACCAAGAATCCAGGCATTGAGGTATGTCAAGTGTTCATCCAAGGGTTTCCTTCCACCCTTGGAGTTTAATAAACCATTTTTACTACAAGTTCATGAGTTTGATGAATTTCATGGTTAGGTTTGAATATGATCATGATTTCCATGTTAATAGAGTTCCTAATCCATGATTAATTGCAAGATTTGTATGAAATTGTTTATTATATGTGTTTGTATCGTGAGAATTCATGTTAAAACCTTTGAATTATGAATTTGGTATTTGAATTGTAATGCCCCTATTTGTTTAGTATTGTGTGCATATAATATGCCCTCCAAGTGTTTAGTGAATTGTTCATGTGAGTTGAATAGTTATGTCCCATCATATTAGCATGTATACAAGTTCATGTTATGCAAGTGTTTGTCAAAATGGTTCAATGAATGAATGGTGATCAAGTAATTAGTTATCATGTGTCAAGATTGTGCTATGTCTTATAGTCTATGCTATCACATCCTGGGGTATTTAATACCCGAAAATCTAGATGTTTACCTAGAGCTATAGTAGCTACAGAATAGACTCGGTAGTAACATGATCAATAGCTTAGTAATCAGTCTAGAACCCAATAGAGTTCAGTTAGTTAATAGAATTCAGTAGTATTTCGTCAGTTAGCGGAATCCAGAGAACTCAGTTTAATTAAGCAGACAGTATGAATCAGAAATAGATCAGTCCATCCTAGCACATTTTAGAATTTAGTCCAGTATCTATTCAGTTGGGAGTAGGATTCAGCACCAAGTGAACCCAAGAAGGGGGACTCACCTGCCAGCAGAGGGTGTGATCGTTAGAAGCAGTCCTTGTGCTCCAGAACTACGTAGCCAACATAGGTTGAGATATCAACCTGCCAGTTGAGGGTTGATGAGGTGTCCTATCTGCCAGTTGAGGGTACCACCGTTCTCATTCATAGCACCTGCCAGATGAGGATGACTCGTCTTATCTTTACCCATGGAATGGTACTGACACCCTTCCAATTGGGGTTACAGGTTGGACCCTAATTTATTTAGAAAGGATCATGTCGATTAGATGATTACCTCATATAGTCTCAGTTTCAGTCTTAAGAATAGAACTCAGCTTAGTTCTACAGAAATCAGGACTATAAGACACAGTCACTCAGTTCAGTATGAACTCAGAATAGTTCCACATAATTAGGACGGTCAGATACAGTCACTCAGTTAATAGTAATACAATATCAGTAAACTCAGATATCAGTAAACCAGTGATTCTGAACGCAGTATCCAGTGTTACCATGACCTCAGTTACAGTTTACATATTTCATGCATGTACTCTCATTTAGTTATACTCATGTTATTCAGTCAGTATTGTTCGTGCATATGAACCCATTCATCTTAGCCTAACTCACTTAGCATACCCGTATATTTAAAGCACTGATGCATACCTTTCTTTTGCGCTATGATGTCTTATATCATAGGTTCAGACGCACGTGCTCTAGATCATACTTAGTAGCCCAATCCATCAGTAGCATACTAGTGGTGTGTCCTCATTATTAGAGGACAGATTTATTATTCCAGTATTTCAGTACTCAGTTTATCAGTAGTCAGAGTTAGTTGGGGACTTGTCCCATTAACTCCTAGTTCAGATAGTAGAGGATTTACAGACTAGAGTATTTATAGACAGATATTCAGTTTTGGTATTGATGTACCATACTCAGTATTTAATTCAGATTTGAACCTTATGGTAGATTTCCACCTAATTTCTGCATAATTACAATATTACTATTCAGTTATTGCATTGGGTACCAGTCATGGGTTAGCTTGTGGTCCCTCAGGATTATGAGCACCATGTAGTATCCGGGGTATAGACTTACGGTGTTACAAACTTGGTATCAGATCCTAAGGTTCAACAGAGTCCTAGAAAATCTGATATTCATATTTAGTAGAGTCTTGCGCATGGGTGTGTAGCGTGCCACTTATGGACATGAGGCTATTAGATGTTTTATGAAAAGTTTCCCTTCTTTCAGTAATCATGTCGTGCGAGTGAGCATGAGCTCAAGTTAAGATCTCAGTCTAATTTATCTCTTCCTTATGCTTCTAGAACATATCTTCTAGAGAAACTAACGAAAGAAGTAATGAAAATCAGTCAGCCCCTCCGCTCGTTCAGGCAGATCCCCTGAATGAGCATGTTTCTCACGCTAAATTTAGAGTTGTTTTCACCTCCTTAGCTCATTCAGTAGTTGCTCAAAATAATTATCTGGTTGTTATCCTATCTAGGATTACTTCTCATGCTCTGCAGAGTAAGGAGGAGAAGCGTAGGAAAAAGGGAAGAAAGAATAAGAGGGCCAGAATGTCAAGGCCAAAGAGTGCCCGAACAAATCCCCTTTGCCAGAAATATGGAAGAAACCACCAGGGTATCTGCAGAGCTGGTAGTGATGTATGTTTTGTATGTGGAAAACCAGGCCACAGGGTTAGAGATTTTCCTCAGTCAGGTTCCCAGAGTCAGTAGAAACACCCCCCAACTCAATTCGATCGCCTGAATCAGCAGGGTGCCGCTTCTAGTGCGACTAGTGGGCAACGCCCAAACAGACTCTATGCACTTCAGTCCTGAAAAGATCAGGAAAGTTCTCCTAATGTGGTCACTGGTACGTTACAAGTTTTCTATTTATATATTTATGCTTTGCTAGATTCAGGAGCTTCCTTTTCCTTTGTAACTCCATATATAGTTGTTGACTTTGGAGTCAGTCCTAAAATTCTAGCAGAGCCTTTCTCAGTCTCTACCCCAGTGGGTAAATCTATCATAGCCCGATGGGTATACAGGAACTGTCCGATTATGGTATCTCAGAAAGTCACTTCAGCAGACTTAGTAGAATAAGAGATTTTCAATTTTGATGTCATTCTCGGCATGGATTGGATACATTCCTACAATGCCTTAGTTGACTGTAGAAACAGAATTTTCCAGTTTTAGTTTTTAAATAAGCCCATCCTAGAGTGAGGGGTAGTACTTCAGCATTTAGGGGTCAGCTTATTTCTTACCTTAGGGCGAGAAAAATGATACCTAAGGGATGTGTCTACCATTTCATTCGAGTCCAAGACTCTAGTTCAGAAACTTGAATCAATATCGGTAGCATATGAATTCCCAGATGTGTTTCCCAAAGATCTTTTTGGAGTTCCTCTTAATAGGGAAATTAACTTCAAAATAGACATTCTTCTAGATACTTAGCCTATCTCTATTTTGCCATATAGAATGGCACCAACAGAACTTGGAGAATTAAAAGAACAGTTGAAGGATCTCCTAGATAAGGGATTCATTAGACCCAGTGTATCCCTTGGGTGCACTAGATCTATTCGTGCATAAGAAAGACAGTTTCCTCAGGATGTGCATAGACTACCTTCAGCTAAATAAAATCTCACAGTCAAGAACAAGTATCCGCTTCCCAGAATCGATGACTTATTTTACCAACTTCAGGGTACCAGTACTTTTCTAAGATAGATCGCGGATCAGGCTATCATCAACTCAGAGTCAGGGAAAGTAACGTCTCAAAAATAGTTTTCAGAACTCAGTATGGTCACATTGAATTCCTAGTCAAGTCATTGGTCTTACTAATGCCCCAGAAGCTCTCATAGACTTGATGAACCGAGTGTTCAAGTAGTACTTGGGCATGTTCGCTATAGCCTTTATCGAGGACATTCTTGTCTATTTTCGTAGAGATAATGAACCCATAGGTCATCTCAGAATCATACTTCAGACCCTCAAAACTCCAGATTTAGGTCATACAGCTCATGACTCGTGTACTCATGTCATGCTTTACAGTATGCTCAGTTCCCATGACTCATGCTACACTCCTAACGATCGGTTGAATTCAGTTTATGTCATGTATATCCTCAGTTTAGATTTCTTAATAAATCCATGATGTTGATATCCTATTCCTCAGGCCTCAGTTAAGTGTCGAGTTTGGTATAGTATTCATTCATACCTCAGGACCTCATGTCTTAGCCCTTCAGTGAACCCTCCTTATAAAATAATATAGTGATGAGCGATAGCTTAGATGAGAGAGAGTAAATGTTTTATGTTAAGGAGAGATTTTGCATACTTGTTTTACACGAGGTTTTAGTTATGAAGATAGGCTTGAAAGTCAGGTTAGTGTGCAAGTTAATGGCTAGTAAGGAGTTGTATTTAGTTGCTGAAGGAGGGAAATCAGAATTTTTCATGAGATGAGAAGTTGACAAAATGTAGAGTGTGTGTCTATTCAGATCCTTGATTTATGTCAGTCCCCATCATGTAGTTATCAGTATTTTAGTACCTCAGTTTACAGATTATTACAGAATCATGTTATACACTTGGTCTTGCATTCTCAGATAATTCAGTTTTCACGCATTCATGCTCAGTTATCTCATGTTGCTTTGTCAGTCCTTACTTCATATGCATTATACTCTATAGTTTTAGTCCAGTTATTCAGACTAAGTGCATTTCAGTCCTACATAACCAGTATTCATGTATCAGTCATTCAATTAATTAGATAAGTTAGTATGCTTATGCATTTATCTCAGCGCCCATGTGAATATTTTCAGTAGTCTCAGGTGAAGTGCCATACTAAGGTGGAGAGTATAGTTAGAAGAGTGTTTGAGGAATATGTCTAAGCTTGAAGATTTGTAGTTGCGGTGCATAGGGCTTAATCACTCTATCTTAGATGATGTTCATAGGCCCCACCTCACACTACAAAATTTTTGCCAAGATGTGATTCCTTTTTAGGTATTTTATTCAGCCCATGCCAAAATTCCTTACTCCCTAAAGTCATTAAAGCTCTATAGAAAGAGTGTTAAAGAAAGGCTCCAGTCGAGTATGAGTTTCCCAGCATGAGTTAGACCACAAAGATAGGAATTCAGTTTAGCATTCAGGAAGATAAGTTCGTATGGTTTGGATTCCTATCTTTCCATCTAGTCGCAGTATCTGAAGTCTCATGAATGTAACTATTCCAAGATGGAGAAACCAGGTAGTTGCAAGTTCAGCTCAATTCATGTATCATGCCTCAGTTTTAGATCCCAGATATGTAGTCATAATTCAGCTCATAAGTGACCTATGCATCATCCCAGTCTTTCCTCAGTAGCTCAACCAAATCAGTATCCTTCAGGGGACGTATTATCCCAATGGAGAGATGCACTATAATTCCTCGAGCTTTCATGACCTAGACCTTTTATTTTCTCTTTAAATAATGAATCTAGTTTGGAGTAGTGGGTACTCATAAAATGACTCTCGAGTTCCAATCTCAGTCGTACTCCATGTATCCAGGGGCTCAGTTCAGTTTATGTATCACGTTTTAGGCTCAGTTATGTTCTTATGCTCCCATTCATGTATGTTCAGTAAAGGATCTCGAGTTTGAGATCGGTAATTTATATTCTTGAAAATCTCTCCCATGAAGAGGGTAAAGAGGTTTGGAAAGGAGGGAAAGTTCAGTCCTCGATATGCCGATCCTCACAAACTTCTCAGTCATTTTAGAAAGGTAGCTTATGAGCTTGGGTTGCCTTCAGATCTAGTCTCAGTACATCCAGTGTTCCATGTCTCCTTGATAAAGAAATGAATAAGTTACCCAACAGTTGTAGTCCCTGTAGGGGGTATAGATGTTCAAAACAGCCTCTCTTATGAGGAGATTATAGTTGAAATCCTTGATTATCATATTTGCAGACTGAGGAACAAAGAGGTCCCTTTAGTCAAAGTTTTTTGGCAGAACCAGTCCGTTGAGGGAGGTACTTGGGAAGAAAAAGTACATATGCGGACCAAGTATCCTCACCTCTTCTCCGCAAACTCAGACTCAGACCAAGGTAAGAGTTTTCCCTTGAACTTACTAAATTCTACGCTCAAATTTCCCTTATAGACTTGGTATCAGTTACCATTGCATTTTTTCAGTTATGTATTGCATCAGATATGCATGTTAAGCATGAGAAACTCAGCTTATCAGCAATTCCAATCATGCATTCATGAATTATGTTCATCCATGTACTCATTCATCATATATGCATGTTCAGTACAAAATTTTAGCATATCAGTAGTGTCAGTCAGGAAATCATCTTACAGTTGTGCATGTCTCGCATCTAAATTCAGTCTATCAGTATTCTCAGCTTAGTGATAACGCCCAAACTATAGCTCTCGTAAGAGTGTAAGCAGTCGCTGTCAAATATAGAACCCAACTGGGTTGGGTGTCGAATCCCACAGGGAATACTTGGTCACTAAGTGTTGCAATTATTTGTAGACTGTTGATCGAAAATTCCACGGAAAAGGGAGGATTGGGTTTGGCGTGAATTAATACTATGGAAGTAACAACAGAATGCTTGATTTAGTAAGATTTAATCACAGAGAAAAATAAGTTAGGGTTATGTCCACCTTATGAGTTTTACGTATCTATTAACTATGAGTAATGCGGAATTCAGACATGTATGCACTTATAGAGATTCGTATTCTAATGGTAAATCCTAGTGTTTCTCAACCATCAAGGATTACTTCACTTTAACTCTCTCGAGCTTAAAGCGTATAACTAATGGTATGAACTCTCCAAGAGATTAGCCCAGTTACGGCACTAACGTGTAAATAGGGGTTGGTAGCCCTATTTCCTTGTCACACTCTCTTTTCCAAACACGTAACTTTTCTCTCGAACAACTTAATTCTATAATAGAGTATTCTATATGTTTGCAACCACAAGAATTTAATTAAAACAAAGAGAGTAATGATATAAGTAGCATACACATCAAGAATTCACAAACTCATAGTAATAGATAGTATATCAAAAGGCTTCCACAACCCTAACAGAGAAGTTTAGCTACTCATGATTGTAAAGGAAAACAACGAAGACATCATCATCATCATACCAAAATGATAACAATCTCACGATGGGTATGTATTGGCGTCACTATGAGAATGACGTGATTTCCTCTCTAGCCGTTCTTGTAGTGTTTTTTCTCTGTCTAAAATTGCAGAATCTATAAACTGAATAATACTCAAAGTGTCGATCGAATTCGGAAAAGAAATCGTGAATGAATGCATGAATGCTGAAAAATTCAGCAAAATAGGGTTTTTATAACATCCTTGTCCTAGTCCTATTAAGTTACTGTTGCACCCCTAAGTATTTAAAAATACTGCTTTTGCCCGGGACAATTTCTCCATGCATCACATTCAGTCCATAAGCTTCCAAAAGCTGCCTTCCCTCTTCTGTGAAGTTTTCCTTTGCTGCCCAAAGGTCCACAAAGTGCTGAAATCTTCATCATTAATACCTGAAAACATGCTAATCACGTAGGTTAGCTCACTTACAGGAAAATGGACTAAAAGTGCAGGAATTATATATTTTATCCTCAAAACTTAGCTATAACATAGGTAAATTATGGTGTTTAGGCGTGTAAATACACCCAACATCACTTAGTCAGTCTCATTTGAGGATGAATGTTCCTAAGAGGGAGATATTATATGACCCCGCAAAATTCTAAGCTTGATTCAGTCCTGTAAAAGTTAGTAAGGGGTCCCAAACTTAGAAAAATTCAACGAAGTGTTCATACTTAGAGTTATTTTAGCCTTCGTAAGTTGGCGATCCTTTTTCACAACACTTATGATATTTAAATATTTATTTTTAGGTTAATCCATGATCAGGAATGCCAGTACGTATTCTCAGACAAGTTTTGGATTTTTCAGACTTCGTTTGAAGCACGTTTGGAAGTCCAAACCAGTGAATCAACGCAATCACGCCGCGCCACGTAGCCCATCGTGTTGATGAGTATTTTTTCCCAACTCCCAATGCAAATTCTAGTGAGATGATGCGGACTCAACGCAGCGTGTCGACCATAGCATCGACCCCATCGACGCGATGCATCGGTCTGCGCGTCACTGGGTATGTTTTACAGTAATTAAAACAACGTCCAGAGGGGTATTTGGGACATTTCCCTATTTTGAATTATCCCCTAAAACATGAAATTCAGCTCTCACAAAGAAAGTTACACTCTTTTATCTCAAAATCATTCAAGAACAAACCCTAGGGCTATCAACCCAAGATTCAATTCCCAAGGATTGCACCACCAATCTTCAAGAATCCAGGCATTGAGGTATGTCAATTGTTCATCCAAGGGTTTCCTTCCACCCTTGGAATTTAAGAAACCATTTTTACTACAAGTTCATGAGTTTGATGAATTTCATGGTTGGATTTGAATGTGATCATGACCATGTTAATAGAGTTCCTAATCCATGATTAATTGCAAGATTTGTATGAAATTTTTTATTATATGTGTTTGCATCATGAGAATTCATGTTAAAACCTTTGAATTATGAATTTGGTATTTGAAATTGTAATGCCCCCATGTTGTTTAGTATTGTGTGCATATACTATGCTCTCCAAGTGTATAGTGGATTGTTTATGTGAGTTGAATAGTTAAGTCCCATCATATTAGCATGTATACATGTTCATGTTATGCAAATGTTTGTCAAAATGCTTTAATGAATGAATGGTGATCAAGTAATTACTTATCATGTGTCAAGATTGTGCTATGTCTTATAGTCTATGCTATCGCGTCTTAGGGGTATTTAATACCCAAAAATATAGCTATTTACCTAGAGATATAGTAGCTACATAATAGACTTGATAGTATAATGATCGGCAGTTTAGTAATCAGTCCAGAACCCTGTAGAGTTCAGTCAGTTAATAGAATTCAGTAGTATTCCGTCAGTTAGCGGAATCTAGAGAACTCAGTTCAGTTTAGTCAGATAGTATGAATTAAAAATAGATCAGTCCAGCCTAGCACAGTTTAGAATTCAGTCCAGTATCTATTCAGCTGGGAGTAGGATTCAGCACCGAGTAAATCCAAGGATGGGGACTCACCTGCCAGCAGAGGGTGTGATCCTTAGAAGTAGTCCTTGTGTTCCAGAACTACGTAGCCCGCATAGGTTGAGACATCAACCTGCCAGTTGAGGGTTGATGAAGTGTCCTACCTACCAGTTGAGGGTACCACCATTATCATTCAGAGTACTTTCCAGATGAGGGTGACTCTACTTGTCTTTACCCATGGCACGGTACTGACACCCTTCCTACTGGGGTTACAATTTAGACCCCAATTCATTTAGAAAGTGGCATGTCGGTTAGATAATTACCTCTTACAATCTCAGTTTTAGTTTTCAGGATAGAACTCAGTTCAGTTCTACAGAAATTAGGACTGTCAGACACAGTCACTCAGTTCAGTACGAAACTTAGAATAGTTCCACAGAATTAGGACTGTCAGATACAGTCACTCAGTTAATAGTAATACAGTATCAGTAAACTCAGATATTAGTAAACTAGTGATTCTGAATGCAGTATCCATTGTTACCATGACCTCAGTTACAGTTTACATATTTCATGTGTATACTCTCATTCAGTTATACTCATGTTATTCAGTCAGTATTATTCATGCATATGAACCCATGCATCTCATCCTACCTCACTTAGCATACTAGTACATTTAAAGTACTGACGCATACCTTTCTTTTGCACTATGATGTCTTATATCATAGGTTCAGACGCACGGGCTTCCGATCATACTTAGCAGCCCAATCTATCACTAGCAGACTAGTGGTGAGTCCTCATTATTCAAGGACAGATTTATTATTCCAGTATTTCAATACTCAATTTATTTTAGTAGTCAAAGTTAGTTGGGGACTTGTCCCATCAACTCCTTATTCAGACAGTAGAGGCTTTTCAGACTAGAGTATTTATAGTCAGATGTTCAGTTTTGGTATTGATGTATCGTACTTTGTGTTTATTTCAGATTTGAACCTTATGGTAGATTTCTACCTAATTTTTGCATAATTACAGTATTACTATTCAGTTATTACAACAGGTACCAGTCATGAGTTAGAATGTGTTCCCTTGTGATTATGCGCACCGTGTAACATCAGGGGTACAAAGTTGGGGTGTTATAGAATCTAAGTTTGAAACTTTGAAGATTAAGCAAATAGAAATGAGAGTTGAAGCTTTAGATGGTGTGAACTCAGGATGTACTAATACTCATGAAGATTTTAAGTTAGTAAGTGTTCAAGATATTATATGATGACTAGTGGAGCTATTGAAAGATAGAGTTGTACCTCGGAAAGAAGTATTAGAAGTGGGTTTTACACCTTCAGGTGTGGTATTTCAGGGTAAGTTTATTGTGTACGTGTACTATTACATCCCAGACTCTAGGCCAGTTTCGAGTTTAGTAAAAGGGGTTCCACAGACTTAGAATTATGGCTTAAAGCTAACGGGGAGATGATAGAATGAGTAACCAAGTCAGACTTCCAGATTCTAGTAGTGATGCCAGTGTAGTGTAGAAAACCAGTAAGGGAAGGTGATGCCCGACCCATTCTCATCTCAATATAAAGTTTTGTACTTCAGTTATCCCGATATGTACTCATGCCTTACATGTCAGTTCCATGATCATATTTCATGTTCATGCACATAATAGAGAATCATGTACTCTCTTAGTTCCTAGTATGAGAAGTTCCAATTTATCCAGCAGTCGGAATCACATTCCATAAGTTATGAACTCCAAATTCAGGTCATGCAGCTCATGACTCATGTACTCATGCTTTACAGTAAGTTTAATTTTAGTAATCATGCAACACTCTTAGCGATCAGTGAAATTCAAATTTATATCATGTATGTCCTCATATTAGATCTCTTTAATAAATCCATGTCATGAATGCTCTATTCCTCAGGCCGCAGTAAAGTGTCAAGTTATGCTTAGTATCCCTTCATGTTTCAGGCCCTGGTATTCTAACTTCGGTGACCTTTCCTTAGGTCAAGGTAGTGATGATGAATACTTGTGTAGATGGGAGAGAGTAAATGTGTTATGTTTGGGAAGATTGTTGTATGCTTGTTTTATGTAAGTCTATAAGTTTGAAGGAATATTGAGGTGAAGCTTTTTGTGTATGACTTGATTAGTTGAGAATATTTTTTGTGTATCATCCTAAGAATTTAATAGTGCATGGAAGTTCTTATTGATAGAGGTAGTAGAGAATATGAGAAAGATGCTATTATGGGTATTTGTTTAGAAGTGCATATGTGGTTATGAAGATAGACTTGAATATCATGTTGGTAAATAAGAGGATAGTTGTGTTGTGGCAATGTTGTAATTTCTTATTCAGATGTCTTGTTAAGATCATGATCGGAGTTCTTTACTCTCGAATAACATTATAATTTCTTAGAAGAGTGTTGGATAAATACTCCATATGGGTATGAGCATTCAGTATGATTCAGTCCGTATAGCCAGTAATCCAATTTAACAGTCAGATAGATAAATTTCTATAGTTTTCCATCTTCCGATTTAGTCTAGTCTTACTACCTGAAATTTCATAAGTATGGCCATTTCAAGAGGTAGTTTGTTTGCATCCAGGTAAATTGCAAATTCAGATCAGCATATGCATCGGGCATCAGTTTCAGATTCAGATATCTAGTCATGATTAAGTTCATAAGTATTCAGTGAATGATCTTAGTTTTTCAATCATCCCAACTCAGACAATGTAATATCCATTGTATGATCTTAGCCTCATTGTCTCCTGATTCGTGCCTGCATAATTTATCACTTCATAGTTCTACATGAATAATTTCATCATGAACACTTCAAGCGAATTCAAAACTCTCAACATGAATCAGCTCTTTATAATAAGTAAAGGCTAGTCAGCTCAGAAATTTGTTTCATGATAGAGGTTTCTAATGTTCCAGACTTAGTCATGTAAGTATATTCCCAAATGCAAATGTTCAATATGTAATCTCAGTTGCTTTAGTTCATAACTCTCATTCCAATCAGTCCGTGGAGGGTGCTACTTGGGAAGCAGAAGCAGACATGCGTACCAAGTATCCTCGTCTCTTCTCTATGAACTCATATTCAGTCGAAGGTAATAGTCTTCCTTCATTCAGTTCTTTTCCAGTCTCAGATTCAGCCATATAGCTATTTTCATGTAAATTCATGCACTCATAGATCAGTTCAGTAGCTCACTATATTGATATTCAGTCATACAGTTTATTTCAGTTGTACATGATAGCTTATATCAGATTCCTCAGTATTCTCAACTTAACTAGCAACATTTGAGGATGAATGTTCCTAAGGGGGAGATATTGAATACCCCATATTTTTCCTAGCTTAATTTCGCTCCTAGAATGTCAAAGATTAGCTTAAAAATGAATACCATTTTATGCATGTAGAATTTTCCAGATTTGGACCCTCCATTGTGTAGATAATTTAAGCTTTCCATCGATACTAATTTTGCCCAGATCCGATACTCAGTTAAGAAGTTGGGGCATTTTTAGTAAAGCAGTGTGCCAACTGGGCAGTCACCAAATCGCGGTGAAGGGAAATTTTATAATTGTCACTTTTCAGTGGACTTTTGTAATAATCTCGCATCGCGAAAAGGTCCAACTTCCCATTTGTCACATTCCAGTAGACCAGCGCGATCTTACCGCGTCGCGTTGGTGGCCAAAATGGCATTCCAATAGAGTACAACAATGGTGGCGTATCACGAAGAACTTCCAGTTCCCACTCGTCATTTTCCAATGAGCTACCGTGATAGTGGCGCGTCACGGTGGCCTACAAAATGGGGAAAATCTTATTTGTCCAGTTTCGATTAAAAATTTAAAAGGGGTATTTTGGTCAATCCCCAAGCCTTCAATCCATCCAAAACATGAGATTAAACCCATTCTAAGACTACTATGCTCATTATTCATCAATTTTCTCTAAAATAAAAATCCTAGAACTGAAAAGCTTCTTCTTCAAGAAATTAAATTCCACCATTTTTTCTCCAAGAAAACTCTAAATTGGGGATTCCCAAGACAAGATAATCAAGAACTCATCATCAATAAATCAAATAGGAATCCCAAAAATTCAAGTTTCTTTATCCAATCATCAATCAAGGTATGTGGGGTTTATGAAAAAAGATCTTCTTTCATCCTTGTACCCAAAACCAAGTTTTTATTTCAAATCTACATGATTTTGAATGATTATACATGAATTTTAAATTAGGGTTCATACCCATTATTGTTATTTTTAAAAGTATGAGTTTTGAGATATTTTGAAGATGAATTGCAGTTTATTTTCATATTTTCATGCCTATTGCAGTAAATTCCAGATTTTGAGATGAATTATCATTGTTTTCATTATCAAGCATGATTATTATGGTGTTTTGACTTGAACTTGATGCATGGGATATTAAGCCCAAGATTATATGTAGATATTTCAAGAAAGATAATGCTTTAAACATCTTAAGATCAGATTATTTACAGATTTTCAGTAAAGCTTTGATCTTATGATCCTCAGATAAGTTTTGGAATCCACTTTACAGATTTATTACAAATTACAGAAATCAGAACAACTTTATATACAAATTGAATCAGATAAATGCATAACTGGTTTTATAATAACCCTTATGCTAGTTTGAAAGTGGATTTCCAACAAAATGAGCGCAGCTTAAAGGGAGTAGTATTTAGCACCGAGCGGGAAGTGTGGGATTAGCGTGCCCTAACTTTCATAGAACTATGTAGCCAACATAGGTACAGATTATTCCCATTTCCATGTGGATAACAGTTATAGATGTGATCACTTAGCTTAGGTTATACTCCTTGGCAAGAGTATGACACCTGTCCCCAGCGTGAGGTTTTCCCCTTAGGGGAACGAGACATTGGACTCCATGTTAGCTCACATGGTTTATGTGGGTTAGAAGAACCTCCCTGCTAGTTAAAGTAAAAGATTTATAGAAAAGATTTTAGAAAACTAAGTGTAAAGGCTCACAGTTTATTCAGATTATATTTTACAGAAAGATATTAGCTACAGATTTTAGTATTCAGATTTCAGATCTAGACGTGAGCCCTTCTACACTTAGATAGTATGATTTACAGACAGAACATTAGCACATCTTTCAGAACTAAATGTTATGACTCACTAGATTTATAAAGTATGATTTGTTATTCATGATTTTCAGATTTCAGTATTTTAGATATTCCAGCTTATGTGAGTCATTTACATTTAGCATGCATTGTTTTACAAATTAGTTGATGAGATGATGTTTTACTTATGCATTTTAACCCCCATATACTCTGTACATCCTCAAAGTACTGATCAACATATATGTCTATGTGTTACATTATCTCATAATGTAGGTATCAGTTCAGTTGTAGCATGTATACTATATTCAGACAGTTTGCAGCTTCCAATCAGCAGGAGATGAGACTTCTTGATTCAAGGGCTCGAGTCAGTCGTATAGTTTGAGCAGGATTTTATTTTTCTTTATTCAGTCGTACTGATTTGGGATAGCTGGGGGTCATGTCCCGGCTACCTATAGTCAATACTAGTAGAGGCTTCATAGACAGTCAATAGAGTTAATGTTTTTTATTCCAGTGTTGTTTGTAAAAGCAGAGTTGTAATCATTTTAATTTAGTTCTGTATTGATCAGATTTAAAAAAGAGTTATCTTCTGCTTATTTTGTTTAGATTTATGTATTTTATTCAGTTGCTTATGAGTTATGCCAGTAGAAGGGTTAGCTTGGGATCACTTGTGGTTCTAAGCACTGTGTGACGTCTCGGGACCATTTTGGGGGCGTTACAATAAAACCCTAGCCTTATTGCCCCAAAAGCTTTTGAGAGAATTATGGAGTATTTTTGGAATAGTTTCTAAGTGTTAATGAATAGAATAATAGGGTCAATAACCTCTTAAATGTATTAGAAGTCGTGGGTCCTAATTAGGGTAATTAGGGAAATATCCATACTATCCCCACTTAAGTCCCTTAAAAATCCCATCACAGGGATACGACTGACCCATATGAGTCGTATCCTCCAATATGATCGGTACCCATCATTCGTATCCAAGACTCCAAGCCTCATCCTTAGATCAGACATTGTACAGTATACAAATCATCCAACCAAGTCATAACCACAGTATACGATTCGTACCTCTAACCCGTATCCCTGGCAGAATGAAATACCAGGAGTATTAAACACTGCCCACCATATGATTCCCTGATATGAATCGTACCAAGATCTTCGACTCATACCCCTAATTCATACCCATTCCAGTGACCAAAACTACCCCACCAACTAACACTGGTTATCATACAAGAGGACCATACTACTCGTACCCCAATATATGACTTATACCTATGAGTCATATTGAGTTCGAAGAACAGAATTCTAGGAAATTTTCTAAGAGTCAAAACCCAGGATGTTTAAGATACCTTGCATGCAGAATCTAATAAGTTATGTGCCATCAACAGTCTTGGACGAGCTGACAGATTTCACCCTTTACCTTTTAAGTCTCAGGATGTTGCCTTCCTAACCCTTATGTTGATCCCAATTAACTATTACTTTTTGAGTCTCTACTTACTATATGAAAGCTAACTATCTTACTTAGATAATACCTAGTAGCGTGGATCGACAACTTACGATCAAATTATTATTGTCATTATCTTTTCCTAGTCACTACTCCTCTTTTGGAGTAAGTAGCAATAATCTAGGAGGGATCCTAACATTTGCAACCGCTAAGAAAATGATTGAAGTTAAGATAATACAATGCATGCATGGGTATCGGTTCAGAACAATAATAGCACTTTCCCTACTTCGTCAATCCGTCAGGGTTTCCATAACCCTAGCTAAGGGGTTTTAGTTGCTCATGCTTGTGAAGTAATCAACAACATTCATTATTGAAAGCATAAGATGAAATCACAATAATCACAAGTAAAACCCAAAACCGTGACGGAATTAATCTACCAAAATCACTTCAAGAGAATTTCAAGAACAAAATTGAATCTCAGAATCAAAATATATTTGTAAGTATAAAGAGTATGTAACTTCTACTAAAAAACCATAAAGGGTATTTATAGTACATGAGAAAATCCTAAAATCAAAGCACAGACGAAAAAGGACAAAATAGGGTCGGTGGCCAGATGTGGTGTCCATATGCGGCCTGACCTTGGGCGCATGTGCCACATGCGGCCTAAGGCTGGGCGTATATAGACACCTACATGTGCAGGAAAATTTTCCTGCAGCTTCTGCTCTCAAGATTTTCACTTCTTGGCACTTACCTTACCCACATGTGCTACATGTGGTCCACATGTTGACATAAGTATGTGCCAAAAGCTATTTTTCAGCTTTTTTACTCTCGGGATCTTCACTTCTAGTACTTACCTTAGTCTTATAAAGACCACATGTGCTACATGTGGTCCACATGTACTTGCAACCAAGCTTCAAATCTTCAACTTTCATCATATGTTTTGGTCATGAACATCTGAAAAGTGTCATGAACTCCCAAAATTGATCCAATAAATAGCCAAAACGTTTTGTGAACTTAGCATCCAAAACGTTGCTTCTTACAAAACATACCTAAAATTCATCATATCTAACAAAACAACCTCAGAAACTTGCATATTTTCCTCGTTTTAAGTGTAGAAAGTGTTATATTTCTATAGCACATCAACACCCTCAACTTAGAACATTTGCATGTCTTTAGGCAACACAACACCACAAAACACGACGTTTAATTAGGAGATTCTATGCTATTCAAGGCAGTCAATCAACACTTTTAAGCTCAAATCACAACACCCACTCCTAACTCACTTTTCAAAACCAACTGTGTATAAACATGAAGTACAACTATGTGACACAATGGGATCAAGGTATGGCATTACATTAGCAGCAGACAACCATGCATATGTATAAATTACACTACCCAAATACGTAGACAGCTAGCAATATGACTCATGTTCCCTCACAACAAAGATGCCCCACTCACTTATATGAAATAATGCATGTCAATGCAGGGACAGTTAAGAGACACTCACACTTAGAAGAGATGTTCCAATCAATATGTATCAAATATGATAGCCTTGCCCTTATTTTCTTTACCTTAGTTTTTAAACAATCAGGATAGGATCACTATCAGACTTTTCTCGTCTTGTAATGTAGGCTTGGGGGTTGGTATGGTATATATGAAAATATAAAGTGACTAAGCCTCCTTGGCACTACACTAACCTTGGGGTCTCACTTATTAGCCAATTTCTTTTTTATTCCACCCTTATTTCTCTTTTTTTTTTCTTATTGTACATTTAGGTTGGGTGTGGTCTTTTATTCTTTCTTTTTCACAATTTTTCTTTTCTTTTTCTTTTTTTTCTTTTGCTACCACACTCAGCCTTACTAACTTTTTTCTCTTATTTTACCCTTCTACATACCCACTTTATATCACACATCCCTATGATAGTCATCCTTAATGTAGGTGATTTGCCTGAGTTGAGGTACATAATGTCCAAGAAGGAATGGGCCAAAATAGCCAATTCTAATACAAATGGGAAGGTGACCGGTGAAACAAGAAAAATAGGCTCTGAGGCTCAAAACAGGGATCAAGGGATACAATTCACACATGGAAGTTTATTTAGGCAAAAGGTGGACTAAAATTAAAAAAAATGGCCTATGATCCTTTCCTAACTGACTATCCTACAACCTAGGCAAGACTAACCAAGCAAGTTCTGAATTTAACACGCAAAGGGAACTAAGTAGCATCTCACACACACATGGCACAGAGTCAATATTACAAGATACTACCTATCTATTTCATGCAACTATTAGCAAGTGATTATCATGTCCCTAATCCTAATAGCATAACAAGATCCACAATGTTTACACATATATATATTCACATAATTCTAATAAATTTTGGAGGGGTATTATTTTTCTCAAAAATTTGTAAAAAGCATGATAACCGCCCTAAATACTTAAAAATCTCCTAATTATACAAAAACAAAATACAATACAAAACAAAACACAATATGACACAAATTTTAACCTAGACATGTTGATTCTACAACCATACCATGCCCGAAAGGAAAAGAAGCACGATAATAAAAAACTACGGCGGCTATGATATACCCCACCCCTAACTAAAATCTACACACTATCCCCAATGTGCTAAAATAATATAAAACAAAGGGAATGAGAAAATACCTGAGATGCACTACGCGTCTGTGTTATGAGCATCCTCATATAGAGGCATATAAGCTGGCAGAGGTAGTGCACTAATCTAAGATGCACCTGCTGCTATCTCTGCACGCTTCTGCCTCTCAACAACTGCAGAATCCATTGAATCATGTCAGGATCCTACAAGTCTCTCATATGACCTCTCTTGGCCCCAACTATTGGACCTTCTTATCATTCACTGCGAAGAAATCAAAACATCTAGGTGCACGACCACTGAGGTATAACTAAATGAGTGGCTTCCACATGGCTTTCTATGAGAGAGCATACCTCTACTCACAATATATCCATCTCTTTGCTTAACTGGGCTAGATTCAACATCTTTATATATATAAATCTGGTTGTAACGCGTCTCTTAAAAGTATCAAAATATGCCTTCAAGTCAGCATGTAGCTTATACATAGCAGCTCTCTATGCAGCCTCCCATATAGCCTCTGTCATCTCGAATCTAGTTTGAACTCCTGAATACATCTGCCCGTATAGAGTGGTCAAATCGGTCTCAACAACCCTCAATCGAGCATCAGTGGACCTCTAACTGTCCACTAAGATCTGGAAGAACTCTCGAGGTATAGTAATCTGTAACACCCCGTGAGTACACCCTGGGCGTCGCACGATGGTTACAGTCTCAAGGGACCATAAGCTAACCCATGAGCTGGTACCTGCTGTGAGCACTGAATAAAACTAATAACAATAGTTCATAAGCAGAATTTAACTGAGGAATGCCATAAGGTTTTAAATTTGTAATTTTAATAAAGTTTGTAAAACAATACTGAGAATACTAATAAAACATCTAACAACAACAACTGAAAACTGAAGACTGACTAACTATCTGTACTAGTCTGAAAAGCCTCTACTGACTGACTGTGGAGCTGATAGGACAAACCCCCAACTAACTCTGACTGAATAGGAAATACTAAAAAAATGAATGAATAATGTGAGGTAATAAACCACGTCCTCAAAATATGAAGACTCACCACTGCTACACCTGATAATCTGGAAGGTCTATGTGTGATCTGAGAACTGAGCATCCGAACCTATGATATGATACATCATAGCACAAAGAAAATAAGTATGCGATCAGTACTTTGAATGTACTGGTATGCTAAATAAGGTAGGCTGATATGCATGGTTTCATGTACAGGAGTAATAACTGACTAAATAGATAACATGAAATACTGAATAGAATGCATGAAATCTGTAAATACTGAGAATGTATGACCAAGCATAAAACATGTTCTGAATATAATTTGTAAACTAAAATACTAAGTACTGATACATGAACAACTGATATTTGTATGCTATGGTCAAGCGAAACTGAAACTGAATTAATGAGTTAATGACTGGACTAAGACTGTGGGAGCCATCATCTAACCGACATACCCCACCTATGACCCTAGTTGGAAGGGTGTCAGTACCGTGCCATGGGTACTAACACTGGCTGTGTGGATCCACTAAAGTGTTGTCTCAAAGGACTAAATGTTACCCTCAACTGGCAGGTTAATATCTCAACCTACACTGGCTATATAGTTCTGGAATGCAGGGACTGCTACTAAAGGACACACCCTCAACTGGCAGGTAAGCCCCCATCCCTGGTTTCTCTCGGTGCTAAATCCCACTCCCAACAAAAATAACTCAGAATACTGAATTGTTCTAAGTTTAACTGATTGTGATAACTGACTGAACTAATACTGCTCATAACATGTCTGAAACTATTCTGAAGATACTGAGACTAAGTAAATAGATATGTTTTTGGGTATTTATAACCCCCAGGACTCGATAGCAATAATAGAAAAATAGTACTAAAACTTTGGGGACATAATATGAAAACATTTATTCAAAAGTTATTCTTGTGGGCATTTCATCAAAAACTTGATATGCATAGTGTAAGCTAAGCATGGAAATAGTTTAAAACTTGCAGTAATAGCATGATTTCAACATCAACATCATTAATTATGGTATAAATCAACAAATAATATTATTCAAACATGCGGGGTTTAATAACAACAATAATTTTATGTAAACATGGTATGGAATCAAGATTCATGGGAATTCATGGTTAAAATCACAATTAAAAATAATGATAAGTTGTAAAGATCACAACTTTGAATTTAAAATTTGATACTTGGACTCCATGGGTGGAAGGGACCCATGGATGAACATTTAACATACCTTAGTTGGTGAAATTGAGAAAGTTCTTGATTAATTCTTGAAGCTTGATCATGAATGTTGGATGAGTTAGGGTTTGTTTCTTGAAAGAGGGCTACTTTAATTTGACAGGATTGTGAAATAATGAGCAAATAAAGCTTTCTTGGGACTTAAATCTCGTGTCTGGACTAAATGAGGTGAAGGCAAAGGACTTAAATGCCCTTGGAAATTAAAACTCAGAACTGGAACTGAAAATCCTGATTTTGGACTTTGGCGCGATACGGTGCTTATTATGTTGGGCTACAGGAAAAGGACAATCCCCATTTTTTCCAACGGCGCAACGCGGTGCTATCGCATTACGCCACTGGAAATAGACAATCCCGATTTGGCACCTTGGCGCGATGCGGCGCCATCGCGGTGCCCTACTAAATGTGAATTTAACCCTTGGCTCAATGCGGCATTATTGCGTTGGTCCACTATAAAAGGACGAACGTGATTTTGGCAATCACCGCGATGCGGCCTTATTGCGTTGGGCTACTATTTTCATTAAAAGTGTCATAACTTCTCACCCGAGTATTGGATTTAGGCTAAATTGGTATTGTTGGAAAGATAATTCAATTTCCTATAATTTGGTGGGTCTTGAACTGAAAAATTCTCAATAAATCAAAATATATGCTCATTTGAAATTGACTAAAGCAATATTTTCCTCAAAAACTCAATCGGTAAGGAATATTTTGATTCGTCTAATAGCTTGGAGTTATTTGAGGCCTTAATATACATCAAACTCACTCATAAACTACCAAAGAACTCTAATGTACTTTTCATGAGCTTGAAACATGGGTCTAACATTGGTTTGAATATTTTGGGGTATTACATAATCATACCTGTAGCAGGAGCTATGGTGGATGGGCGAGTAGGCTCTGAAGATATGCCCACCGACTTTGAGATTGAAGCTGGGGATGATGAAAAAGTTCTTGGTGTCCCATCGCCCTTAGTACTCAAATTTGAGGCCTCTCTCTACTCCCCTATCTTAAGATCAACACTAACTCCTACATCACTTCCTTGTATATCACCAAGCTCTATGGAAACTGATGGGCCCTCAGTTTGGGCCTAAGGTACTATGACAAGCTCACTAGATCTCCTGGAATATCCAGGCATGTCATATCCTTCATACTTTTTATCTGCACAATGGTTATCACAAGTATCCTCTTATCTACTCTCGGTAACTTAGGTATACCAGCCCCGTCTCTATAAATCAGGCAAGAGAATAGCAAATTCCTTGCCTCCCCAAAAGCTCTATCATGAATCTCATGCCAGAGGATGGCTGCAAAATTAACATGCCCAACCTTTGGTATTACTCTACGTGTTCAAGTTCAACTTTCGTTTGGGGCCTAACCTTAGAATTTAATTCAAGATAAGGCCCTACATTAAGATTTTAGGCTACTTCAAAGCTCCTATATAAAAGCATGATAGATTCTATATATTTTGCATGGGAATACACATATCGACTTGTTTATTCAATAAATAAATCAATACATAACCATTAGGAGCCGAGAAATTTACCTCTTTTATGACAATCCAAAAATGAACAATGAACAAATCGAGTAAAACCAAAGTTGTAACTTGTTTTTAGTGTGTTGGGAAAAGTTGGTACCTCAAACAAGTTTCAATTTAGCCTTTCTTTAAGTACGGGGTTAGTTTATGATTTAAGAGAAAAATTTAGATTTAAAGAGAGAATGAGATTTTGAGGATTTGAATGAGTTCGAATGAGGCTAAATGTGTTTAAATAATGATGGGGGGCTAATTCAGGTCTCAAATATGTATTGGTAGGCCCAAAATTTTAATCAAAATTTAGGCCCACAAATTGGCTACCCGTGGTACCCACGTGCTCCTGCCACATGCGGCCAGTCATAGGGCGAATGTGCCACATGCGGTAAGGCGCATGTGGGCCAAATTTTTTTTTTGGCCCACTTTCCTGCATTCTGGATTTGGCATTTTGATTTTTTCCCTAACTACTTATGGTCCCGTAATGTGAATTTGTGATTTCAAAAGTATGATTATGTTCCAAAGTCCATAACATTCCATTCTCATCCTCAAAAATTCATCTTTTCCATTATTGCTCAACTTACCTGGCCCGTGTGGGACTTGTGACCCTAATGGGTTTGTCACACAATCCCCTTACCAGGAAATTTATGCATGTAGAATCCTATCGTGTTCTCGATAAGTTGATAAGCTATAAACCTACAAAAGCAAAACAGACAAAAAGTGAACACTAAAATAGTGGGTTGCCTCCCACTCAACGCTTGATTTAACATCGCAGCACGACATGGTTGTGTTAGTTACTCAGACTTCACTAATAAGCCCATGGAATGCCTCTCATGCAACACTTGATTTAACATCACAACACGATGTTGGTACCTTTAATACTCAAAATTCATCAAGACACCCATAAGAGTACCCTCGTGGATCATCAATACAATTTATCACCGACACCACCCTCATGTCGGTAGGCTTCTTCATTGATTTTTGGATGTTGAATGTGGCCTCCTCACCATTGACTCTGATTTTCAGCTTTTCTTTCTCCATGTCAACCATCTCTAGACTGTGACCATAAATGGTCCCCCCAATATGATGGAAATCTTATTGTCAACCTCACAGTCTAAAATAATAAAGTTAATTGGATAGATAAAGTTGTCATCTCTCACAATCACATCAAATAAAATACCCATAGGTTTCTTCACAGTGCGGTCAACCATCAATAGTCGCATTACAGTTGGTTCAGGAGGGTTCAAGTCCAATTTTTTTAACACAACTAGCGACATTAAATTTATGTTGGCTCCTAGGTCACATAAGGCTCTGGTAAATTAGGATGATCCGATGGTGGATGGTATAGTGAATACTCCGGGGTCACCCTTTTTGTGAGCTAGAGACCTAGTAGTGACTGCATTATAGTGGTGCAAGCTATTAACATCCTCTATCATAGCTCCTCTTTTCTTTGTGACTTATTACTTCATAAATTTGGCATATCTAGGCATCTACTCCAACGCCTCGAGAAAAGGAATATTCAAACTTAACTCTTTCAGTATCTCAATGAATCACTTAAATTTTTCTTTCTCTCTTTTCTTCTTCAATCATTGTGGAAAAGGTGAGGGTGGTCTTCAAATCTGTCTAATATTCTGCTCAACATCCAAACCCTTACCTCTTTCTTTACCAATTATATCATCCCACCTATTGCCTTTTTTGTCACTACAATAGGTATCTCATCAACAACAGACTCATCATGCCCTGGCACTTCCACAATAAGTAATGGGGGATCCATAGTAGTCATACCACTCCTTGTGGTAATGGAAAGAACATGACCATTATTTTTTGGATTTTGCACAGTGTTGCTTGAAAGGGTACCTGGCTGCCTCTGGTTCAAAGTTGTTGACATCTGTCCAAATTGTTTCTCTAACTGCTTGATATCAGTGTCATGAGATTCAACCTTCTGGGTCAACCCTGAAATGTCAACCTTAATATTTTTAAGACTGATCTCCTAATTTTCTTGACCCTTTACCAGCTTAGTCATCATCTCTTTCATTCTTGATTTTGTATTTTTTTTGCCAAGTGGAATGTACCGATCTCCCTTTTCTCTGTAGTCATCTTTCTTTCTTCAGTCACCGCCTCTCTCCTTACTATAGTTTTTGTATCTATCATAATAGTTTCGACCTTGGTTACCTTGCCCTTGGGCTCAGAAACCCGCCAACTGATGATCCAGATAGTTTGCTTCCTTCTCTAATTCTGACTTGTATGCTTTAGAAGCTGACCCCTGTGATCCTACTGCATTTGTTTGCTCAAAATTTTCTACTACAAACTGCTTTGCTAATAACCCCAGATTAGTTTTTAGCAGTGCAATCTCTTGCGCTACTGAATCATAGCTACTTTCTTGTCACAGGAGGCACTAATAGCATATATGTTAGATCCCCTCTCAGCCTTCTGAGTTTTCCACCCTCGTTTAGTGAGCGAGATCTAATATAAATCTCTGAAGCAGCCTCTCAGTGTAGTCTTATAAAAGCTCCTCCAGAGATGGTATCTATCATGGCTATAAAACTAATGGTCAGGTCTCTGTAGAATATCTCCAAAAGGCTAGTCCATGACATCCGATGGTTGGGCACCATACTCAGCTTCTTCTTGAACCTGAACCATGCCTCGTACATAGATTTTGACTGTAGCTGCCTAAAATTATAGATCTCATTCTTAAGCTGCAACATCCTGGATGGAGGAAAGAAATGGTTCAAGAATGGCCTATGCAACTCGTTCCATATAGTGATAGATCCTCTTGGCAGTTCCCCTGACCATAAAGATATTTCTTTTATAAGTGAGAAAGGGAATAACCTCAATTTAAGCGCTTACTAATTTACTCTTGGATTTATATACGAACTGCAGATCCCAATGAAATTTTCAAGGTGCATATTTACATCATCTGTAAGCAAACCCGTAAGCACACCCTTAAGATTTAGGAGCTAGATCATTGTGCTCGTTATGTCAAACTTAATGCCTGGGGGTAAAAATAAAGGAATAATGGTTTCAGTCTCTGCCGGCTCAATGTATCGAAGATCTTCTTCATCATCCTCATACGGCTGCACATACTGATATGCTGAGATCACTTTAGGACGGCCACCTCTAACTCTATTCTGATTTCCACCGAGTGTTGCTCGACAGCTTGTTGCCTATCTCTGCTCAGCTAACTCTGTTTCTCGAGCTATTCACTGATCTTCTTCTGATTCTCTCTTCTCATTAGCGGATTGTGCTAAAATTACTTCGTCTTCTGATCAACTATATCCTATACTACTTCGAGAGAAAGGGGAGGCACATCATCACGAACCCCTTTATGTATATCATCTATTTTCAGTTCTATCATCCTTCTAGGTGTTTGTAGGATCCTCTATGGATTTAGATTCAATGGGAGTAAAGGATTTCCTTTACTCCGTGTGCTAGGCATATACCGATATATACCTAACTAAGAATAAAAACAAAAAGAAAACCAAAAACTGCAACAACTATAATTCACAAATCAACACCACATTCTCCGAAAACAGCACCAAAATTTGATAACGCCCAAGCTATACCTTCACTCTAAAGGTTATGTGATCACTATCAAATATCGTAACCCAACAAAGATTGGGGTCGAATCCCAAGGGAATACGTGGAATCGTGGCTCTCATCTATTGTAATCAATGGGCAAAACTGAAAAAGTAAATGGGGGTTTGAGTAGCAATATCAAATAAGTGGTGAATATCAAATTTGGTTGTAATCAGTCGTAAGTGAATGCTAGGATTGTGTTCCCTCTATATTCTCAATTCCGTAGGCTTATCGTGCTTTGTTTAACCAACATGATACCTTGCATGCAGAATCTAATAAGTTATGTACCATCAACAGTCTTTTGGATGAGCTGACAGATTTCACCCTTTACCTTTTGAGTCTCAGGATGACGCCTTACTAACCCTTATCTTGATCCCAGTTAACTATTAACTTTTGAGTCTCAAGTTATTAGTTGAAAGCTAACCATTTTACTTAGATAATACCTAGTAAAGAGGATCGATGGCTAACCATCAAATTATTATTGTTATTATTTTTTCCTAGTCACTATTCCTCTTTTGGAGTAAATAGCAATAATCTAGGTGGGATCCTAATGTTTGCAACCCCTAAGATAACTATTAAAGTAAATATAATACAATGCATGAATGGGTATCGGTTCAGAACAATAATAGCACTTTTCCTACTTTGTTAATTTGCCAGGTTTTCCACAAACCCTAGCTAAGGGTTTTTAGCCGGTCATGCTTGTGAAGTAATCAACAACATTCATGATTGAAACCATAAGATGAAATCATAATAATCATAAGTAAAACCCTAAAATCGTAATTGAATTAATCAACAAAAATCAATACAAGAGAATTTCAAGATCAAAATTGAATCTCAGAATCAAAATATATTTGTAAGTGTCAAGAGTGCATAAATTCTATTAAAAAATACATAAGGGGTATTTACAGTACATGAGGAAATTCTAAAATTAAAGTCCAGATGAAAAAGGACAAAAAAGGGTTGGTGGCCACATGTGGTGTCCACATGTGGCTTGGCCTTGGACGCATGTGCCACATGTGGCCTGAGGCTGGGCGTATGTAGATACCTACATGTGCATGGAAAATTTCCTGCAGCTTCTGCTCTCAAGATTTTCAATTCCTGGCACTTACCTTACCTACGAGTGGTCCACATGTGCTACATAGGGTCCACATGTTGACATAGGTAAGTCTCAGAAGTTATTTTTCAGCTCTTTTACTCTTGGGATCTTCAATTCTAGTACTTACCTTAGTCTTATACAGATCACATGTGCTACATGTGGTCCACATGTTGACATAGGTAAGTGTCCAAAGTTATTTTTCAGCTCTTTTACTCTCGGGATCTTCATTTTCGATACTTACCTTAGTCTTATACAGATCACATGTGCTACATGTGGTCTACATGTAGACATAGGTAAGTGTCGGTCCTTCCAATACTTGCAACCAAGCTTTGAATCTTCAACTTTCATTAGATGCTTTGGTCACGAACATTGGGAAAGTGTCATGAATACCCAAAATTGATCCAATAAGTAACCAAAAATACCATTTTTCATTTTTTTCATGAACTTAGCATCTAAAACCTAGTTTTCTGCAAAACATACCCAAAACGCATCATATCTAATAAAACAACCTCAGAAACTTGCATATTTTCCTCGTTTTAAGCGTGAAAGTGCTATATTTATATAGCACATCATTTTTTCTCTAGTTATAATTTTCTTGTGTAAAATTTTAGATTTTCTAGTGTTTGTGAACCCTATCAAATGGATAAGAGTCATCGTATTTCATTAGTTCATCATCATGAGTCTAGTTTGGATCATTTTGATCTTGTGTATTCAGATGTTTAAGGTCCTACTCCTATCAATTCTATTAATGGAACTCGTTACTTTATTTTGATCTTGGATAATTGTACTAAATTTATTTGGATTTATTTTATCCATCAAATCAGATGTGCTTACTATTTTTAAACAATTTCATACCATGGCTGAAACTCAATTCAATGCCAAAATAAAATGTCTACAAACTGATTAGGGAGGTGAATTTCGTAATGTTTCTTCTCAACTTCAATACCTGGGCATCCAACATTGAGTTTCATACCCCTACACACTGAGACAAAATAGTGCTCTGGAGTGATGCAATCATGTTATTATTGAAAAAGGAATATCTTTTCTTGCCCATGTTTCTCTCTCATTGTCTTTTTGGGAATCAGCCTTCCACACAACAGTCTACCTCTCTAACCGCACCATCACCCCCATCTTAAACTACTCATCTCCATATAAATGTCTACATTGTCGTCCACCTAACTATGGTTTCCTAAAATCCTTTGACTATCTTTGTTTTTTCTTTCTTCATCCTTACAATAACCATAAGTTTGAATTCCGCTCTCAACTATGCATATTTTAGTTATATCTTAAAATATAACAGTTATATGTGTCTGCATGAATCAACTAATTGGGTTCTTATCTCTCGCGATGTTGTCTTTGATGAGGAATGTTTTCCTTATCAAGACTACCTAAAACATCCATTTTTGGATCATACTCCACTTCCTTTAGAATCCCCTCCACACTACTTTATCAAGCTGCATCCCTTTCTTTACCTTCGTAGGCTCCAACTCAATTGTCAGTGATTATTCAGGATATTGTTCAGCCTTTGAAAAGTACACAGATAATCATCTCTTCACAACCTAATGAATCACCTTCTTCAACACTTTTCAGGAACTTTATTTCACCTCCACAATCTCTAATCCACTCTCGACCTTCTCTGTCCTCTTACCATTTAACTGTTTCTTCATACTTTTAACCACCAAATAACTCTTACCATAAAATGATAACTCGTTATAAAACCAACTCCTTAGCCCTAAAAGACCTAACCATATCCAAACATCCCCTTCTAACTGATCCATTACCTATTCAAGAACCAAATATTTTAACTAGGCTTTCAAATTTCCTCAATGGTAGTAAGCTATGCAAACAAAATTTTTTTCTCTTCTTCAAAATAATACATGGTAACTTTTTCCACCTTCTTCTAACTCTAATATTATTGGTTGTAAGTAGGTTTATAACATAGAGAATCATGTTAGCGGTTTCATTAAGTGCTATAAAGCTCTTTTAGTGGCTAAGGGGTTCCATCAAGTGGGTGAAATTGATTATGTTGATACCTTAATCCTGTCATAAAACCAATCACTATTCAGTTAATTATCTCTATTGCCTTCACTAAAGGTTCGCATTTATGTCAACTTGATAGTAAATAGTAAGCTTAATGAACAGGTCTTTATGGAGAAACCAACGGGGTTTGTCAATCCTCAATATTCAAATCATGTATGTCTCGTCAAAAGGCTCTTTATAGCCTTAAATAGGTTCCTCGAGCATGGTTTACTAAGCTCAAAACTTTTCTTATCTCTCATGATTTTGAATCTTGTCTATCTGATTGCGCTCTATTTGTTCGACAGCCACCTAATGATGTCACTTATATCTTAGTGTATGCTAATGATCTTATTGTCACAGAAACAAATCCTCAGTTTATTAATCAATTTATGCAATACTTCATGCTACTTTTTCTTTGAAGGACCTTGGACCTCTTTAATTTTTCCTTGGAATTGAAGTTACCTGACAAAAAGATACCATTTCGATCACTCGACAAAAATATATTCATGATGTTCTTCTTCGCACCAAAATGGCTAAAGCCCAAACCTATCTCAACTCCAGCAACCCTAAGGTCTCTCCTTGTTCACGATGGTGATCCTCTCCTGATTTTTACCTATATCAGAGTATTGTTGGAACTCTTTAATATGTCATTATTACCTGTCCTAAAATTTGTTATGTTGTCAATCGAATGTGCCAGTTTGTGCATAATCCATTCACCACTCTATGGGTTATCGTTAAGTGTGAGTATCGAGCTCTTGCCTTTGCTACCACTAAGATTATTTGGATTGAGTAACTTTTACATTAACAAAATGCTCCTATAAAACAACCTACGATTTTATTGTGCGATAACTTAAGTATTGCTCTTATCTCTGGCAATCCTGATCAACGATCAAAATACATTAAGCTTGACTATCATTTTGTACGGGAGAAAGAAGATGATAATTTAGTTATTGTTCACTTTGTTAGCTCTCATTGTCAAATAGCAAATATCTTTATGAAAAATCTTGATACAACTCGATTCAATTTGTTGAGATCCAAGCTCTTTGTTCGAACCTCACCATCTCTTGTTGGGGTACTAACTGAAAATTCCTCTCACAGCAGTCGTGTAGATGGGAACGAACAAAAAAAATTATTGATTAACCTTATCTTGTTCCTAATTTCTCAGTAATCTCAAATAGTTGGTGTATAGTAAATAATTATTATGATTTATTGCATATATCTTAAAATTGTAGATTAAAGACAATATAGGATTTGCATCAATCCTTTTATAGGATCCTTGTATAGAATGACTATTTAAATAAGATCTTTCACTCGATAGAAAATTTAATCGAGAGTTTGCAAACTCCACTATTCTTTCATCTTTAATACGTTTATTTCCTTACATTTACCATAATATGTATCTATATTAAGTCATGTTTAGTATTAGGTCTTGAAAAATAATTTGAAGAACTAGTAATTAATGTTAAAGAAGAGCATGAAAAATATAATTATCGTTTCTCGATATATTTTAAGTGATAAATAAACACAAAAATCAATTTTTGAAATAGAGACGAGTAAAAATGTAGAGAGAAGTATTATATGGTAATAATTATGCTCACTGTCAAAATAAATATTTAGTAAAAGTTATATAAATTTTAATCCTGCTAATAATTCCTTATTTCAACTTTTTTTCAAAATTTCTAAATATCTGTGATGTAGTCCGCACGGATACATCATATTCTTTCGGATATATTAATTAATTTTATATGAACAAATTACACATTTCAATGATGTATCCAAGCTTTTAAGTAGAATCAGAGATTTATGTAATTATTTAAAATAATTGAGATTTTAAGTAGTTATGTTCAATTAAATTGTGGTAGTGTTTTTTAGAGTATTTGGATTAGATTATAATTTGATCAAAATAGCTTAAAAGCTATTTTTGTATTTTAGGAGTGTTTGGTAATTTAAAAAATTGCTTAAAAAACTAATTTTGACTTTTTATAAGCCAAAAACTAGAAGTTGGTCATTACCTACTTATTTGTTTAGCTTATAATCTATTGAAAGTTGACCAAGTAAATAACTTTTGTATCCCTTATAATTTTTACTTATTCCAAAATTACCCTCTTGTAGTCCATTTTGATTTTTTAAGCTTATAATCCATTAATGTTTGTATTAATTAAACATTTCTACTTTTTGTATTTATGGCGAACCTAACTCTAGTCATATTAGTACCTCTTTTGTATGAAACTTCTAATTTATGAAATGTGAATTTTATGTATTATTCCCCCTTTTTAATATATTCTTTTAAATTTGGATAATTATTATTGTACAATATATGAGTTTCTCTAAGAAAAAAAAACTCACCAACTAAGATATATGGAGAACACTCACTGAAGATATACAACTTCATGAACGATTAGTGAACGATTCATGTATATTTGATGACGCAACATGCGTATTTGACAATATTTTAATAGTTATATAGTCATTACTCAATCAATATTTTTCAATTAAGAGTCATTTTAGCAAACAAATAGTATCACTTGTGACCAACTATTTATCTATTAATGTAATTATAATGATTAGTAACATATATATTTTGTTTCATGATTTAAACTCTTTTAACCAAGAAAAAAGATTTTTTTAGTGTACAAATTTAATAGTCATTCATAAAAATATTATATATATATATATATATATATATATATATATATATATGAAATTGCAACTATATTGATAAACATTGATAAACGTCTCCTAGTCATTAATTATGAAATTGCATCACTATGTACAGTGTTATCAAAAGTGGGGAAAAAACTAAGGCTACATATTTGTCTTTTTAAAATAAAAATTAATAGATATATAAACACAAAATTCTAATATTATATTAACAATTTATATATATATATATATATATATATATATATTAAAAATAAATTAAAAATATATATATTAATTTTAATTTGACTCATAGAAATAAAAATTATTAATAATCAACTCTATATATTGCTAACAGCTTTAAGGATATTTCAGACATTTTGACCAAAAAAGTGCTTAACAACACTTGTTTATCAAACACATCAACAACTTTTTTTCAGTTTCAGCACTTTTATCCAAACACGTAACTGCTTATTTTTAAATAAGTTTCATCACTTTCAAAAGCACTTTTAAAGAATTTTTTAAATTATAAATTACATAAAATAACGACTTAACTATCACTAATTACACAAAATCCCAACTGTTAAAACTTATTACAGAAATTCCATTTTTTTAATTCTCTCTCTAAAAGTTCACATACATAACTTTATCCCAAAAAAATTTACTATTTGTTCTCCCTGAAACACGGCTACAATCAAGGAGCCATTAATAGCAGGTTCTTTTTTTGAATTTTCATCCGTTTTTGACTCTTACTCTTACACATTGACATTCAATTTAACAAAAGCTCCATTAAAATTTATGAGATTTTCAGATTTGAGGTTTGTAAAATTTTTTTACTAATTTTGACTTTTTATTGTATGAAGGCTACAAATTGGAGTCTTTCAGAGTGAACAAGGTGTTGAATGATGTTCATTCAGTAGTTTTTCCTTAATTTTGAAGTTATATTTTGATTTTCTACTTTAGCATTGTGTTTTGTTTTACAAAGTCAGAAGTCAGAGCCCTAATGTCGTCAAAGCGTGAGAAGCAGATGAAATTGAAAGAGGTTTATGAACATTACAATATTACATGATGCCTTTAACATTGAAGTACTACATGGAATGTGGTCATATGTCATGTGTTTTTTTTAGAAATTTAACAACTTAATTCCTTTGTGTGAATAGTATTTTACTGATGGAATTTCATGACTATCTCAATGATTTTCATGAAAGATTGAGATTTGATTCCAAGGTTAATACATGATTGAGATTGAGATTTGATTCCAAGGTTAATACATGATTGAGATTGAGATTTGATTCCAAGGTTAATAAATAATTTCTAATTTTGTTACATCGGAACGATCCCATTAATTAAGATGAAGAAAATCAAAAAAGTTGCTAAACAAAGTTCAAAAAATCAAATTGGAGAATCGCCAAGAACGTAAAAGAAATGATACTTCAAGTCCACGTTAACCAAAGATTTTTTTCTTTTTTCGTTTTTGATTGTAATTGTAATTGTACTGAAATATAGTATTTTTATCGTTAATGTGAGCTTTTATGAATTTTTATTTTTGGTTATGGTAGTTAGTTTTTGTAGTAAAATGTGGTGTTTGTCATATTTTAATTTGAGGCTGCCATAGTAGCTATTAACACTCATACAAGCAGTACTTATGTATGTGATTCACATATACATAAGTAATAAATGTTAGTTATGTGATTTCTTTTTGTACTAGAATGTCATTCCACATACAAGCAATACCTTTGTATATTATAGACATACACATAAATACTGCTATGAAATTTGCTCTATTATGATTTTTGTAGTTGTTGTATATCCACATACAAGCAACACTTATGTATGTGGCAGACATATACATAAGTCTATCTATATAGTTTGTCTGTTAGAAATTTTATAGTTACTGTACATCCACACACAAGAAATAATTATGTATGTGCTATACAGATGCACAAATCTATTTATGTATTTTACCTGTTATGAAATATGTAGTTAGTGCACATCTACATACAAGTGTAACTATGTATGTGTTAGAAATATACATAAGTATTGCTATTTATTTATTCACTTTTGAACTCTTTGATTAATAGACGTCAACATTGTTATGTATATGCTAGACATATACATAAGAATTATTATGTACTTGACCTATTTTGAAATTTATGATTCATGTACAACATAACAGTTATGAACTTACAATATACTCTAATTTTATGATTTTGTTTTTCATTCAATACAGGGTCTGAAATACAGAATTGTATACATACAGGGACTGTAGAATTTTTGTTGTTAGGTGTGCAGAATACCTAAGCGAAGGAATTGATGTGCCTTCAGGTGATTTTAAAGCTGAATATCATCGTATGTGATACGCGTCACTCTTTCGAAATTACGGTCTTCGAAAGACAAAGAAATGTTATGTTAGTGACAATGACGATCCTCCAAGACCAAGGACAAAATATATCCCCCACCTCATGAATCTGGAATAGTTAGCATTGAATAGTCTCGAAGATGTTTATGGTGTTGATTGTTTTCTTTTCTGTGAATTTTTGTTGGGTTGGATTAGTAAACTAATGTATGGGTTTTGTATGTACAAAGTTTTTAAAACACAATGAGTTGTGTTTTGGGGATGTACTGACTGTTTATTCATGTGTTATATTTTTGTTTATATCACTACATTAGATTGACTTATTAATTCTAAATTTTAGTGTTTATTCAGTCTTATACAATAGGCGTATCATATATGTACGAGGATGTATAGCACATACATAGTTATTTTTCATATACATAGTAATTATGTCTACATATACACATTTTTAATAACTAACGTTAACATAATGTATTAAACGATTTCATGAAGCAAATTTAATGTACATATTATCATAGCCATAGAAATTACATTCGTTGTCAATAAAAAAAAATATAAATTATAAATTAGTGTATGTTTACAGTTAATTATAATATATGTTTACATATACATAGATTTTATAAGGAACATTAACTACTAATAGTTGGTCGTAATTAACGTATAGTTACAAACTCATAATTTCATATGTTTATGATTAAAAAATGTAAAAATCATAAGCATTACATAAACTACTCCTCAACAATCATAATTGCATACCAGTTATGTATATAAACACATATTAACACCAGATGCAATAGTAAGTTATGTAGACGATAAAATGCACAAAAATTTATTAATGCAACTATCAAATATACAAGACAAACATTAAATATAAATACATCAAACATAGCTGAAAAGATGAAAAAAAATTAATATTTATTTCAAATTATCATCATTCAACTCAAATTGTTCAACAAATCAAAACATAAAAGTAGAAAATGTTATTTGGGTGATTAATCATCAAGTGTATAGGATAACTACAAGTTAGTTCTCCTTTTAAAAAAAGTTACAGGGACGTCTATTGTGCCCCTCATGTCCGCACCATCCACAACGATTTGTACTTGATGAAAGTGTTTCGCTTAATTTTTCTTTCTCCCTTTCTTTGATTTTCCTGATAGCTTTTTATAAATCGAAGGCAGAACTTCTCCCTCATCCGCATTGTTAGGAACATTTCAGTGTAGTTGAACAATTTAAAATCCTCATTGTAACATATGAGGACATAGCTAAAATAGAAAAAAGACAATAATATGATTAGTATTTATAGAAATTTATAGGTTTATAGGATTTGTATGTTACAATTCTACTATACTTAAATAGAAAAAAATATACAACACAACTCATCTACTATACATTAAAAAACAAATTAAACATATATGATTTTTTGTAGTACACAATTTATAAAAAACAAATAACAGAATAAAATCTGTTTTTTACACATTTACACAAAATAGTCTATGTATATGTGAATTATTACTGAAAGAAAATTTTATGTATATATTATTGACGGAATTTTGGGTTTAGTCAGAGTGACATATACATAAAAATGATTATGTATATGTGATCACATGACCACTTCATTTTTATCAAATCCCCAAATCAATTACCACAAAAAGAATAACAATAAAACACAATCACCAGTAATTTTTTTCTCAGTTCAATTTTACCTTTGAGCTGTGTTGTGTGCTATAAAAATGAGATCATGTGCTTTCAGAGAATCCTTTGAACTACTGGGAATGAAGAAAATTTTGAAAGCAAGAAGAAGTAGGATCACAAATAATATCACAATAAGCCCACCAAAGATTAGTATAGAATTTAATGATTTTCAAGGTCCAATCGAGCATGCCTCCCCCCCCCCCCCTTCACTGTCATTTTTGTACTGAAATTTGTAACGATCAAGAGAACCCCACAATTGAATTTTGAAAAATCTTGAATTTTTGAAAGATCTGTGCAAGACTTTTTGTTCAACTAATAGACTTTGGATCACTGATTTTTTCTGGGGAAAATATGAAACGGTAAATTTTTTTAACTAAAAAATACATAAAGCAACAACTTAACTATCAAAAATACATAACGTACATCAATTATTTTTCAAGCTTCGTCAATGTTTAATTCGGCAGCGATTGACGAAATCAACCTCAAAAAAATTATTGATTCAGCAACAACGATTCCTTCACTTTTATAATTTACATATTTTATTTTGGTTCTCCATTGGCAGAGTACCTCAAAAGAATAGCAATATTCATCTTCTTACATTTCAATTTTTTTTTCTTTAAAACGATCGACTAATAGGTGCTTGATTTGTTTTTTTTTTGTGTGTGTGTTTTTCTTCTGATTTGTTTTTAATGTATTTGTATAATTCAAAATTTGAATTTCAATAACTGTTACATAATTTAAGGGATGCAGTGATCCACTTAATAAATTGGTTGCATTAATTACATTCCTAAAAGGAACGAAATCAGTTATTTCTATTTTTAACGGCAGTAACAAATTCACACATACAAAGGTTGTTATATATATGTCGGTTATCATATGTATATTAATCGAGAGAGAGTAAGATAATTAAAAAAGTGAAAGAAGATATAATTACTTTTAAAGGATGAATATTTATGTTATTTATAATTTTTTTTTTAAAAGCCATTTTTTTTAGCCCATAACCAAGACCATAGATCCACGTCTCTAGTTTCCAAAAGCATCAACGTGGCTGGCTAACATAGCCAAAAATTTTGTACGCGGGCACTAAATTTGCAACTAAATTCTTCGACACTATCATTAGTAATTCTGGTTCTACTTTCTTTCGTTCCTTCTTTCTTTCATTCATCTCCGGACACTATTCTTAGTAATTCAGGTACGTTTCTTCCCTCTTTCTTTGTTCTTCAATTTTGTGTACACCCACTATGTGTTTGTCAAAATGTGTGAACAAATTCTAGTGCCTTTGATGCTGATTGTTTTTCTTTTGTATTAAAAGAGTTATTAGAAATCCTTTTATTGTTTACCCGAGTGTTTGTCTTGATTGAACTTAAGTGTGAAGGATTTTTAATACTTGGTATGCTTGTTTGCTACAAGTTTGGAAAGATGAACATACTTTGAATTTTGAGTTAAGGGTCAAATTGTCTTCACTTTTTTTTGACTGTTATACCTGTACTGTAGGAAGTGTGAGCTTCCTATTTGAATTATTACCGCGTGGTTAGTGAAACACACCTCAGCTAATAACTGATGGTGTGTATACGTACTATATTCTCTCTTTTGTTTAAAAGTTTTGCCACTTGGAAAAATAATTCCCAAAATGACAAAGAAATAAATTAACATTAGGTTAAAAGTTAAATTTATTCTCCTTCACTAAATCCGACATCTTCTTCTCCATCTTCTTAATTATGGTCTCGTCTCAGTCATGGCGACGATATCTCCTTCTTGAATGGGGAAAGTTTAGGGATTTTAAAGAAATCAACTGAAAATATATATATAAAAAAAACGTGTCAGTTAATAGAGCCGTTATATACGTCCGATATATATGCCAGATGGATGAACATTTTATGGCCAAATTTTCCTAGACAAACATTTGGTCTAGTTGGCATTTAGGTGTGTTTTGCTAACCATTGGTGATAGTTCAGATAGGAAACTCACACTCTTAATAGTTCAGGTATGAAACTAAAAAAACTGGGTTAGCTTAGGTGTGTTTTTGACCCGTAACTCTTGAATTTTTTAATGGAGAGGGAATAAAAATTGTGCACAAATGAAGGTGAACAAGAATGAACCTTTCAAGCTCCAATAGTGATGAGTAACTGGTAAGGTGGTATCCTGAATTGTTTGTCTTATTCTCTCATGTCCCAAATATGATGTTTGCTTTTTTGGTATGCCCTTTTATGATTGGATCATGCAATTTGTAAGGGTGAAATGTAGGTTAAAGAATCTGCCTTGGGTTAGTCTGGGGACAGAGGTCTTTGGAATTCCTGAATGAGTTACGTACCCTCCTATTATGATTACTATGATTGCATTGGAGACCATGCACATTTTTGTGCTTCCGGGGAGGGGTACTTTATTTTGGTGATGACTTTAGACTTTTGACGATGATTGTGGATTTTTGGTGATGAATGTGGAAATTAATTGATATTGATGTGATCTTTTTGCTCTTAGTCGTGTCTTGTTTGGTACCAATAAACTTCAAAATTTGGCATATGAGTTGTTGATATTATTGACATGAAAAAAGAGAACGAGTGAAGTTGATGATTCGTGTTGTGACCTTAAGGTTCAATTTTTGGCTCTTTATTCACTAAGTAGTCTTCTAGGCTAGATGTGACTTTTTGAGTTCATGTGCGTCAATTGAGCTTTCAATACATATTCTACTTGAGTTTTGCAGGTGCCGTATGTGGTAAGCTTCTTTGTTGAGTTCTTTTCTCTCTGTTGTGGTCTAAAACTTGCCCTAAGTATACTTCTAAATGAAATCCTAGGCTGCACTTGGTTTGAAACATGAGTTCAAGCTTTCTTGGTACACTTGAGCTATTATTGTGCCAATTAAGTTGTTTCCCTAAGTTGTGGTTCATATTCCTTACTGTTGCATTAGCTGAAACTTGAGTGAGCTTGGAATCTCTATAGTTTCTCCAAATAGAGAAGCTACAAAGTTTTTCTTTCAATCTTATAGCAAATTGAAGATTGCATATGGTGTATTTTCTGTATTAGGAATCCCAATAAGAAAATACTTGCTATTAGTATATTTTAGTTTTTGGAAATGTGATGTTTCAGCCTAATTGAGTTGTGTTAATGCTTTCATAATGTATTCTATGGCACATGTTGTTAATGCAGAGAAATATTTTAAAAAAGCTTAGCAATCCCTTCATTGAAGTTCTAGATATAAGGGTGACGAACATTTTAAGATGGTAAGAAGATTTTTATAAGAATAGAAAGAGGCAGAGTTTGAGATTTAACAAAAAATTGAAACAAAAAATAAAGAAAAAGGAAAACGGGAAAGAAAAGCACCAAAAAGAGTAGAGAAAGAAAGGTAAAAAGTAAGATGGGGCATGCTATAATTTATTTTGTTATTGATGGAGTTTGCAAACCTTGAAATAAATTCTTTTCCCTGTTGTCTTCTTTCAATTTTGTTGACCTATTACATGAAAAATATTGAGTAAGTGTTGTGAAATTCTTTTGTTTATACTTAAACAGTTAGTATTATTGGTATGGATCCCTCCAATGATTTAATCTCCGTATATCTTCAATGCACTTTCAGATTGAAGTCACGTGTTCATGTAAAACTCAACAGTCTTGATTAATCCCTGTGGCTGTGAAGGTTCACGGATGTGGCATGTTTGGAGCTAAAGAGGCCACGGGTGCACCTGCAAATTATTATTGGTCACGTGCGAATTTACTTGGTCCATCCAATCAGTCAGTTGGGTAAAAATAAAATCAGAAATAGAGTTCCTCTTTGCTCAATGAGAATTTGGGGAATTAGTGTAAGGAGGAATTGGCTTGGCATTTGCAACATCAGTTGGAGAATGAGTAGACAGTCATTAGTGCAAATTGGTCGAAGAACATTTTCAGACTCTTACACTGTCAAAAGTGACGATTCTGTCTTGCCGGTGTTGATTATCGGTGCTGGTCCGGTTGGGCTGGTTCTCTCGATACTTCTAACAAAACTAGGTATTTTCTGGAAGCCCTTCCTTCCCAATTGAAAAATATTGTTGTTCCAGTGGTCGATTGAATATAAACGCGTAAGATAAAGTACAAATAAATGATATGGAGCAAGTGTTGAGATGTTTGTGAAGGAAAATCACTTAAAGTCATAAATGAGGGGTAAAAAGTATTTTCCTTGAAGAAAACAATTTAAAAGAAAACAGCTTCAATATCCCAAGCTAACCTAACACCAGAGGTAAATAATTTTCTGCATACCAAATGCATTCGGCTTATTGTCATACTCTGGATTCGGGGGTTCCCTTTTTGAAATTTGTACCGTCATTTCTGTTGGTATTCTTGTTTGAATTCTGGAATTTTTCCTTGAACTCCTTTAGGTGTAAGATGTGCAATCTTAGAGAAGAACAAGGTCTTCTCCGCACATCCTCAAGCGCACTTCATCAACAACCGGTCCATGGAGGTTGATTGTCATTTGGAAACATGCCTTTTTGCCATTTCCTTTGTTGCGTAGAAAGAAGTTGACATTTGAGAGCGCATTGATTGAAAAACTTTGTTTTGATGTAGCTATTGTTTCTAGGTATTTCGCAAATTGGATGGTCTTGGAGATGAGATTCTAAGGTCTCAACCACCAGTAGAGTTTTGGAGAAAGTTTATATACTGTACTTCACTGACGGGACCTATTTTAGGTGTTGTTGATCATATGCATCCTCAAGGTAGGATTTATATATGTTATTTATAAGTGAATCTTTTTCTAGATGTTTTCCAAATGGTTTTGGTTTAAGTCAATATCTTAGTCATGGTTATTGTTAGTGCAAATAAAATATCCTCTCCATCAAGTTTTATGCTAAATGATCTGAACTAATGCAAAATTAAGAACGGACTATGACCAACTTTCTGATCGATTTATATTTAACAAAATGTTATAGTAGCTCTTCTACTTCTTAAAATGGACAATACAACTTAGTTTCACTTTCTTAACATGCCGTTGAATACAAAAAGTTACGTGGGACAATTTTCACTTTATGGTTTCTTAAGTCGTCAAACTACATGTCGAATGAGCTGGCAGATTGAGGCAGAATATGCTCCACAATGACTGACAGATTTCAATCAAATCTGCTCCACAAATTAGCTAACAGATTGACTGTAATCAGCTCCTATAAATATGGGATAGCATGTATCTTAGGAAAATATATTATTTTTTATTTTAGGAAATAGATTAGGGGAAATTCCTTGATTCAAAAATCTCTCAAGAATCAAGGATTTGATTAGTTCATTATGATCTTACTTTTCTCTTATAAATACTATACAATTCTATGAATAAAATATATACTTTTGCAGTATCTTATCTTACATGGTATCAGAGCAGGACGTTTTCCCCTAGTATCACATGGAAAAAACAGCTTTCCAAGGAGATTATCTTTCTGGAACATCAAAAGAAGACAAAAGTTCTTATCTAGAAGTTCCTACAGAAAATATGATGACTCAAGGAGGCAATGTTTTTCACATGTCCTTCCAATTAACTTCTCATCGATTAAACGGGAAGAACTACCTGGAATGGGCACAGTCCGAAAAGCTTGCAATTGATGGTCGTGGAAAGTTGGGACATCTGACTGGAGAGACGAAAAAGCCGGAAGTCGGAGACCCAAAGATGACCACCTGGAGATCAGAGAATCCACTCTTAATTGCCTGTATAATAAATTCCATGGAACCACTCATAGGTAAACCTTATCTCTTTTTACCTACTGCTAAGGATGTGTGGGAAGCCGTTAGGGAGACATATTCTGATGTAAAAAATGCTTCTCAAATATTTGAGTTGAAAATTAAACTATGGCAGGCTAAGCAGGGTGACAAAGAAGTCTTTGCTTATTATAACAAAATGGTGTCTTTTTGGCAGGAGTTAGACAGTGTTATAATGATGAATGAGAGTGTTCTGTGGGTAGTGTGAAAGTAAAAAAAAAAAGGAAGAAAATGAGAGAGTTTACCTTTTTTTAGCAGGATTAAATTGGGAGTTTGATGAGGTTAGGTCATGAATCCTAGAAAAAAATCCTCTTCCCTCACTTCGTGAAACCTTTTCTGAAGTTAGGAGAGAAGAAACTAGGAGGAAAGTTATGTTAAAACCTGATTTAAATGTTGAACTAAAACCTGCTATAGACTCTTCAGCTCTTGTGACAGTGAAAAATGAAGATAACAAAAAGAAAAGGCCATGGTGCGATCATTGCAAAAGACACTGGCACACCCGTGAAACATGTTGGAAGATTCATGGGAAACCACCGAACTGGAAGCAAAAGGGAGTTGATAATCGTGGCTTCCAATAGCAACATAGTCAAGCCCTCCAAACAACTCATTTTGAGCAGGAGCAGCAACCTCCTCCAGATTCATCTCCATTTACAAGGGAACAACTAGAGATTCTGCACAAACTCCTTCAATCTCCCCAGTTCCGTGCAAATGCACCAAATTCTTCTAATCCTTCTTGTTCTTTTGCTGAAACAGGTATCGTACCATCTGCTTTTCTTAGTGCCAACTCCAACCAAAATGATTCTTGGATCATAGATTCAGGAGCTACTGATCACATGACTGGAAGTTCCCGTGCTTTCTCTACTTATACTCCTTGTGCAGGGAACAATAAAATCAAGATAGTTGATGGTTCCTTCTCTGCAATCGCTGGAAAAGGAACTGTTAAACTATCACCATCCCTCACACTTCATGATATTCTTCATGTTCCAAAATTGTTTGTAATCCGGTTTCTGACAGTAAATTAACCCGTTCTCTTAATTGTCGTGCTATTTTTTACTCTGATTTGTGTGAATTTTAGGAAAAGGTCTCGGGGAAGACGACTGGCAGTGCTAGAGAATATGGTGGTCTTTATTTTTTTGACAACGGGGACAACCCTGTACAACTGAATCCTACTTGTTTGAACTCTACTTTTGTTTTGAATAAAGTCATGCTTGGGCACTATAGGCTTGGACATCCAAGTTTTTATTATTTAGGACATTTATTACCTCAGTTATTTGAAAATAAAAATCCATCCTTATTCCAGTGTGAATTTTGTGAATTGACTAAGCATCACCGATCATTTTTTCCCTCTCAAAAGTATCAGGCTTCTAAACTATTTATGATGATTCATAGTGATGTTTGGGGACCGTCTAGAATTTCAACAATGTCTGGAAAACGGTGGTTTGTAACTTTTATAGACGATCATACAAGACTAAGTTGGGTTTTTTTATTGAAGGACAAATCTGAGGTTACAAATGGGTTTGAGACTTTCTATGCAATGGTGGAAACACAGTTTAATGAGAAAATAAAGATTTTTCGAAGTGACAATGGTCGAGAATTTTTTAATGAACAATTAGGATTTTTTTTCGAAAAAACTAAGGTAGTACACCAAAGCTCTTGTTCGAATACACCTCAACAAAATGGCATAGCAGAAAGAAATAATAAGCACCTGTTAGAGGTAACTAGGGCCTTAATGTTACCAGTAAGGTTCCACAGTACCTTTGCGGAGAGGCTCTCTTGACTGCTACTTATCTTATTAATAGGATGCTATCTCGTCCTCTCAAATTTAAAACACCTTTTAACATTTTCAGAGAGAATTTTCCTAGTTCTAGGTTAACTGCAAATCTGCCATTGAAAGTTTCTGGGTGTACAACCTTTGTTCATGTTCATAATTGCAGTAAACTTGAACCAAGGACTAAGAAGTGTGTTTTTGTAGGATATGCTCCAAATCAAAAGGGATATAAGTGTTATGAGGAGAATAATTGTCACAATGGATCTAACTTTCTTTGAATCCCAACTCTATTTTACTGCTCATCTTTAGGGGGAGTAAAGGTAAAGATTTGTTTTTTTGGGATATTGAGGAAACTAGATATCAGGGAAATGATGGGCTAGATTTTACAATAAATAATGATGTGAGGGATCTTGGAGAAGATATGAATAAGTGTGATGCAAGAGATGAAAAGGACAGTGATTCGAGAGATGATAGGGACTTAAGTGACTTAAATGATAAAAACTTTGATATTGAACCCGTAGAGCCTTCAAATGACAAAAATAAAAATGGGAACTGAGAACAAACAAAACAAATACAGGTGTATTCGAGAAGGAAACGAACTCAAGAAAAAGAGACCGACGATCCTCAACACTGTCAAAAGTCACCTCCACAAGACCTTCCTGAAATTCAAGGTAATCTTCTAACTGATTTTATTTTTAATTCCTTGTCAGATTTGGACCTACCTATTGCAAAACACAAAGGTGTTAGAAATGTTTCTAAATATCCTATTTCTATGTTTGTTTCCTATAAAAAGTTGTCTCTTAGTTATTCTGCGTTTTACTTCACAACTTTCTAGTGTGGAGATCCCAAAAAATGTGCAGATGCTCTACGAGTTCCCAAGTGGAAAGAGGCTATTTTAGAGGAATTGCGAGCTCTTGAAAAAAATGAGACATGGGAGTTGGTAAATCTGCCTGAGGGAAAGAAACCAGTAGGCTGCAAATGGGTGTTCACCACCAAATTCAAGTCAGACGGGTCCTTGGAGAGGTATAATGTCAAGACCCAAATAGGATCATGACTGGCGCTAAGGAATTTAGGACTCCAAAGCAAGCCTTGTCAGAATTCTACAGAAAATTGACAGAGTTTCCCCTGTTTTTGGGCCTAACAAGAATATTTCCTGTCTTAGATCCACAACACAATAACCCAACATACCAACACCAACACAATTCACCAAAATCCTCAACAATTTCACCAATACCACCAATTAACAATACGAAATTCATCTCCAAACACGAGAGAGTCAAATACGCCACAAGTCCAAAAATAATGAAAGAATACTCAAAGCTCTAAAGACATGACTATGGAGCGACTCTAAGAGTTTGCAAGAATCAGAACATAACAAATAAATAAACTCCTGCCCACGCGAACGCGGGGCTCACCAGGGCAATGCTACCTCGAGCTCTCTAGCTAACGTAATCCTCGCCGTCACCTGCGTTCTCTGAAAAATAATAGCGAGAAATGAGACGCTAGCTCAATGAGTAATAACAGTTAACCACAACCGTTTTAATGGGGGCAAGTAATAAAACATCATGAAATAATGCTCTTTCAGAAAATAGTAACGATAAACAATATCATTGTTTCATATAAGCCAAGTGAACCAATAGTTCAGTAATAAACTCAAAAAGCATCGTATCATATCAAATATTACATATTTGGGAGGTTTTCAAGAATGAATCATGTAATCAGTGCGGCATTCTTCTTCATCAAGAATAGCCCATAACAGTGGACCCCTCATAAATGAGTCAAATATCATATCAGTAGGTCCCTAGGTCCCTACTCGAGGGAGATCAATAACAGTATGCTAGTTCTACCTTCCCACTAGCGAGGGCCATAACAGTCATCAGTAAATACAAGGTGCACCAGGTCTAACGATCCCGCCGTTAGCTACGGGATTCAAAACAAGGTCTACTCCCATTTATAAATTCTTTGTAAACAATAGGATATTCATATGAAAGCATTTTTCAAAATAATACATATCATTTAAAGTTCATATCAGCTCATGTTACATGTAAACTTGAATAAAAACACATGTCAAAATACGTATTTCTCATGTAATTGAAGAATATTCACAGTAATAATATCATATCTCAAATAACAATTTCAATATCATATCAAGTAAAGGACTTGCCCCACATGCAATTTCAAAGCATTTCGTAACTCATTGTTTCGTCAAAATCAAGTATAAAATATGCAAGTTAACAAACACAAATTATGGTAAGATTACTACTCACAGTACACGTGTCGAAATACCAAACTTGTCACCCCGAATGATTCGTATCACTTTCTTGGATCAAACCTATAATCACATCATATCCATTCTTGTGTTAAATCTCTTATTTTAGGCTAATTCATGGTAAAATTAGATAACCCAGCCCTCAAGGTTTCATTGTAACTTTCAATTCATCAAACTTTGTATCCAAAACAACACCTTATTGTCCCAAAATTCTTGCCTTTGGCAATTAAATTTCAATACCCAAAATTGCAATAATGATGTAGGAAAGGATACCTTAATCCCTACTCGAAAAGTATAAAAACTATAATTCAATCGTCTAATATTATCGCTCCGTTCATGAGAATTTAAAGATTTCTCTATCACTTGAAATCCCTTATTCTTAAACTCCCAATCTCCAAACTCGAAAGCCATAACATATATGAATCAAATATATCAACTAAGTTAGGAAATTTACCTTGAACCCAATAAGAATCCCTTAAGAATTTATTTTTTCCCGTTGCTACAGCTGTGCAGAATTTTGCACGTTGGTTGCTGTTTTGTGGGTTACTGCTGCGGTGCAATTGGCACATTTAAAGGCAGCTTGCTGCCTATATGCAGCAAAAAGGGCAAAGCCCTATTTTCCTTCCCCTTTTCTTTTAATTGCCTCTTAGGCTTGGCCCACTAATTCTCTTCCTTTTTCTTCCTTTTCTTTCTCTTATTTTAACAAATACTACTATTAAAAAGATATGGTGTGGGATATTACATTTAAGGCCCGCCTAGTGGCTAAGGGGTTCACGCAGACATATGACATTGACTGTCTTGAGACGTTTGCTCCAGTAGCTAAGCTAAACTCAATTAGAGTTCTGTTGACAGTCGCAGTAAACCTTGACTGGTCTCTTCAACAGTTGGATGTGAAGAATGCTTTCTTGAATGGGCAACTAGAGGAAGAAGTCTATATGGATCCCCCACCAGGTTTTGAAGAGAAGTACAAGTCAAAGATATGCAAACTTAGAGTATCTCTTTACGGTCTAAAACAGTCTCCAAGGACTTGGTTTGAAAGTTTTACTCAATTTGTGAAAAGGCAAGGATATGTGCAAGGACAAGCAAATCACACAATGTTCACTCGGCATTCTCTAGAAGGAAAAATAGTAGTTCTTATAGTGTATGTTGATGATATCGTCCTCACAGGAGATGATGTGGTTGAAATTAAAAACCTAAAGGAGCATCTTGCCTCAGAATTTGAGATAAAAGACTTAGACCCGCTGAAGATTTTCTCGACATGGAGGTTGCACGATCGAAACAAGGAATTATAGTGTCACAAAGGAAGTATGTTCTTGATCTATTAAAAGAAACGGGAATGAGTGGTTGTAGACCAGGTGAAACTCCAATTGACCCGAATCTAAAGTTTACGATGGATGGGAAATCAATTGATAGGGGCCGATTGATTTACCTGTCACATACTAGGCCTGATATTGTCTTTGCTGTGAGCCTAGTTAGTCAGTTCATGCATTCTCCATGAGAACACCAAGAAGCTGTGTATCAAATCCTAAGGTATCTAGAGAGCTCTCTGGAAAAAGGTTGTTCTTTAAAAAGAATGAGCAAAGAAGTGTTGAAGCTTATACAGATGCGGACTGAGTTGGTTCTTCTATTGATAAAAGGTCTACGTTCGAATAGTGTACATTTGTTTGGGGAAATTTAGTAACATGGAGGAGTAAGAAGAAAAATGTGGTGGCTCGAGTAGTGCTGAGGCTGAGTATCGATCCATGGCACATGGAATTTGTGAAATGTTGTGGCTCAAGAGATTTTTGAAAGAACTAAGAAGACCTATGAGTTTGCCAATGAAGTTGTACTGTGACAATAAAGCTGCCATAAGCATTGCTCATAATCCAGTTCAACATGACAGAACAAAGCATGTTGAAGTGGACAGACACTTCATTAGAGAAAAGATTGAAGATGGAAGTGTGTGCATCCCTTTCGTTCCAACAATTGAACAAGTAGCAGATATTTTCACAAAAGGCCTCTTCAGAACTACCTTTGAGCCATTTGTTAGCAAGTTAGGTATGTTCGATATTGACATGCCAACTTGTGGGGGAGTGTCGAATGAGCTGGCAGATTGAGGCAGAATCTGCTCCACAATGACTGACAGATTTCAATCAAATCTGCTCCACAAATCAGCTAACAGATTGACTGTAATCAGCTCCTGTAAATATGGGATAGCATGTATCGTAGAAAAATATATTATTTTTTATTTTAGGAAATAGATTAGGGGAAATCCCTTGTTTCAAGAATCTCCCAAGAATCAAGGATTGATTAGTTCATTATGATCTTACTTTTCTCTTATAAATACTGTACAATTCTATGAATAAAATATATACTTTTGCAGTATCTTATCTTACACTACATTTTGTTCACCTCAGATCCTCTTAAATATGAAATGGAATAATTGTACCCTATCCCAATAAAAAAAAATCACCGAATAAATGATGTAAATTCATATGTAAACTCTGTTTTTAAAGATAGATTGCAATTTAGATTGACCTTTCAAGTGGTCAAATCCATGAAATTTTTGAAGTTACTCATTTAAAAAAAGAGTCGGTGAAAAACTAGCAGGTGTATAACCTGTTATTATTCCATTAGTGTGTCTTCACCGGGCATGTTGGTGGTGGTGTATTCCATTAGTGTGTCAGATATGTCTGCATTCAACTGAAAGTATGTATCCTTAAAATGAGATTGGGAGAGTAGTATGATATCCTCCATCTTATTAGATACATTATTGCATCACAATTTTTTTAGTTGGTTTGTGGAAGATGCGTCTTATATGCTTGCTTATGATTGTTTTTTTTTCTGCGAACTTTTGCCGTTTTATTGTCAGATTTTGATCAGATCGTTAGTCCTGTATCTGTTGCACACTTCTCCCAGTACAAGCTCTCCAGATTATTGCTTAAGAACCTTGAAAAACTTGGTTTCCATATGATAAACTCTGAAAAGTCTGAGCATGGCTCTATTGGTGCGAGGGAGATCTTTATGGGGCATGAGTGCATTGCAATCAATGGTGCTGAGCATGGTGTTACCATAACAGCCTCTTCCCTTACTGAAGGGAAGCATATAATGAGAGACATTCAGTGCCATTTCCTTGTTGGTGCAGATGGTGCAGGAAGTAGTGTGAGAAAGTCCTTAGGAATTAACATGAGAGGTGAAAAGGACTTACAAAAGCTTGTAAGCGTACACTTTCTGAGCCAAGAGTTAGGGCAGTATCTCATTAAAGAAAGACCTGGCATGCTATTTTTCATCTTTAATAAAGATGCTATTGGTGTTCTTGTTGCCCATGATCTCAAGCAAGGGGAGTTTGTCCTGCAGGTAAACCTGTTTAGTTATATGCGAGAAATTGGCATAGCTATAATAGCCACCTGCTAGTATTAATCGATCTAAATCTGTTGGCATTGGTTAACAGCATTTTGATAGCACTGATAAAAATTTTGCAGGTACCATTTTATCCACCTCAACAGAAACTTGAGGACTTCAGTTCTGAGGTGTTTTTCTACTCTTTCATTGAATTTTTTCATGTACACTATTAGTCCAATAATTGCCTTTGTGGAGGGGAATGATTCAATAGGCTTATTTTCTCGTGATCCATTTATTTGGTGTACCACAATATGGTGCCATGGCTCCAGTGCATGACATCTGCACCAATATGGTTTATTTACCATGTCGATCTTTGCGCTTCATAAATGGTTGTAGATGTGTAAGAGATTGATCTTCAAATTGGTTGGTCGAGAGCTTCCAGACATTAACGTGATGGATATTAAGCCTTGGGTGATGCATGCTGAAGTAGCGGAGAAGTTTCTATCTTGTAACAACAGGATAATACTTGCTGGTGATGCAGCTCATCGATTTCCACCTGCTGGTGGTTTTGGTATGCAATCTGTTTGTGCATTTATTCAGTTTTCGTATGTCGATCTTCAAAAGCGGTAATTGTTAGTACCTTTCGCAGAAGATGATACTCCCTCCGACCTATTTTAAATGTCTTACTTTCCTTTTTGGTCTGCCCCAAAAAGAGTACCTCATTCTATATTTAGTAACTTCTCCAGTTCCAACATTCTACCTTGCAAGTTTAAAACCACAAGATTTAAAGGACTACAAACATCTTTAAGACCACAAGATTCAAAAGTCTCCCTTATTTCTTGAACTCCGTACCTAGTCAAACTAAGACACTTAAATTGAGATGGAGGGAGTATTATGTTGTCAAGTCTTGGATATTATTAAGAATAAAAGTTTTTTCCGTTCCTTTTATCTTGGGAAAGTTGGTGGAGGAGTGAGAAAACAAATTAATGCCCAGTTGTACAGTGTTTTTTGTCATTGATTTGTAGAAGACTGCTTCCTAAAATGTTGATTTTAAGATAAAAATAGCAATGTTATTTCTGTGGAGGGAGATAAAAGATTTCCACACAGCACAAAATACTGGAGCTATAATTAGCTTAAATTAAGCTCAAGAGAGCAGTTGTAGGTCGGAGGATGTCTGAACTGTAGTCAGTCTCTACATTATGATGTTAGGCCTCTGCATTGCTCTGGAATTAACACAATTGATAGTGTATCTGATTTTATATAAAGAACCTGACTGCAATATGCTAATTTTAAGGACGTAGTCAATTAAGTTCGTAATAGTGTTCCCTCTTTAACAACTAAACCTTTTAGATGAAATTGTTCGCACAATTTAATACGTAATCAAAGTGTTTCCTTGGTTCTTTTTCTCATTGCTGCCTGTCAAAAAAGTATTTCTGACATGCTTGGCCATGAGATCCTGGCAAACACTTAAAAAGGTACTCTAAAGATCTACGGCCACTACAGGGTATGACGTAACAATCACCGGAGTGGGGTATAAATTTTGGGGACCAGGGTTCATATACCAGAAGAGAGAAAAATGCTAAGTGGTTTCTTCCCCTCTATCTAAGCCTTGTTGGATAGAGCTATGCAGTATCCGTGCTGATGGGAAGTGACACGTAACCAGTGAAATAGTCTAGGTGTGTGCACGCTAGTCTAGACACCACACCACCATTAGAAAAAAGACACAATTAGGTAGCAAATTGTCATTTCCCCTCTATAACTGATTGAGCATTTAGGTTAGAGTGTTAAAAAATGAGAAAAATGTCTCAAAGAGAAAAGGGGGAAAATAAAAGAGAACTTGTCAAAGAATTTTCTATCCTGGATGGCCAAAAGAACTGGTCTTGAGAACTTTTTAATTAGGTAGTGAAAATTTAAGGTGTCAGGTAGGATGCTTCCAACTATGCATCACCGAATATATCTTCACCTGTTTATTTTAAGATTTAATAGTTGTGAGTGGGAGAAGGAGATCTGCTCAGGGTTCTTTCTTCTTTTAATCAGGGATGAATACTGGTATTCAAGATACTCATAATCTTGCTTGGAAATTAGCTTCTGTAATCAAGGGTATCTCACCAATATCAGTTCTCAACTCTTATGAACAAGAACGTAGTCAGGTATTCATTTCCTCTATTGTTGGTTTCATAATTTATATGGTAGTTTATGTATTGCAGATTTCTCTAATCTTGTTATTATGAGCTGAACAACTCCTTAAAATGTTTCAGATAGCCCAATTTAATACAGCACTTAGCGTTCAAAACTTTAAAGCGGCAATGAGAGTTCCTGCCGCACTTGGTCTTGATCCAACTGTAGCAAATGCTGGTAAAGTGAAAACCTGAAGCTTAATCTTTATTACATTAATGTTTAATTGAAGACATTATGCGTTTTTGCCTGCAGTACATCGAGCTCTTAATGAAACTGTTGGTTCCATTCTGCCATCTGCACTTCAAAGGACAATATTAGATGGAATATTCAGCATAGGTCGTGCACAACTCTCAGATCTAGTATTGAATGAAAATAATCCACTTGGATCTGCTAGGCTGGCCAAATTAAGACAGATATTTGAAGAAGGACAGAGCCTTCAGCTCCAGTTCCCTGCTGAGGATCTTGGTTTCAGGTTGCACATCTACTTTTATTTTAGCCATTTCATGCAAATCGTTCAAGCTGATTTTTCAATTATTGTTGTCTAATTCACAACTCCTATAAATGCTGGATGCTGTCTCAGCTCTAAGTAGAACCCCAAAAAGCCATCTTGGATGTACACCTTATGATTTTTCTATATTAACTATAATCTGTCGGAAGTACTTGTTTTCATCTGTACGCTAATTTCGAGATGTTTAATTAGGTATCAGAAAGGAGCATTGGTAGCTGAAGATGATAGTTTGTTGAATGTGCATGAAGCACCAACAGGACGAAGAAGGGATTATATTCCTTCTGCAGAACCTGGATCAAGGCTCCCTCATATGAATGTTAAACTGCTTTCTAACCAGTCAAGTAAGGTATGGACTCTTTCAAGGGTACATTGCCTCGGTAGGAGCCAGACTTTGTTAGATCATGGTCTTGTTCGTTCATCTCTTGACACGTGAGGATAAAGCCAAATTACGAAATCAAAAGGGGATGTTTTTTTATTAATCTCACGCCTTCCTAAAGTTTACTATATTTGACTTGCAGCCATCTTGTTTCAAGTTCCCATACTATCTTTTTCTAACAGAATACAATCTTATGCAGGAAATATTCTCTACTCTTGACCTTGTATCTGTAGATAAGGTTGAGTTTATCCTGATAATAGCGCCATTAAAGGAGTCCTATTGTCTGGCTCGAGCTGCACTAGAGGTGGCCAACAAATTTGAAGTGCCTTTAAAGGTTTGTGTGATGTGGCCAGCCGGAAGTATAGATGGAAGTGGAAGAAGCGAGGCTGCATTGACACCGTGGAAATCTTTTGAAGAAGTTGTGGAAGTGAAGAGCTCATCAGATTTGCCATCCTGGTGGGACATATGTCAGATGACAGACAAAGGAACCATATTAGTGAGACCTGATGAACATATTGCTTGGCGTACAAAATCCAGAATTGCAGATCCTATCATGAAGATGAAAAACGTTTTCCACATTGTTACAGGAGTTGATTGCGTCTGATAGCACCTTTTATGAAACTTTTACACTGTTACATTAGCTAGAAAACAAGGGGTGGAGTACTTTGCTTTTGGATGGGTAGAGTTATCTGATTAATTGAGGTGGAGCAAGTTTTCAGAATGATAGCATTATATATTTCTAATTTACACGGTTATTGGTATTTCGGACTGCCGGAAAGAGCAGCCTACTTGTGGGGTACTTTGTACTTACAACCTTTATGGCCTCTACAATAAGCAAGTGAATGTAGTGCGTGGCAAACGGTTCATCAAGCCATTACCAACAGGTGGATTCATAAAATTGGTTTTGCTGTATATATAGATAGATGGGGAACAACTTGCGAATTGACTGAATTCAATAAATTCTTTATGTAAGAGATATGGTCAAGCAACAAATGCAATTTATTTAACTTCCTTGCAATGAAAAAAGGAAATTAATCAACATTTGCAGTTAGGGCTTAAATAAGAATTACATTTATTCAGATACATTACTACTTATATAGAGAGGACAGTTGAACGTCCTACTTACCTAGAGTTAGGGGTATTTTTGTTTTATCATTATGTTTTGGATATTTTAAATTGTGCAGTCATGCCTTCTGGTTGTACTTTATCTTAAATTTCCAAAAAACCCGGCCTTATTTAAGAATTACCCAACCTCTCCTTACTCTTAACCAGCTGTTGTAATGTTATTTTAGGTACTCAAATTTTTTTTTCGCTTTACCTGTTTGTACATCTTGCATAGCAAACAAATTTGGGACATTTAATTCTAAAAGTATCCCCAATTGTGGAATATTTTTGCAGTTCCTCACGTGGTTATCCTAATATACTACTATACTAGTATAAACTTTTTGCTCTTCCCAAAGAGAGTGACTTTGCTTCTTCTATAAACTAAGGGCAGTTTGGTGCACTTAAGTTAACAGTTGGATCGACCTTTTACAAAAAAATTCTCTTTGGTTGACCCCATGAGTATACCCAACACGCCGCCGACAACCACCAAGATCCCACCAGAACCTCCTGACCCTCAAGAATCTAGCATGGAAATTGAAAGCCCAACCTACTTTTCCTTCAAAGACGTCCTTCTCAACAAGGAAAAAGAAATCAACCGTTCCTACAGCATCTACGACGGGCTCCCGTTGGAGAAGGATGAGAACGATGAAGACGCAATCAAACTAACCAACCAAGAAAAACAAAGGATCTACCAACCATGGAGTCTATCAGTATCGTTAAGCTTTATAAGAAACGATTGCCCTATGCCTATCTTAGAAACAAACTTATCGACTTATGAAAACTGAGTGAGAACCTAATCCTCATCGATCTGGGGAACGACTAATTCATTGCCAAATTCTCCCTAATTGAAAGTATGGAACGAGTTCTAAATGAAGGGCCTTGGTTTATCACAGGAAACTTCCTTACCATTTGGAAATGGGAGCCCAATTTCGTCCCCCAGGAAGTGAGCCTCACTCACACTGCAATTTGGGCACGTCTACCACAACTACCAATCGAGTTCTACTACCAGCAGATTCTTGAAAAGATCGGCAGAAAACTGGGTACCTTGCTCAAAATTGACACCTGCACCTCCACCGCATTGCGAGGACGCTTTGCGCGCATCTGTGTACAAGTACCATTGAAGCACTCACCCAAATCCCATGTTACTATTGGCGCCCATAGACAAATAATAATCTATGAAGGAGAGAATTTTATGCACCAGTTGCGGTATGTTGGGACATACTCACGGGGAATGCCCTACCACCATGACACCAATCAGCGCCGCAACCCCATCCACCAGTGAAGCAGCACAGCCTTCTCCGGATGGCCAATAGTGGGTCGTCTCCTTCCCAAAAAGGAAGACGCCCTCGAAGAAAAGCCCAGAACGGATTAACAACAATAAGGCCCATGCCCAAACACAGGTAAAGGTGTATGACAAGACCTCAGGTATGTTCACTGACCCTCCCTTAGCCCAAAACCTGAGTGGCCCAAACCAAAATTTGGATTGTGGACCAAGTCCCCCCTCATGGTGGCAGGGCCTTTCAAAATAAACCCAAAAGGAAGGTCCCATCAATTGGGCAATCCAGGCCCGCTCCGGTGCCACACGTGCGCCCTAATGAGAATGCCCCAACCAACACTCTCTCTGAATTTATTACCTATAATAAATTCATTCCTCTGGGAACTGATGCTTTGAGTAAATGAGATGGGGCCTCTAGGGACTCCCCTTCTCATAGACCTACCCCTACACTCCCATCGGAGACTCCATCTGTCTCCACGGCTACTGTAAAACCCCTAAGCAACCCCTCCGACATTGACCGAAATAATAATGAGAGCAAAATGATTGAAGTGACCGATGAGGTCACTTCAATTAACTCCCCTGATATTATTACTACTAATGCTACCTTGAAAGAATGGCCGGAGGAAGCTACTCACACCTTTTCCAAATCTACTATTGTCCTCTTCCAAAGCTCTCCCAATGGAACTGAACATGGAAAGCAACACATCACCCCCTACTCTTCATCTCAATACCACCTGCGCCAAACAGAACTCCGACCTCTTAGATGGAACTTGTGTTGCAAGGAGTCCATTTGCAGTTTCAGGAAAAACTGGGAGAGAAGAACATCACTCTAATACTCCAGGACCCGACATACCTAGGCCAAATAACCAAGGAAGCCCTGGACCAAGCGGTGATGGGAATGGGAAACCAACTATGGCAGCAAACAATATTGAAAGCCCGTTTCTCCAAGGTCGGTATCCAGACCCCACCAGGGGAACTCAACAGCCTCATAAACCAGGCTTTTGCAAATATGTCATTCTTCCCCTTGGAAACTTACATGCCGAGATCCTAGGCACTAATTTTCATCCCCAATCCCCCAGAGCCAGCTGCCCTGGTGCCCCAAACACCAGGGGAAGAAGGCCCAGATTGCACAAACTCAACACTCCTGGAATCCCTCAGATAGAGCAACAAAGAGTTAGAAACTTTCTAGCAATGTTCGTGGAGCCAACTCTAGACATCTTAGCCCTAGACAAGCCACTAAAAAAAGAATTCAATGAACCATTCAGCTCATCTGTTATGATGTATCTCTCTCTGGAGAAGAAGTTATTCTCGCTATCTTTGAGGACAATGAGCCCCTCAACCCCCCAACAATGCTACTAGAACCAATCAACATGGTTCTGGACCATCCCTAACTGGACAAGGGGAAGGACCCAGTCATACATATTCCCCCCTCACCACCTCAATGAATGCGATGATTTGGAACACTAGAGGAGCTAACAGTTCCAACTTCAGGCATCAATGAGATGCAATGCTCAAGCTATACCGCCCTGCAATGCTTGTCCTTCTCGAGACTAAGATGACTGAGTACAAGCACCTCACTACTACTATGGGTTTTGAAGCCCATGTTCAATCTCCTATTGTTGGTCATACTGGAGGCATTGTCCTTATGTGGCACCCGGATCGCATTCAGCTAGACAACTTTACTGTCACAGCTCAGGGCATTCACGTCATTCTCAAGGTAACCCATCTCTCTAATCCCTTCCTTTGGCTTTTCTCTTCCATCTACGCAAGCCCCAACTTCCTTACTAGATAGGCCCTCTGGGAAGAGCTCAAGCTCGTGGCCCAAACCCATTCAGGCTCATGGCTAATGGAAGGAGACTTCAATGAGGTTCTCTTGGCAAAAGAAAAACTTGGTGGCTTAAGTATTAACAATAACAGAACCTCTCTTTTTAAATAATGTCTTGATAACTGTGGTATGATAGATCTAGGATTTAAATGTTGCAAATACACCTGGACCAATTAGAGGTATAAGCACATGAGGAATCTTATCCTTGAGAGACTTGACAGGTGTGTTGCTAATACCTCATGGATAAATCAATTCCCTGAGGCATCTGTCACACACCTGCCTCGAACAAAGTCAGACTACTACCCTATGCTCCTCACTCTTACCAATCCCTCCCCCACCTCTCCCAATAAGTCCTTTAGATTTGAGCCTATGTGGTGCTCTCATCCTACCCTTCAAAACATCATTAGACAATCCTTTCATGACCACAGTACCCTTGCCCAATCTATTTAATTCTTCCAGCTAGAGGCCTCCACCTGGAGTAGAGAGATATTTGTTGATAATTGTGGTATGATAGATCTAGGGTTTAAAGGTTGCAAATACACCTGGACCAATAAGAGGTATAAGCACAAGATGAATCTTATCCTTGAGAGACTTGATAGGTGTGTTGCTAATACCTCATGGATAAATCAATTCCCTGAGGCATCTGTCACACACCTGCCTCGAACAAAGTCAGACCACTGCCCTATGCTCCTCACTCTTACCAATCCATCCCCCACCTCCCCCAATAAGCCCTTTAGATTTGAGCCTATGTGGTGCTCTCATCCTACCCTTCAAAACATCATTAGACAATCATTTCATGACCACAGTACCCTTGCCCAATTTATCCAACTCTTCCAGCAAGAGGCCTCCACCTGGAGTAGAGAGACATTTGGAAACATCTTCCACAAAATAAAAAGGATTTTGGCTAGGCTAGATGACATCCAAAAGTCTTCTCACTACCACACCAGCCCCTACCTCCAGACCTGGAAAATGACTTTCTCTCGGATTATAACAAAATGACCTCCTCTCGGATTACAACAGACTCTTGCAGTTAGAGGAGGAATTTTGGATGGTGAGATCTAGAATCAACTGGCTCACATGTGGTGATGGCAACACCAAATTCTTTCACACTTTATCCCTAGTTAGAAGGAGGAGGAACAAGATCCAATTCCTCAAGGATGAAACTGGTAATATCATCTCTGATAAAGATAGTATTACTAACCACATATTCACTTTCTACCATAAGCTCTATATCTCTGACTACACCTCCAGTGCTCTCCACAGGAACCACACTGGAGAGCCTGCCCACATTCTTACCTCAGCTCTAAGGGAAAACCTAGATCACCCTCTTAGAGACTCTGAGATCACCCTTGCTCTCAAAAGCTTTAAACCCCTTAAAGCTCCTGGGTCTGATGGACTTTACCCCCTCTTCTACCAGAAATATTAAGACATAGTAGGAGATAAAAATGTGGCCTTTTGCCACAAGGTTTTCCAGGACTTCAGTATCCCAGAAGTAATAAAAAAAACCCTCATATGCCTTATCCTGAAATGCCTTAATGCCTCTTCAATAAAGAACTTCAGGCCCATTAGCCTTTGTAACACTTCCTATAAGATTATTACTAAGATTATTGTCAATAGGATCAAGCCTATACTGGGGGCCATCATTGGCCCCTCCCAGGCCAACTTCCTAGCTAACAGAAGAGCTACAGACAATGCCATCATTGTCTAGGAATACATCTCCCACTTTAGAAAAATGAGTGAAAAACCTTGAAAAAGCCTTTGATAGGCTAGAGTGGTCATTCATCCATGACTCTCTCTACTTCTTCAATTTCCCATCCAAGATCACTAGACTCATCATGTCTTGTGTCTCCACTAGCTCTTTCTCATGGGAGCCCTATTCCCACATTCACCCCTACTAGGGGAATCAGAGAAGGAGACCTCATTTCCCCCTACCTCTTCATTATTTGCATAGAAAGATTTGATAGAGCCATAGACTTTCATGTTGCCAACAAGGACTGGACCCCTATCTCCATCACTACAGGTGGTCCAAAAATCTCCCATCTATTCTTTGCAGATGATCTCACTCTGTTTGCTAGAGCTGATACAGCCAATTGCAACACCATCCTGTCTATCCTAGACCAATTCAACTCTTTCTCTGGCCAAAAAATCAATAAACCTAAGTCTAGAGTCCTATTCTCTTCCAACACCACCAACCACAATGCTTCTACTTGCTCCACCATCCTGGGCGTAGATAAGAAATCTGTGGGCTTCCCTATCTTCCAGAAAGCCCCCACTAACTTGTTGGTTGGATGACCAAGTTGCTCAATATGACTAGTAGGATTGTACAGGCTAAGGCTACCCTTAGCAGCATGCCCACTCATCTTATGCGGTACATTAAAATCCCTAGAAAAGTTACTACCTCTATGGATAAAATACAAAGAGACTTTATCTATGGAACTGAGGATGGGAAAAAGAAAATACATATACTCAGCTGGGATACTATCACCAAGCCCAAGACCAAAGGGGGGCTTGGTCTTCATAAAACTGACCTCAGAAACAGGGCACTCCATGCCAGCTTGACTTGGAGGTTAGTCAAGAATCCTACCTCCCTATGGGAGAAAATCCTCACCTCTAAATATCAGAGACCCTCAAGGGGCCATTGGGCTAATAAAGTGGTGTCTATAACCTGGAGGAACATCTAGCAGGGATGGAACCAATGCATAAAAAGTCTTGGATGACATGTGAACAAGGGTAATAAGGCCAAGCTGTTCTTAGACAGGTGGATCCCTCATAAACCACCTTTAAGAGATTTCTGAATGCAGGTCCCTCCTACAGGCGCTCGAGACAGCAAGAATCAACCATATCTTCAGGGAGAAAAATAAAGTCGCGGACAGCTTGGCTAAGGAAGGCAGTAAATTTATGCAACTTGGCACTCCATTTGTTTTGTCATGCCCACCTGCTTCCATAGTACCACTCGTAGAAGTGGATAAAAAAGGAAAAGTTTTTGCTAGGCTAATTAATCCTTCTATTTTGGACCTACGTGGTCGGGATGTGGCTCATGCTAACTCAAGTAATCCCTCACCCCCTAATACTTTGAATGGAGCAGTAGTTGCACTCACTGTCACTCATGTCTTTCCTTGACTAAGTTGCTAATGAATTGCCCCTTTTAACAAAAAAAAGGATGGTTTGGTGCGTTAAAGTTCTCATTATGTGCACAGTTCAAGAAAGAGTTCCACCACAAAGGTGTATTGTATGGAGTCTTATCTTGCATCTCTATCAGAACTATTTTTAAGGCTTAAACTCATAATCTCTTGATCATATGACAGTAATTTTATCAGTTACTTCAAGGCTCCCTTTCCATAAACAGTTTGATTATTTTATTATTATTTTGCTACATAACACTTTAAATTACATATTATAAATTGTAAGACTATTAATTAAGCCTCCAGTAATTATTTTTCTGTAATATCTTTATTATATTGATTTTAAATTTAAATTAATTTATAATGGTATAAAAGTATATGATGATTATGTAAAAGAAAAAAGAAAGAAAGGATTTGCTTTATGAAATAAGAAAATATAATTGGAAATAAAAATAATAATAGTATATTAAAGAGAGAAGAATATTCTTTTTAGAGGAAAATTTAGTAGCAGTTTGGCCATGAAAATAATTTTTTTCGGAGTTGGAGTTGGAGTTAAAGATGAAGTTGGAGTTGGAGTTGTGTTTGGCCATATCTTTTTGAATTTTTTTTTTTTAGACTTTTGAAAAATCTTTTTTAAATATGATTTTATGCCCTCAACTTTTAAAAATTATCAAAATCACTCAACTATTAATTTACCTACTAACATACAACCAAATGTTGAGAAAATAATTTATATGTCTTCAATTGATAAAATAATTAACAACAAACTAATTATTATGATTTTTATTCTTTTAAAATTTAAATAAAAATATCACAAGCACGAGCTAAATAAGTTTATCTAACCATAATCGATTGAATAGAGAAAATATATTTTGATAAATATGATTGATGGATATAAATATATTTTATATATTCTTAAATTTGTTGATGAAAATTCTTAATTACTTTCAATTGAATTAATTATTTTATTGAATTTGGTCTTTTTAAAAAAAAAATCGGATGTATTATTTCTGAATAGATTAGTGCTAATTTTTGTTTTTTCTTTATTGATGATATTGATTTTCCTTGAATTTTTTTTTTTTGGTAAAGACAATAAACTTTTGTTAAGCTAATTACCACACTCGTCTCTGTTCAAAATCCATAAAACCAAAATAAGGTAATCGTCAATATGGATCGTTACGTTATGTTTGATATGCGACTTTATTGACCATTTTTTAATAATTTATTAGAATCATCATACCCATTATATGACATATATAGAAAATTAGAATGACAAGAAAAAAATATTAAATTTCTCATTTTTAAATAACATAATGTACTAGGCCTTATATTTCTATAATATAGTTCATTCGAAATAAAAGCTGATATATTTCCGCCATAGATTGTCATTTATTATTTTTTACTTTACGTTAGTAAATTTTGATTAAAAGAAGAAAAGGAGATTAGAATATCTGTAATAATTAAAAATGACGTTGTACCATAGAAAATAAATAATAATTTTTTTCTTGGTGGTTGGTTGTAGTTATAAGAGGGGTTTGTGCAAAAATTTAAAGAGTGAGGTTATATGTAATAATAATGAAAGTTGAAAATGGAAGTGAAAAATTGTGAAAACAACAAAAAGTTGTTTTCGCTTTTTGAAATCCAACTCCGGAATAATTTTTCGAATTTTTATGGCCAAACGCCACAATTTTCGAAAGTGTTAAAAAAATGAAAAAAAAAAGGAAATTTTTTTTATGGACAAACGGGCCCTTAGTGTAGTTGGTTTAAATTGAGTGTGATACCAAATTTAGCGTAAAATTTGATGTTTATGATTGGAGATGCCCTAACGAAAAGAAAACTTTAATACTAACTCAGCGATAAGACACGTTGTTGGATCATACTTAGCTGACCTATTTTTAGGGGAAGGACAAGAATAACCTTTAAATAGATTCCACCGAAATGACTCTTCAATTTAAATTTTAAATTATAGTCTTTGGCCCGAATTGTTTGGTGGGCAAATCACATAAATATACAATTTAAGAGTAAATATTACAAAATATACCACTAGTTTCATTTTTACAAAATATACCACTAGAAAATTTACAAAACTTATCAAATAAGATAAAAAGAAAAAAAAAATAGTTAAAAGTATCTTTCCTATAATTTCTCTTCATATATTTTTCAATTCCATACCCACATCCATAACAAAATTATTTTGGGGGAAATTTCAAAATCATTGCTATAAAATTAATTACACGAAAGAACATTTACTTTTCATTCAACAATTTCTTCTTCCTATTCTTTTCCTTCTATTTTATATTGGATTTTTTTTTCTCTTTTCTATTTTTTCTTCTTATTATTAATTATGTACCTCGTTTTTCTTTTTTTATTTTCTTCGTGTATTCTTAATTATCATGGGAAGAATATATAGTTACCCATATGTAAAGATTGAATTTTTAGGATTTCTTTTGAAGAAAGATCTGGGGAAAAAATATATAGTTATCCATCTTTACATCAATTTCTATATATTTCAGATACCATAAAATTATTAATACACCTATTTTTATATATTTCACTATGAAATTATTCTTATTGATAAACCTATTTCTAAAGAGATCAAACACTATAAAATTACAGATACACCAATTTCTAAGACACTTTAAATAAAATTGATGATATACCAATCTCTAAATAATTCAGACACTATAAAATCGTTAATATATCAATTTCTAACTATTTCAAAAATCATAAAATTATTAATACTCAATTTTTTATACAATTCAAACACCACAAAGCTGTCGATACACCAATTTCTATACAATTCAGACACCATAAAGCTGGTGATACACCAATGTCTATACAGACACCATAAAGCTGGTGATACACCAATGTCTATACAATTCATACACCAATTTCTATACAATTCATACACCAATTTCTATACAATTCGTACATTATGACACATCAATTTATATACAATTCTTGCACTATAAAATCATTGATACACCAATTTTTATACAATTCAAACACCATAAAGCTGTTGATACACCAATTTCTATACAATTCAGACACCATAAAGCTGGTGGTACACCAATTTCTATACAATTCATACATCTATTTCTTTACAATTCATACATAATGATACACCAATTTCTATATAATTCATGCACCATAAATTGATAACCTTCACTTGCTGGTGTCATCAAAAAATTCTCGAAACTCCTCAAAAATATCGAAAGATTCAACCTAGTTGACCTCTTCCTTTCCAACAACGTAGAAGTAGAATAACAAAAGAACAATCAGTAGTAACATACATTGAGAAAAAACCCAAAAACCTCCATGGGAAATCATATCCATGGCCATCGTCGCCACCATATCAGATTCCTTCACCGTATCCAAAACAAAAAACACAAAACATACTGACCGATGAACAAACAGATTGTCACCACCATCATCAAGAGTGATAACCCAAAAACGTTTTGGTTATTGAATCACTTGACGCTTTCCTTAGCCCTTTGTACAATTTCTTAAGCCATTTTTTCTCACAAATAAAAACCTTAAAAATCCTCAAATGTTTATGCAGGATATTAGCATACCATACAAAATCCCTACTTTCCAGCCACCACAACGGCAATTTGTACCCAAACGACGCCGAAATTCTGCACTTCAACAACTCGTTCTTCCACCATGGGTTATTTTACAAATGGATGACAAACTTATATGGAGAAATTTCATAAATATAATGAGGGGAAAAAATAAAAAAAATTAATGGAGTTTGGATGAAACCATCCAAAATCATCCAACAATTTGCTCGATGTAATCGGACAGATCGCTCGCCGGAGTTGCTGCAAGAAACAATGCTGGCCTTGATTGTTGCACTTCCGTTTAGGGCTATAATATTGTATGAGGAAGGAATCCTATATTAGTCTAATCGTTTTCATGATATCTCCGTTGAGAAAGGCAAACTTTCATGATTTCTAGGGTATTAAAAACTAGGGATTTAGATATGTGTTTTCAGGTTGGGCCTTAGGAATTTGAGGAAGGAAAGTTTTTTTTTTTTTTTTTTTTTAATTTTTGTATGAGAAAGAAAAATAATGTGAGAAAAGGGTTAGAATTTTTAATACAAGATGATCTCTAAATAGTTGATAGATTTTGTAAATAAAAGTTATATTTTGTAAATAAAATATAATGCTGGTATGTTTTGTAATATTACTCTTAAGTTATTTATTATTTGATTTTTCCTTGTTTGTTTTGGTGGCGGTGCCTTATGAAGCTTTACTTTTTTTTTTAGTTTTTATTCATTAATTTTGACATTTGACTTTTAATTTATTTGGGGGGAAAGAACACCACATGGCCCATCATAAAACAAATGGCCTCTTGAATCTTTGAATATAAAATAATCAGTCGGTCTATATAATTTCAAGAAATAACCATTTTCATTTTGAGTTATTTTCATACTCTTTCTCTTTCTCTTTCTCTGTGCTATGCTTCTCCTTCTTTTTTTTTTTTTCATTTTTCACTACTGATTTTTCCAAACTTCATAACCATTCTTTTTTCTCCAATTCTTGATAGCTAAGAACCCTACAAAATTTATATTTTTTTACTCTAATTTTTTTTTTTCATTTAGATTGTCTAAATTGAGTTGAATTTTTGAAGTAGCGTGTGATGCGGGTGGATCAAAGAGGAGAGGGGGGCTAAAAAGCCCACAAAATTTCTATCTTTTTCCTCTAATTCTTAATTTTTTCTTCTAGATTGTCTAAACTTAATTGAATTTTTTGAAATGAAGAGTAGTGTGGGTGGATCAAAAAGGAGAAGAAAGGATGTGCAAAATGTGGAGGTTGATCGGGGATGGAAAGAAAAGGGCTATTGTGTTGAAGCCTAAAGTAATGGTGAATAAGTATGTGGTGAAGAACTTTGAAAGAAATGGGATGTTTTGGAAAAAAATTGTGTTTTATGATTTAAGGTTGCATATGATTGATATGATAATGGATGTCGTGAAGATTTGGATACCAGTGAATCGAAAGAGGTTAAGGAGAAATGAAGGTGTGTATATGAGGTGTATAAAAACTGTATATTTATTGTATAGAATATATATATGTATAAATTTAAATAATAACTGTTTAGAATGTGCATAGAAACTGTATAAATATTGTATAGAATATGTATCTGAATAACTATTGCAACTAATGTTGTATAGAATGGGTATAGAAACCGTATAATTGTTGTGTAGAATCTGTATTTGATATTACAGTTAAAGGTTGTATAAAATTTGTACAGAAATTGTATAAATATTGTATAGAAACTGTATAGATATTGTATAGAATATGTATCTGAATAACTATTGCAACTAATGTTGTATAGAATGGGTATAGAAACTGTATAATTATTGTATAGTATTTGTATTTGAATAATTATTGCAGCTAAAGGTTGTATAGAATATATATAAGAACTATATAATTGTTGTATAGAATATGTATTGTATATAATGCATATAGAAATTATATCATTGTTATATGGAATATGTATATGAATAATTAACAGCTAAAAGTTATATATAATATGTATAAAACTGTATAATTATTGTTAGGACATGTATAGAGAATTGTATCATTGTTTATATAGAATATATATATATATATATATATATATATATATATATATATATATATATATATATAAAAGATATGTATATAAAGTATACATTTATTATATAAAATATGAATTTGTACTTTTGATATAAAAAATGTGTGTGTTTGATATCTACTATTGAAAAGAAACACTAGAAAGTAAAAAGAATTATATACATATTTGTTTTGATATAAAAATATGTACCAGTGGGATTATATAGAGAAGAAGATAAACATGGGCACGTCATGGTTTGACATGCATGTAAATGCCATGTTGCCATGTGTCCTTCTTAAGCTTATATAAGTACATACTTATTTAATTTCTCAAGTCTCCTTTCAACACATAATTTATATTTTTTGAATCGTCAGTTACGTGTGTCTTAACATGAATAAAAAAAAGAAAAAAAGAATATAGATGACCTGTAGGTCCAAACATTTTTCATTCAAATAGTCTAAGAAATAAAATTTCATATTTTAGCCATATAATTAATGTCAGCCGCTGTCGCGTGTTGACATATGTCCTTTTTTTGCTTTGTTGCCTTTTAATAGGCCAATGGTTCTTTTTTTCTTTTTGTCTTTTTTTTTATTTGTCAATGCTTTTTTTTTTATTTTTGTCTTTTTTTGTTACTGATTTACCTTTTTTTCTTTATTTCAAAGAACAATTGATCTATTTTTTTTGTAAAATTTTATCAAAATAAAAAATAATTGATAATTATAAAAATTAAATTATTATTGTATAACAGATTTTTTTTTAAATGCATATTTGATATAAAATACATAAATACATATTTTATACAAATAATGGTACAATTTATATACACATTATAATAATAATTGTATAATTTCTATACACATTCTATACAATATTTAGCAACAATAATTATTTAGATACAAATTTTATACAATATTTATGCAGTTTATATACATCCTATTCATATACATACTCTATACAACAATGATACAAATTTTATACAGATCATATATGAAAATATATATTCTATACAATACTTATATGATTTTTTTACACACTATATACAACAATTATATAATTTTTATACACATTTTATATGATCTTTGGCTACAATTATTATTCAGATACGTATTTTATACAAGAACTACACAGCTTCTATACACATTCTATACAAACATATTTTACACAACAACTATACAGTTTCTATACACATTCTATATATTTTTTATCTATTAAAAAAAAAGGGCAGCCCAGTGCACTAAAGCTATCACTATGTGCAGTGTCCGGGGAAGGGGCCCATCACAAGAGTGTATTGTACGCAGTGTTACCTTGCATTTCTGCGAGAGGCTATTTTCAAGGCTTGAACCCATGACCTCCTGGTCACATGGCAACAACTTTACAATTATATACTTATACAATTTTTATACATATATCATATATAGGTACATTTTTATATAACGATTATATCATTTTTATATAATTATATTTAATTGTTATTTTCTAACACATTTTGTACAGATTCCATACATATATCTTATATTGATACATATTCTATATAACAATTATATTTAATTATTATTTTTAAATAACAAAAATAAAATATTTTTCAGTTAAAAAATTTATAGCAAAAAAAACTGAGTAAAGGGCCGAATGACCCAAGGGAAGGGCCGAAAATGGCCAATGACCCAAGGAAAGGGCTGAAAATGACCAAATGGCCCAATGACCATAAAGTGATATTTTTTTTCCGACAGGACACATATGTCCATATGTCCAAACTTGAATTTTTTTTTAAAAAGGCTACACAATCTCTTTTCCCTATTTTTTACTAGTATTACATATAAAATAGTAATACTTACATAAATCTCAAGAAGTTACCCTTATTATTTACTATACTTCTTTTAATAATATTACATAAAATTTCTTATTTTGATTTTTTGTATACATAATTTGACAATCAATACATTCTAACAAATAATTAATCCGCATTAAAAAAAGGAAAAATAATGAAAATAAATTTTCAAGTAGGTGACTGGTGCTTTATTAAGAGGATTTTTGAAAAAGGACTAATAAAAGTATTTTAAGTCGTCAAATCCTCTGTTGCAAAAATCACATGAGTCGACACCAGCACAAACTTCATCTCCGGCGAACTCGCATCGTCGGAGAAACCACAATAGCTCCAAAAATGTCACGAGCTCTAACCTGTAAAGCCTTTCATTGTCGATCACTATTCCGGCTGAATCTCATACTCAAAATCAATAATTTCCTCTTCTCCGTTGGAAAGCACATAATCGTCACCACCATCGTCGCTTAGGAGCGGCTCAATACTATTGGGGTCCTAAAGCCAAACTTAAATGAGAGGCCTTGATATTTTTTTTTTCAAGGAAAAAAAATATAATATATAATTTTTATTTAAAATCTATTTTTTTTGCTTTTTGAGAAGCAAAGTTATGAATAATTTTCTTATTATCAATTTCTTCTAATAATTATTTTTCAATTGATAATATACCTAATCCACTCAATCTCTCTTGAGACATGTTGATCTTAAGATTTTATCAGCTTTAATTTTGAAAAACTTCTCTCCGCTGAGGCAACTGTTACAAGAACTGTTAACATTATTCTATAAGCAATATAAGCATTCGAAAAAAAATCAAGTCTTTTTATTTGATTGAGTATATCAATTAAAGTATTGCCATCTACTTTTACTATCTCCCTTAATACTCTTAACTCAAAAAATAATTCTAAACCATCAATATCAGAATGGTTATTGTATTTTAAATAACATCCAAGATTAAGACAATGTTTTTTAAAATTTTCACTATCTAGTGATCTCAATTTTTTACCACTAAATAGAAATTAAAAAATCTTCAAATTGTTCAAATCTATTTTGAAGAGAAACAATAGCTTGGTCTACTATATATAAGAAGTACTCAACTCTAAAAGATTCTTTGGGAGATCTTGTGATTTCATTATTAACATTCTTATCAAATTATTTTTTTCTATGTATTACACGTTTAGTACGAAATTCAGGTTCTATATTCATCTTAGATGCAATTTCATTAGCAGAAATCATAGAACTTGGAAATCCTTGCTCTCTATATTTTTTAAAAAAGGAAATTAAACCCCTTAATTGATTTATAGCAACATTAATAGGCATATCTTTTGTTTGCAATGATTTGCTAACTGAATTAACTGCAAATAAAATATCATGTAAAATAGTCATATCCAATAAAAATTCACAACCTTTAAGCTCATATGTTGCTAAGCAACTAGCTTCACTTTTAATTTTTGGATCCTTGCTAACTTCTGCTAATTTCAGTAAAACATCTTTTATTTGTGGAGTTTGAAATCTTGTGACCTTAACACTTTCAATACGACTTTTTCATCGTGTTTGTGACAATGATTTAAGAGATAGGTCAGGTACACTATCTTTTAAAAAATTTCATCGCTTAGTAGACGACGAAAATAGTGTATATATACGTTGTACCACTCCAAAAAATGAAATAGCTTTTATGCAAGAATTAGTAACATCACAAAGTACTAAATTTAAATTATGACAATCACATGGAGTATATGATCTATGATTTATATCTAAAAGTCATTTTTGAACTCTTTGGTGTTTTCCCTTCACATTATATCCATTATCATATCCTTGTCCTCTTAAATTACCAATGTCAACTTCAATATTTTTAATTTCATCTACAATAATTTTAAAAAGACCTTTACCATTTGTATCATCTACTTTTAGAAATTCTAAAAAATACTCAGTAACTTTTACTAGAGTTGTTGAAATATCCACACTTCGCAATATAAAATATATTTATTTTTGATGACTAGTATCCGAAGTTCAATCAAGTATAATTGAAAAATACTTTGTTTCTATGACTTTTTCAATAATTTTATTTTTAATTTCACTCGCCAATACATTTATTAACTCATTTGGTATATGATATCCTCAGTAATGATTGTGAATTTCATCATGTTTAATTCGTTGAATATGCTCTTACATGATTGGATCAAATTCAACAATCATTTCAATTAGACTTAAGAAAATTCCATTATTCTCTTGATAAATTTTCACATTCTTTCCCCTAAATGTTAAATTATTTTTTCCGAAAATTTTTATTACGACAATAATTCTTGATAATACATTTTTCCAGTGTTCTCTATCCCTATTGATTTGATCTTGAACATTTTTGTCAATTGTTTTAGTTTTCTTCAATCCTATTTCTAAATCAATCCATTCGCCCATATTAATAATATGTTCGTTTGATATCGCGTGAGCTTTAAGCTTGGCACTAAGGTTTCTCCAATCTCTACTAGCTTCACTTGATAGTTTACTATTACTAATATTAGAATTTGTATTAAGCAATTTACAACAAAAACAAAATACTTTATCTAAATCTCTAGAATAAATTAACCATTTTCTTTTATGTCTTTCTCCATTTGTTAAAATTTAAAAATAATGGACACTAGAAAAATGTCTTGATAATTTGTCATTTGAAAAATTTGTATCACTAATTCTAGTTGATCTCTTTTCCACTAGTAAGTCCCTCAATTTTGTATCGATATTGATCCATTGACTAGGATCATATATATTTTTAAGAATACAATTATTTGATTCATTAAGTTCTTGATTTTCTTGAGGATCTATATTAGATTTCTCATTAATTTTCTCCTCTTTTTTTTGAATAGTATTATTACTATCATCTAATTCAACTGAATTAATAACTCGCTCATCTTGAGAACATTCTCTTATATTTTCTAATTCTGTTGTTTTATTATTTATTAAAAATTTATCTAAAGCTTCTTTTTGAGATTCTACCAAAGTTTCAATTCCTTTTTTGAAGTTTTGAAGCACCGAATTCATATTTTGCAGTTGACATATTTAAATTTTAATAAATAGTAAAAGAGTAATTTATATCTACACAACTAAAAACTCAAAAGAAAATCAATAAACAACAAAATATGTCTACCAAATATCAATATATGCATGCACAATTATTTAATAAAAAAAATAAATTAAAATAATAGAACCTGATTTAATAACTTGATCTGAAAATAATAACTTCAACCTTCATAAACTATCAACAGTCTTGATATTCAAGAAAAAATTGAATGAATAATAATATTGTGAAAAAATCTCTTGAACAATTGAAGTTTGATGATATAAGAATTAAAAGAACATAAGAGTTGAAGGTAAATAAATAGAGAAGAAATGGAATGAACATGTACGTTAGTTTTCATCAATCAAGAAAAGAAAAATGAAAGATCTCATTTTAGTTGGAAAGATAAAAATAGAAAGTAGTAATTAATTTTTATTCTTTTTTTCATATTTGTTTTACTTATAAATATGTATTTTTCCTTTCTCAAGACTTAGCCAAATCAAGTCCATTAAATGTATATTTGCCTTTTCAAAATTGTTCCCTTTTTAAAGAAAAAACGTTTGAGGAGTATTTATATTTGATAAAAATAGGGCCCCTTTACTCTTCCTAAGTTTTAAACCAATTGAACAAGTAGTATTTTTGTTATATAAAAATGATTTAAAGTGGGGCCCCCCAAAATTGAGGGCCTAAAGCAGGGGCTTGGGCTGCTTCACCCAAAAGCCGGCCCTGTCGTCGCTCCAACTAACCAACCGATGAAATACCACCATCCACCCAAATTCACACACAAGTCCACCAAAAAATCACTGCAATCGATACTTAATTCTTATGTATCAAAAACACAGATCTCATTCCGATACATAAGATCTCATTCTGATACATAAGTCTTATATATTAGTAACACAAAAAAATATCCTGATACATAAATTTTGCCGTATTTTTAATCAAATTTATCATTCTTTATGTGTCTCCTTTGAATAAATCTCAAGTATCTCATTGTTACCATTGACCGTAGATCCAATAAATACCTCCTCAATCTGCCTTGTGGCATCGAAAGTTTCGTCTTGTGAGAGAGTTCCATAATGCTTTGAGACCACCATCTAATTTGATTTCATTTGAGAAAAATAAAAAACAAACCTTTGGAGTTAAAAACAAATCAGATACAATTCAAATGTTTGGAGTTAACTCCGACAGAAATTCAATCGGACAACATAAAAAAATATCTCCTTTAATAGAGAAATTGAAGATTCGTTTGGAGGGGGTTGTTTGTCGAGGCTTTGCTAATATGTTAGCGACGTCGTTCTGTTGATTGTTGTCATTGTTGTATTGCAGAAGTTCTCCTTTAATGGAGAAATTGAATATGAAGAAGGGAGGGGGGGGGGGGGGGTACAGATCAAATAGCTGAGAAAAAAGAATTTGCGTGTAGGTTTAGTGATGTATCAGATGATTTTAAAGATGTAGACACATGATATTTGATCCTCCTAGAAGTTTAACTTATTTTTCCATATTGAATATTTATATTGGTCCGATATAATTTTAACTCTTATTTTATTTTTAGTAAACTTTTAGTTAAAAATAAATAATTAAATGAAGTTACATTTTGGGCAATTTTATTTTTATTTCTATTTTTAAAGAAAAAAATATAAATAAATAAAATTAATGTTGGAATATTTTATTTTTATGTTTATTTTAAAAATAATTAAAAAATAAAAAATAAAAATATATTTTCCTTTTAAATTTTAATAATTAAGCTAGTAGTTTTAATACTACCTTAATTATATTTATTTTTGGCTATTTATAAATTTTTATTCTATTTTCTTAAATATAAAAATTAATCAGTTATTATTATATTTATTATTATTATTATTACATTATTTATTCATTCATTTATTTTATTTATTATTATTATTTTCTATAATATTAAAGTTAAAAAAAGAGTTTTTTTTAAAATTTAAAATTCCCCTTATCTGATGTTAACTGTTCCTCCAAAGTCCCTGTATTTAAGGACTTCTGCACCCCAGATTCTAGGTACGTACTATTTATCAGAGATACTATTCCTACACACCATCAGACTGTATCAGACAAATAATCATCAAATAAAAAGAAAACAGAGTGTGAACATCAGTAAAAAAAAATCAAACAAAAGAGGGTGAAGTAGAATTTGGATCACGTTCAAGTTTCCGAAACCGGTATTCGAAGTTTCTGCTATATTTTCTTCACAAATTTCTTTTAAATCTTGTATTTTATTTTATAAGTTTTGTTATAAATTGAATCATAACATGATTGTTTTAGTGATTTCATGAATTGATATTGTATGAGTTTGTTGTAATGTTTATATCTTGTGCATATTGTTAACAGTGAAAAGAAATTAATATTATGCTGTAAAATATCTAGTTTTTCATCTGTACATGACAAAAATAGAATAAAATATTAGTTACACAATAATTTGTTACATTCACTGCAACACATGCACACATCCACATAGTAGAATATAAAAATAGGATAAAAGTATTGTACAATGCACACACACAGAAAAATCAACATAAAAAGAAAAAATATGAAAAATCAGTGAGTTGCGAAACCACCCTTACCGGAACCATTCCCTCGCTGGAATGTGTCACCCATCTCCAAAATCAGATCGGGAAACCACCAAAAAATAAAAATATCATCCCGTCAAAATCGACTCATTTTCGGGTCAATTCCAGTCGGCTCTCGCCGGAATCGCCACTGTTGGCCCCCCTTTTGCTCCAGATCCGACGGGGGACCATCAAATCCAACCTTTTCTCGCCGGAATCACCACCAACCGCTATCGATGTTGCCTCCCTTCCCCTTTCCCCCTTACCACTACCGCACCTCCTCCAACGAATGCATTCAATAACCAGATCCGGCGAAGCCCCTACGGCTGCCGCCCCTTTTTCCTTTCCCAGCGTTTCACTGGCGAGCCATTCGCCTAAAATGGCCTCCCCCGTTAACAACTAAAATTGATTCAATTGTCTAGGCATGGTTATATTTTATTTCTTTCGTGATTATTGGGTTTGATTTACTGAGAAACACAAAATACTAGTTTTGTATTATTTTTATTACTTTCTTTCTATTTATTTATTTTTGTCATTAATATAATTTAATAAATATTTATTAAATTAATTTATGGATTTAAATTTAGTTTGCTCAAGTTTACCATTAAGGTTGGGTAACACTTCGAGTAGGCAAAGTTTTTAAATGCTAGGCAATTTTAGGCATGTTTTAAAATATTCATCTCAATTAAGAATGCGGCATACACATCTTTTTCGAGATATTTTAAATTCAAGGATGCAATAATGCACCTTGACAAATAGCTTTAAAAATTAATTTTCACCGATTTATTTTATATAAGATAATAAACAAGTTTTAGTATAATAAAAATGAGCGATTTTAGGCCTTAACATAATTTATTTAGTTTAAGTCAAGATAAATCAATAAAAGGGACCGTGCTAGAACCAAGGGATTCGAGGGGTGCCTCACACCTCTCCCTTGGTCAACAAAATTCCTTACCCGGTCTTCTATTTTTGCAGACCATAATAAAGAGTCATTTTCTTTTGACTAGGGATTGCAAAAGGTGACTTGGAACATCATAACTCAATTCCAAGTGACGACTCTGTAATTAAAATAATCTCTATTCAATATCCTCACTTTAATTGCAAAAATCCTTCGACTCGAACCTCGGGCAGAAAAGGGGTGTGACATCTCTGGCAACTCTATTGGGGAATAACCAGAATTCGAGGTTTGGATATTGACTTTTACTTGCTTGAATTAATTTTGATATTGTATTTGTTGGCCTTATGTGCTACTTGTCGCTCATTTACTGCTTTGATATTGATTGAACTGTATTATAAGTTGTCTTCTATTGTGCACCCCCTCTGAGTCTCTGAAATAGGATAGAAGGAATGCAGCGCATGCATCCTACTTTGTTTTTGAGATAGCCGAAGTGTCAAGGCACCTGATGAAGGATTATTAGTCACACTTATTAGGCGGGGTTCGGATTGACAACGAAGGCGGAGTAGCACTGCTGCCGAATAAGTTGTCCCTCCCCGACTCGAGTGTCCGCTCGAGTAAGCCATTCTAGACATCTATCCCTATTAGGTTAAATTTAGAAGAACTGAAACTCAGAATCTGGTTATCCCTATTAGGTTTTGCTTTATTTTCATCATGTGCATTTGACTTAAAGGGACTCAGCACAAGGGTCGGGTTTGTCTAGGTGTAATACCCCAAAAAATCCAAACCAATATTAGCACCATGTTTCAAGCTCATTAATAGTACATCATGATTCTTTTATAATTTTATGAGCAAGTTAGATGTATATTAAGTCTTCAAATAACTCCCAGCTATCAAACGAATCAAAACATTTCTTACCGATTGAATTCTTGGGAAGGATATTGCTATAGTCAAATTCAAATGAGCATATCTCTTTTTATAATATAAATTATTGAGATCATTACCTACCAACAGATAGATAATTGAATTATATTTCCAACGATATCAATTTCACCCAAATCCAATGTCGGAGCAAAAAGTTATACCCATTTTACTCCGGCATGTCCGCCTGGAAAATGAGTGACGACATGAGCTGATGACTTATCACAAGTCTGACGGCTTATCATACCATGACGTTAGGCTTAGACAAAAACCCAAAAATTCCAGCTTCCAGGTGATGACCTGGATGACAAGCTATCACAGATCTGACGACTTATCAACCTTGGTCGTCAACTGATAATTTTAGCAACTGGGAGGTGAGTTTGTGGGTGTATTTTGGTCTTTTTACCTCACTCTAAACACGGTATTAAAGTCTTGAGAAATCTATTATCCTATTATTTTCTCATTCTCCTCAAGAACAAGAACATTCTCTCCCAAATGGGTTAAACCCTAGTCAAGAAAAATCAAGAACAAGCCTAAGGATTTCTTCAAGAACCTTAAAGAAACATTAGATCTCTTTCAAGATTCAAGCCGATTTCACCGCTAGTTTTCACGGATCTTCAATCTAAGGTATACGTAGTGTTCATCCATGGATCCCTTTCATCCATGGAGCTCAAGAATCAAGTTTTAAATAATAAATTGTGATTATCTTGTTGTGGTATGATTATGTTCGTGTTGATGGTTGTTGTTTGGGTTTCAAGATATTATCTTAATGTATTTCCTTGAAGTATGTGAGCATGTTAAATTGAAATCCATGAGTTTGGGTGACTTGAGATTGTTAAATTGATAAGCACACCTATGCTCAAAGTTTGCATGTAAGGTGTTTGATAAAATGCCTAGATTGATAAAAATCATGTTTTCATGACTCAATAGTACCTAAAGGACAAGTCCATGCTACCCCTTATGATTCAACATGAATTTCATGTTATTGTTGTGTCGTTGTTGTTGTGATATGAAATGTTCATGATATTAGAGTTATGCAAGTATGTACATGTTATATGCATTCCCTACCATGTATAAGACGTTGAGGACTATGTGCAGTATGGAATCCCTTACTTATGGTATTTTGAATTATGAATATTGGTCATGTGTTCAAGAAGAGCAAAGTCATGTTTTGTCAGTTTCCTTCCATCGAGTCCTGGGGGTACTTGTACCCGATAATTTATCTGTGTGCCTAGAGCCACGTCATGTTTCACGATACTCTCAGTCAAGCCATGATCCATAGAACTCAGTCAACCATGTGGCTCAGGAAATCTCAGAAATCTCAGTAGTTCAGTAATCTCAGTGATTTCAGTATTCCAAGTAAAATCTCAGTAACTACAGTGCTCTCAGTCAGTCCTCAGACATCAATACATTCTATCAATCAACGGAACTCAGTAAACTCAGTTTAGCTCCGCTAAACAATACCACTAGTATCAGTTCAACTAATCAGTTCAGTTCAGTTAATTAATTCAGTTCAATTAATCAGTTCAGTGTCTTTCAGATGGGAGTAGGATTCATCACCGAGCGAGCCTAGGGATGGCGACTCACCCGCTAGATAGGTCTGAGATCCCTAGAAGCAATCCCTAAGTTCTAGAACTACGTAGCCAGCGTAGGTATGAGATGTAACCCGTTAGATAGGACTGACATACTCAGGGATCACCCGTTAGCATATTTAAATGTATAGGATTGATCCCAGGGATCACCCGTCATATTAGAACTGACTCCATAGCAGTTGTCTTTACCAGTGGCGCGGTATTGACACCCTTTCAACTAGGGTTACATGTTAGACCCCAGACTAGCTAGAAAGGGGCATGTCGGTTAGATGAACGATAACGCTCAATCTACAGCTCTCGTTTGAGTGTAAAGCAGTCGTTAGCAAATATAGAACCCAACCTGGGTTGGGTGTCGATCCCACAGGGAATAGCTTGGCCAACAAGTAAGTAAAATTACTAAACTTTTGGTGCAAGTCTCGTAAGAAGGGGGGATTCTTGTCTTGCAAGTAATGTAAACAAAAGATGAAAATAATAAAGTAAAAAGAGAGAGATTGTTACGTTGGTTGTAAACAATGAGAATTGAAGCGTTGGGGTTATGTCCACCTTCTGAGGTATACGTCTCTATTGGTTATGAGTGTGTAGAATTCTATCATGCAATTGCTTATAGAGAATTGTAGTCGATGGTAAATCCAAGCGTCTCTCGACCTAAACAAGGACTATTTCACTTTAACTCTCTCGAGCTTAAAGCGTGTCTAACGGTACGAATTCTCCAAGAGGTTAGTCCAGTTACGGCACTAGCTTTTTAATAGGAAAGGGTGTCCTACTACCTTGACATTATCTCTTTTCCAGACAAATAACTTTTCTCTCGAACAAGTTAAATGTTAGACTGGCGTATTCTTGCGTTTGCAACCGCAAAGAATGTAGATTAAGATGAAGAGAATAATGATATAAACAATATATGTGCCTCGAACTCACAAACTCACAACAATAGATAGTATCTCATACGGCTTCCATAACCCCAACAGAGAAGTTTAGTTACCCATGAATGCGAAGGAAGTCACGATTGACATTGTTATTATATCACGATATTGAGTAATGGTGTGTAGATCAAGTGATAGGCGTGAGGCGTGATTCCTTAGCAAGTAACGATTCTCTTGTTGTGGAATTTAAGAATAGAAGAGTAGAAGAAGAAAAATAGAATTAATGGAAAGATTAGAAGAGTTGTAGAGTAATAGAATTGATTTGTAAGATGAGAAGTTAAGAAGATATTTTAAAAATCTCTAGCATGATAGGGTATTTATAATACCCATATCCTACTCCTACTAAGCTAATGAAATAAATAACCAAATCCTACTAGACTAATGAAATCCTTAACCCAAATGTACTAGGTTAAGGTAACATTATCATAATCCACATAAAATAATGAAATACATAACCTAATTGTACTAGGTTAATGTATCATTGTCAAAATCCAGCTTTGTGTCTGTAAATCCCCAAAGTCTTCAGAAATGCTGTTTTAGCCCGGGACAGATTTTCCATGCAGCAGTTTTGGTCCTTAGGCGTGTAAACTTTCTTCCCTTCCTTTGTGAGCTTTCTTTTGCGTCAAGTAAGCCATAAAATGCTGATTTTTGCATCATTTATACCTGAAACTTTACTAACCATGTTCGTTAGCTCTCTTACAGGAAAAAGGACTAAAAGTGCATGAAATGTATAATTTGTTCTCAAAACTAGGCTAAAATATGGGCAAAATATATTGATATAGGCGTGTAAATCCGCCTATCATCAACACCCCACACTTAGAGCTTTGTTCGTCCTCGAACAACATATCATGTCCTTCTAAACATCAACTTAGGGTTTTTACAGCAACAACACAAAACATTCTTCAAGACAAGCACAATAATTATCAACAAAGAGTAGCTTTCCGATTATAAGTAGAAACAGTTTATCCTCTAGCATAGACTCGTGATGGTGATCAACTCGCATGCAAACGTTAAGGTGCATGGAATCATATACAACTATCCAAAACTCATCAACCATGTGTGTCTCACAATATAGTACCCATAATCACTCACAAATATAGCATATTTTTCAAACATGGGTATCAAAATGTCCTTGCTCTCACTCTCACAAAGAATTCATATGTAGTAACTGATGACCATAGGCTTGCCCTTAATGTAGTACTCCACTAAATGTCGGAATGTTAAGATTAGGATCAAGTAGGTCTTTTGATGGTTGTAATGTAGGCTAAGGGACGGGTAGGACTATTTTGGCCAAGAATAGTGACTAGGTTCCTAAGCGCTTTAATACATCACTTTGTATCATGGACACTTTTTTCTTTCAACCTTTCTTCTTTCTTTTTTCTACCACCCTTGTTCTCCTCTTTTTTCAATTTTAAGCACAACTCACTTTTCAGCTTTCTTTTCCTTTTTCTTTTCACAACATACCTCTTATGATAGCATTTTTTTTTCTTTTTCATAACACATTCAAGAACCATTCCAATTTATAGCATTATACTCACCCAATTTCCTTTTATGTTGTGACATGACTTTTTCACTTTAAAGCACTTAGGGATTTTGGGATCAAATTACGGTCTTGAAAGAAATGGATTAGGCTTACATACAAGGTTGTCAAAGAAATAGGCTAAAGGCTCAAAAGGGTTAACTAGGATGATGTCCATGGGTAGGTAAAACTGAAGGTAAACATGTATAGGTTGCCAAAGAAATGCCTAAATCATATCCTAAACTTACACTCCTTATTTTCGCTTTGCATACATACCAGGCAAGTTCTAGCATCAGCCACATACATAGAATATACTATTATCTCACACACACAAGGCACATGGTCGACTTGATTGGAAGTAATATAGACTCTCGACCCAACAGGTGAAGGAATTGAATCACACAATATCACATATTGAGTCACAACTAGAGCCTAAACGTCTCAATAGTCACAATTGTAGCACATACACTTGTTATAATCTCATGCTGCCTATCAAAATAATTTCATGCGAAGCTAAAAAAAAAATTTGAACTACTAAAAAAAACAAAACGAAACAAAAATGAAACAAAAGCAAACAAACATAGATGTGAATAGAGAAGTATAGCATGCAATACCACCACCCCACACTTAGTCGGGACACTGTCCTCAGTGGAAAATAAATACGAGGAACCTGGTTGGTCGGACTTATCCTCTATGTCTGGGGTCATACCCCTTGCATTGGAATCATCATCAGAGTCGTCATCCTCAGAAGTTCCTCATAAGTATCCCACTTAATTCCAAGCGTGAGTCGAGGTATTTGCAGCGAGGAGGGTTCTCCTTGGTCCTTGCGACTTCTCTTTTTGCCCTTTTGGGAGGTGGTAGCCTTCTCCTTGCCTTGTCTCGCTTTAGGTGCCATTGTACCTGAGACTAGAAATAGTGTTAGTGGTAGCACAATATCAATGGATACAATCTATGCACAAGCAGTAGGGGTACCACCCCACACTTAGTTTGTTGCTACAAATTAGTGAAGTGAAAGTGGTCGATTACTTAGACTTCATCGACATGCGTTTTAGGAGCTATATTCCAATGAGAAAATCAGAGATATATCACTTCTTGCAACCTTTGCAATAATTTCATGTTAGGTATAATAAGACTACTACATAGGGATTACATCATGGTATCGTTTCTATCAATAAATTCAACCTCCTATGTCGGTAGGCAGTTATAAGTCTTATTCCGATGAACGGGATATTCTAACATGTAAGTATTCAAGTGACAAGATTATGCAATGTTCATTACTATAGCAATTCTGCAAGTAGTATAACAATGCATCAAAATCAAATTCAAGTCGGACATAAGTTAAGAGCATCCTAACGTACATGTTCACTCACTTGGTTTTGTATCAACAATTCAAACACGTTCACATCACCAATACTTTTTCAAGATTTAGCAATTCATAATAGCCATAGCAACGTAGTACTTACGAGAAATAAATAAAGAATAAGAGAGTACTTACTTGCTTGAAACTTGTGGAGATGGTTTTGTGAATTGGAAGAGCAAAAGAAGAAAATTTTGAGAAGATTTGGAAGAGTACGCGGCGCCTTTAGGGTATTTTCTATTGTGGTTGTGTTATAAAACTAAGTCCCCTTTATATAGGAAGAGTATGGGTCGGGTTATGACCCATTTACAATCGGTTTTGGAGACAAAAATCCTACATATGCGGCGCATAATACTCGGCATATCAATGACATATGCGGCGCATTGTCTATGGCATAATGGGACATATGCGCCGCATAGTCTATGGCATTTGTAGACATATGCGCCGCATAGTCTATGGCATATGAGATACTGAGAACAAATGCCATAGCATAGGCGGCGCATAGTCAAAAGCATACCTAGGAATAGGCGACGCATAGTGTATAACACACTAGATTCCGAGACCTTAGGCTATAGGATAGGTTGTGCATCGTTCGTGGCCTAGTTTTACCAAGGCCTAGCCTTCCTCGAAGCCTATTTTGGCGTGAGAAAGGCTCAATCCATAGCCTTATACATCACCCTTCCTAACTTACCAACTTTACCATACAATGCGTCCAAATCGTCAATTGAAATCAATCTCCTCGTTGACTACTTCTTGCACCTATATTCGCTCAAACAAATGAAAATGATTAGTACAATGGGTTGCCTCCCACCAAGCTCCTTAGTTTTGGTCGTGGCACGACTCTTATTTTTGGATTTTTCATTTATCAAAATCAAATCAAGTACTAGAATGAAATTAAAAATGAAAAACGATAAATGATAAACAATGGGTTGCCTCCCATCTAGCGCCTTATTTATTGTCGTGGCTCGACATAGTTACCTCGAGTACTTAGACTTCGTCGAGATAGATGGTTGGTCGTTTTCTGAATGGATTTAGACGACAATGAGGCTTACTTGTAGGCATGCAATCTTCTTCGAGAAGACTCATACTTCTCCCCGGAGGGTCACCAATTATATCATCAATAGTCCAACCCATAGCTCTCATGTATCTCTTCAGAGAAGAGATGAGAGCCTCTACGTGATATTTACTTAAATCATCCGCACTCACCGGAAGTATATTTATACTTTCCAAGAACACATACCTTAGATAATTGGGGAGCTCTTTCGATTCTAGCATTGGTGGCTCTTCAAGGGAAGTCTTCGCTGTTGGTGACGGTTGATTCTTAAGATCACGGTCCGGTTGCTTAGGAGTATGGGAATAAGACTCTATTTCTGTTAGAGCACCCATAAGTTCTTCATATTCTTTAGCATCCTCATGCTCAACTTTCAGCAACGCAGCAGACAATGGCTCAACAGTAGGCTGTTTCTCTACAGATAATGCTTTCTTACCTTCATAATGAACATCAGCTACAGAGAACACATCCATATCTCTTGGCTGCTTCATCGCTTTGCACAAATCAAAACGAATCACTTCGTCATTCATTCGAAATAAAAGCTCATTATCTCTCATGTCAATAAGCACACTTCCTGTTGCAAGGAAAGGACGTCCCAAGATTATGGGAACTTCAGAATCCACCTCGCAATCCAAAATCACAAAGTCTGCAGGAAAGATGAAGGAAGAAATCTTTACCAAGACATCACATAGGATACCAACCGATCGTTTTACCGACCTATCCGCCATGACGAGCCTCATATTGGTTGGTGTCGGATCGCCTAACCCCAACTTCTTGTAGACGGATAGTGGCATCAAATTGATGCTAGCACCCAGATCGCACAATGCCTTAGCAAAATTCATAGATCCAACCGTGTAAGGAATAGTGAAAGCACCAGGGTCTGCCTTCTTCTGTACTAAGGACCTTGTGGCAATTGCACTGCAATGATGAATATTATCTGCCGGCTCATAGCTTACTTCCCGCTTCTTTGTCAACAGGTCCTTCATGAATTTAGCGTACCCAGGCATCTTTTCTAGCGCCTCTACCAACGGAACATTAATGGTCAGCTGCTTCAACATGGTCATGAATTTGCTGAACTTTGTATCATCCGCCACCTTCTTCAATCTTTGAGGAAAAGGTGGTGGTGGGTATGGAATTGTTCTCTCCACGGCTTTCTTCTCCTCTTGCTTCCGTTTTTCAGCTTTTCCAGGCTGCACGTGGTGAGGAGTGACGTTAAGGACGTTAGGATCGGCTGCTGCGACATCTTCTCCTTTTGCGTTATCATCCATGTCCGCTACTTCGTCAACCACTTGCTTGCCTTTTGCTGAAGGTTCCAGCACCTTACCGCTTCTGGTAGTGATGGCCATGCATGACCCATCATTCCTTGGGTTTTGCACAGTATCGCTAGGTAGAGTGCCAGCCTTTCTTTGATTGAGTGTTGCTGACAGTTGGCTCAATTGCTGCTCTATTTGCTTGATTGAAGTGGAATGAGAATCAACTAGTTGTTTCATGGAGGACAAATCATTAATTACCTCAGTAACTCCCGCGCTTGTTGCTTCCACTCCTTTCAATAATTTAGCCATCATGTCTTCCATACTTCCAGAATTAGATGTGGTGGTATCACGTCTACCAGGGGGAACGTACAAACCACTCTTTTCATTCTTGTTCTTCCAATTACCTTGGTCCATGTTTCCAGATTTATCATAATAGTTCCGACCTTGGTTTCCTTGGGTATTCCCTCGGAAACCCCCCTGATTGTTCAAGTAGTTGGCCTCTTCTTCCGAATCAGATTCGTCTCTTCCTTTTAGCGCCACAGCTTTCACTTTTTCGGTCTTCCCTGATAATAAATGCTTTGTAAGAAGATCCATCTGTGTTTTCATGTACGCCATATCTTGATCACGTTCTTCTTGTCTTCTTCTTTGGTCTGCAGTCATGCCTATAGATAAAGTGGGGCTTGCTACCTCAGAATCCCTGGTATGCCAAGATCTACTTTGTTTCGTCATGCGATCTAACATATTGCTTGCTTGACCAAAGGTGAGGTCCATAAAAGATCCTCCAGCTGCGTTGTCCACCACTGGCTTAGTTATTGAATTCAAGGCTCTGTATAGTATCTCCATTAGGTGAACATTAGTCATATGATGGTTTGGACACCTCGCTAGCTTTGTCTTGAACCTCTCACATGTTTCATGAAGAGCTTCAGTGGGAAGCTGACGAAAGTTGCTGATTTCATCTCTCAATTGTGCTCTTTTGGATGGCGGAAAGAATCTTTCTAGGAAAGCGTCTCTCAATTGCCTCCAATTTGTAATAGAATCAGGAGTCAGCCCATTCAACCATAGTGTTGCCTCCCCAGACAGAGACAATGGAAATAGACGTAATCGAATTGCATTCTGACCAACACCAGGATTGTCAAAAGACTTGCATGTAGAAATAAAGTTGATGAGATGCATATTCAGATCATCGCCTGCTAGTCCACCAAATAATCCCTTGAGTTGCAATAACTGAATCATGGTGCTTGTGATGTTGAACTTGGCTCCGGGCGCTAATGGTGGTGGAATTATAGCTCCAGTGGCTCCGGCACCATCAAGATCATCATCATCATCATCGAATGGTATTTCACGTTGTGCATCCATTGATGTACTGAACAAAAAACCTGCAGTAAACAAAAACGAAAACTAAAAGTAAAAGTACGAGAGTCTTTGACCAAAGGGTCTAGTAATAATTACGAACTTAATTGACACTTGTATTCCCCGGCAACGGCGCCAATTTTTGATAACGCTCAATCTACAGCTCTCGTTTGAGTGTAAAGCGGTCGTTAGCAAATATAGAACCCAACCTGGGTTGGGTGTCGATCCCACAGGGAATAGCTTGGCCAACAAGTAAGTAAAATTACTAAACTTTTGGTGCAAGTCTCATAAAAAGGGGGGATTCTTGTCTTGCAAGTAATGTAAACAAAAGCTGAAAATAATAAAGTAAAAAGAGAGAGATTGTTACGTTGGTTGTAAACAATGAGAATTGAAGCGTTGGGGTTATGTCCACCTTCTGAGGTATACGTCTCTATTGGTTATGAGTGTGTAGAATTCTGTCATGCAATTGCTTATAGAGAATTGTAGTCGATGGTAAATCCAAGCGTCTCTCGACCTAAACAAGGACTATTTCACTTTAACTCTCTCGAGCTTAAAGCGTTTCTAACGGTACGAATTCTCCAAGAGGTTAGTCCAGTTACGACACTAGCTTTTTAATAGGAAAGGGTGTCCTACTACCTTGACATTATCTCTTTTCCAGACAAATAACTTTTCTCTCGAACAAGTTAAATGTTAGACTGGCGTATTCTTGCGTTTGCAACCGCAAAGAATGTAGATTAAGATGAAGAGAATAATGATATAAGCAATATACGTGCCTCGAACTCACAAACTCACAGCAATAGATAGTATCTCATACGACTTCCATAACCCCAACAGAGAAGTTTAGTTACCCATGAATGCGAAGGAAATCACGATTGACATTGTTATTATATCACGATATTAAGTAATGGCGTGTAGATTAAGTGATAGGCGTGAGGCGTGATTCCTTAGCAAGTAACGATTCTCTTGTTGTGGAATTTAAGAATAGAAGAGTAGAAGAAGAAAAATAGAATTAATGGAAAGATTAGAAGAGTTGTAGAGTAATAGAATTGATTTGTAAGATGAGAAGTTAAGAAGATGTTTTAAAAATCTCTAGCATGATAGGGTATTTATAATACCCATATCCTACTCCTACTAAGCTAATGAAATAAATAACCAAATCCTACTAGACTAATGAAGTCCTTAACCCAAATGTACTAGGTTAAGGTAACATTATCATAATCCACATAAAATAATGAAATACATAACCTAATTGTACTAGGTTAATGTATCATTGTCAAAATCCAGCTTTGTGTCTGTAAGTCCCTAAAGTCTTCAGAAATGTTGTTTTAGCCCGGGACAGATTTTCCATGCAGCAGTTTTGGTCCTTAGGCGTGTAAACTTTCTTCCCTTCCTTTGTGAGCTTTCTTTTGCGTCAAGTAAGCCATAAAATGCTGATTTTTGCATCATTTATACCTGAAACTTTACTAACCATGTTCGTTAGCTCTCTTACAGGAAAAAAGGACTAAAAGTGCATGAAATGTATAATTTGTTCTCAAAACTAGGCTAAAATATGGGCAAAATATATTGATATAGGTGTGTAAATCCGCCTATCATCAATGAATACTTTCCACAGTTTTAGTTACAGATTTAGGACTGTCAGATACAATTAACTCAACTCAGTAGTATAGATTCAGGACTGTCAGATACAATCAACTCAGCTCAGTAGTACAAATTCAGTACTGTCAGATACAGTCAATCCTTATCATTATCAGTAGACCTCGGGATCACCCATTAGATAGGACTGATGTCAACTATGGTCAATCAGTATCAGTAACATCATATTCAGAGATCACCCGCTAGGTAGGACTGATCTCAAATTCAGTTACTCCATACAGAACGGAACTTAGTTCCATCAGAATCTAGGCTGCCAGATACAGTTGCTCAGTAATAGTATCAGTTATATCAGTTATCATAACTCAATCATCATGTTTTCACGAACTCAGCCATTCAGTATCTCAGTATCAGTAAACTCATGTTGTCAGAATTCAGACTCAGTAGTCAGTATCACCACGAGTTCAGTTACAGTTACTTATACATGTATATATTCTCACGTTCATATAAGTCAACATTGTTCATACATATAAACCCCTTTGTATTTATCCTACCTCACTCGTATACTCAGTACATTCAGTCGTACTGACACATTTGCGCTATGGTATTTTACTTTACGCCATAGGTTCAAAAGCACGAGGTCCAGACCGTCAGTAGCATTTTAGATTCCAACAGTAGTAGATTAACAGTGAGTCCTCATCATGTGAGGATGATATAATTTATTATTATTATTTACTATTTCAGTTCAGTATCAGTAGATGGAGTTAGTTGGAGACATGTTCCTTCAACTTCTTATTCAGTTCAGTTAGAGGCTTTTAGACTATACGTCAGATTAGATATTCAAACTTCATTATTTTCAGTATTTATGTTTCATTTTGGTATTGTGATACCACATTTTTCAGACGTTGATTTTTCAGATTATGTTCAGTATTGAACCTTATGGCCTTTCAGTTCATGTTTCCGTATTTATATACATATATTATGCAGTATACAGGTACAGATATCAGTCATGGGTTAGCTTGTGGTTCTTTGGGGTCATGAGCACCATGTACCGTTCTGATTCCAGAAAATTGAGGCGTTACACTAGGAAAGGTGTTCCTTTCTATAATGACCAACATGTGCATCCTACATACTCTTTGACATTTATTTGAAAGGCTATTTGGTTGTTGACCGTCTTTTAGGTAACTTGGTAAAATGCAAGAGAGTATATTGTCTTCAAATTTATTAAATCACTTTTCAAAGAAATTAAAAAATACACGTATTTTTGTAAGGTCTTCATGAACTACGAAGGTTTGATTCTCACTATTTAGTGAGATACGTAGGAAATCTTTTCCAGGATACGACTCTGTATTTTAAAAATTATTATTCCCAAATTTATTGAAGGATATTTTGAAAAAATAATAATATTAACAAAAAACTATTTTCATGATTATTATTATTTTATTTTTTTCCTTTTTTTTTTTTTTATCCTCAAAATTAATTTTAATACATAAATTAATAGTCCGATCCTTTAGGGGTCATGAGGCTGAGTTTTGCACAACTTCATATACAAAGTAATAATTTTCTTTTCTTTTATTTCCTTCTTTCTAAATTTTTATTATTTTATTTTATTTTCATTTTTCTAGTGTACTTAGTGGTATTTTCTTTCAAGATCATAGTTTAAAATTGTCTAAGGGTTTGTTGTTGCAAATTTTTGATAGATTTGGTCTAAATAAGGGTTACCCCTAAAGAATGTTGGCATTCATGTTTTTTTTTCTCACTTTTTAATCTGAATAAAATCACTTTGGCATCTGAGTCAAATTTAATGGTTGCATTAATTGTCATGAGTCAAGTTAAAAAATACAAAAATTAGTAAATAAAGTTCTACCTAAGTCTAGACGTTTCCTAATCTCATGTCTTTGTCAATAGGTATAACATGTCTCCTCCAGTTCATGGAAAGTATCAAAAGAGAAAAAGAAATGGAAATATACCTTTATAGGTAGTGGACTGTACCCCTTTGCAACTTTGATTGTGGTGGAACGAAATTGATTCATTTGATTATGCTGAGATACATAAGTATTTGGTTTTTTTGACAAGCATCATGAAAATCAACCCTAGTAGGGAGGTGGTTGATACATTGTTGACTTTCTGGGGGCCAATGAACAATGTATTTCGTTTCTCAGATTTTGAGTTGACTCCGACTTTAGAGTAGATAGTGGCCTATGTTAGATTTGGGGATATGCATCGAAAAAACCTTATAGACCCAAGACTCATCTCGATAAATAAATTGTGCAAGCTCATGAACATACGAAACTCAAAAGAAGAATCAATGGAAAAGGTTGGGTCTCCTTGCAGTTTTTGTATGAAATATACGGAAGGCAAGAAGGGTTTGAGAAGTTCGGTAAACAACACTGTAACAAGGGAAGTTTTGAGGCTTGGAAAGTTCATAGATAATTTACATTCATGGTAGCCTTTTTAGGCACTATGGTCTTCCCGAGGAGAGAGAGAAAAATTAATATTTGTTTAGTTAGAGTGGTATATACTGATTAAGAGCGTGAGAAAGGAGAAGTACACCCAAACTATCGTAAATTATTTGAAAAAAATCCACCTCAACTAGTCAGACCGGAAAGATCGATTAAGGGACCCATAGATCAAGAAGCTGCAATTAGGATAGGGATCGAGAGAACCATGTGAGAACATCATGATGCCAACCAAGATTTGAGAATGGAATTAGAGTACGCTAAGGAAACCTTGATTCGACAACAAATGGATAAGGATGCAGAGAATAAAGTGAGAGTTAAGCAAGCACGATTAGAGGTAGAAAGAGATTATCAGTCCACTATTTGGGTGCTAAATATTGATCTAGAATAAGCAATGTCAAGAGTAGAAGAACAACAGAGGGAATTTACAGAAGATAAAGCTAAGTCAGTGGATATTGAGGTCGAACTTCGAGGATAAATCAAATTGGCTACAACTAGAGGGTCACATGTCACAGAACTTGCCGCATCTTATCGCCAACAGTTGCAAGAATTTGATAAAAACATGCAAGAAGAATTTGACCGAAAGAGATCTCAGTGTATACGTGAAAGAGGGATATTGCGAGAACAGTTGGAGGTTGCTTCCGCTCGTGAACAAGGTACAAGAGAGATGATTGATTCCCGAGATTGGCAGGCCCGAGACTGGGGTCAGTCCTTCAGTTCCTTTCGAGAGAAGGTCCTCCGTGTGGCATAGGATACCGCCAGAATGGGTTTGAACTACCAACAGTTGAATTGAGAGCAATTTCTGGCACAAGTACCAGCTTTCGTCCAGTGTCTTACTACTTCATTGGAAGACATATACTTGGGTTTGGGTGGTCATATCAATCCAAAATCTCCTTGATTGAGCATGATTGAAGTTATGAGAATAATTTGAAGACCTTGAGACACTGGATTTTAATTATATAGATGGATAGTTATTTTCTTTGTCACAGTGTATCAGTTTCAGTATTAGAACTTCTTGTTTAAATGTTACGTCTTTTAGTTAATCTTATTTGTTTAAGTTTAGTTTTATTTGTCAAATGTCAGTTAATAGGTTTTATCTTAGGAGTCATGTCATTTGTTTTAAATGAAGTTGGGCGCTCATTTCTATATATTTTACTTCACTTACTTTATTTTATTTTCTAAAAAAATCATTAATTATTTTTGTCAAGTTTTTTCCCAAACTACGCAAGATCTGATTCATGTCCTGGCATTTTCAAAAAAAAAATGCGCCGAGAAAATCTGGGATGAAACACAAGGCCTTCTATGATAGGTTGGAAAATGCATATAGAAGCATAACATACAATGTGGCATTATAATGTGTTAAATATGTAACACATATCCGTTTGATACTTGGTCACAAAAAAAATAAAGTAGTTGGTGGTTGGGTTGTGGTTTAAACTTGCATCACATCCGTACAACAAAAGATATAAAAGAAAGAGAAAGATGACCCACAAAGAGGGTGTAGGGTCTGACAGTGAGGAAGAGCAAAATCAGTTCATTTCGCAAGAATTAGCATCAATGGAAGAAATTAAGTTATTGAAACAATAGATGGCGGAGATGTATCAAGCTTGGTTGAATGGACAAGCCCCGTCTTTCTCAATTCCTGTACTTTCAAATACGAATGATCCAAATCCCGCTCAAGATCAAACTAGCGATCCATTTTACCCACATTGATTTGGCCCATATGCTAAGGTGTCTGGCATTGCTGGTACTTCTACCATGCGCCCACCAAATCCATCTATCATGAACAACCCATTTTTCACTACTGTAGCACCAACTACTGCGGGTCCTCAATCGATAGTACAGAAAAATATGGGTGAACCAAGTCATGTTCAATTGTATCCTTCTAAAGTGACTTTCAAACCCTCAAATCCACGTTTTATGCTCATCAACACGGTTTTCCTATTGTGATTGAGAAGAATGTTAAAAATAAAGAACAAGAAGAGATGGCCATAAAAGTGAGAAGTTTAGAGAAGAGTATGAGAAATATGCAAGGATTATGAGGACCGAAAAGTGTTTCATGTAAAGAATTGTGTATGTTTCCTGATGTCCATTTACTGCTAGGGTTCAAAATGCCAAAGTTTGACAAGTACGAATGTCATGGTGATCCTGTGGATCATTTGAAAAAGTTTGGCAATCAATTAACGAGAGCAGGAGGAAAATAAGAATTATTAATGGCTTACTTTGGAGAAAGCCTAGTGGGGATAGCTTCTGAATGGTTCATTGATCAAGATATTTCTCGTTGGCACGTGTGGAATGACATGGCTTGGGATTTTGTTTAGCAATTTCAATATAATATCAAGATAGTGCCAGATCGTACCACACTTGCTAACATGATAAAAAGTCAATTAAAAGTTTCTGAGAATATACTGCCAGATGGAGAAAGCAGGCTGTAAGAGCCAGACCATTGATAAAGGAGTCTAAAATGATTGATATCTTTCTGTAGGCGCAAGAACCTAATTATTTCCATCATTTTCTTTATACTATTGGAAGTATATTTGCTGAAGTCATTAAAGTTAGAGAGATGGTAGAGAATGGAATTAAGTATGGAAAAATCATAAGTCAAGCTGCTTTGAAAGAAACAACACAGGCAATTCAAAGTGGTTAAGGATTTTTTGGTTGAAAGAAAAGAAAAGAGAATATAGCTATTGTTGTGCCAGGTCCATGACAAAATTGGAGAAGTGGGTGTCACCCTTACACACAATCTCAATCCCAAATTTATGTCCAAGACCCATATAACCATCCACGACACTATGTTCCTTCACAAAATCTATTATATTTCATTCCATCTCTTCAGTATTCTATCTATAATGCACAACCATATGCTCGAGTTCCTTCTTACCCGCATTGGTATGCACCAACCATCCAGAATCATCCTCCAGTCCCGCAAGTTCAAAGAGGCCTCTCTGAATCTAATTTTTGGCCTAGAGTGGACTACAAGAAGGATAACATAAGTAAAGATAATTTCACTCCTATTGGAATATCTTACGCCAACTTGTTTCAGATGCTGAGGGACATGAATGTTCAAAGCCCAATTGTGAGAAGGATCCCAAATCCTCCTCCAAAGAACTTAGATTATTCTAGAAGATATGCATACTATTTCGATGCCTCAGGGCACGACACAGAGAAATGTTGGTACTTAAAAAAATCAATTCAAGAGAGTTGATCGACATACAACAGATCATGGTGCAAAGTCTAGATGCTCCAAATGTTAATCAAAATCCACTACTAAATCATAATGAAACAAAAATGCTTGAGGTGATACCTAGTGGTGAAGATGCTGTGATTTTCTTCAAGCCTATTGTTAAGATAAAAAATGATATGGAAAAATTAGCAAATGTTATGGATTTGACGAAAGAAAAACTTACAGAAGTGGAGGAGATGATAACAAAACCCGAATCATCGAATGTTCCCTTGGTCATAGGAAAAAAGATTTCAAAAAGTATTGAGTCAGGTCAAGTAAAACCAAAGCTCATTGTTCCCGGAAGACCCACTAAGCCTCTCTTAATCATAAAAGGAGCTCTCATAGCTCCCATTGTTATTAAACCGGTGTCACAGCTACCTATGGTTAATACCAAGGTAGTCCCCTGGAACTACGATCGCGTTGTGGTGATGCACAATGGAAAGGAAGTGATTGAAGATGTGGATGAAGTAGGGGGATTAATTAACCCATTCTGGGAGGTTTTATGCCCCAGTGGAGTTAAGAAAGAATAACCAAGGCAATGAAAAATGAATGACAGTCAAGAAGCCAGTTACTGACGAAGAGGCTGAAGAATTCTTGAAGAAGATGAAGTTGCCAGAATATCCTATTATAGAACAATTGAGGAAGACACCAGCCCAGATTTCTCTGTTGTCTTTATTGATACACTCGGAAGATCACCGCAAGTCCATAATGAAGATTTTAAATAAGGCATATGTGTCCAGTGAGATTAAGGTGAATCAGCTGTAAAAATTTGTTGGAAAGATCCTTAAGGTAAATAAGATCATTTTTCCAGGCGATGAATTATCTGTAGAAGGTACTGGACATAATCGAGGTCTCTACATTACTGTAAAGTTTGAGCATTCCTATGTTACTCGAGTGTTGATTGATAGGGGATCTGGTGCTATTTGTCCTATGTCAACTTTGCAAAAGTTGAATATTAACGTGGAAATGATCCGACCTAATAATGTATGCGTCAATGGTTTTGACGGAGCAAAAATAAATGCCATTAGTGAAATAAAGCTCATATTGACAATCGAGCCTGTGGATTTTTAAGTGCTGAACATTAATGCTTCATATAATATTTTATTAGGTAGGCCATGGGTTCATAGGGCTGGATCAGTCGCATCTACATTGCACCAACTGGTCAAATTTAAACAGATAGGCAAGAAATAGTTGTTCATGGAGAAGGAGACTTATCCATGTATAAAGACTACTTTGTTTCCTCCATTGAAGCAAATACTGCAGATACAATGCTAATTCATCAAACTTTTGAAGTAGTGGTTGTTGAGCATATCCTCGAGGGGGATTCCATCTCAAAACCACAACTATCCTCTGCATCTGTTATGGTAGTGAACAAAATATTGAAGCATGGTTTTGAACCAAGGAAAGATTTAGGAATTTCTTTACAAGGCAGGGCTCATCCAGTATACCTCTGTGAGAACTTTGGTACCCTTGGTTTGGGATACGAGCCCAGTTTTGAGGACAAAAAGAAGGTTAAAAAGCATAATAAAGATTTATGGTCACTGACCAAGACGATACCTCCACTTAATGAGTCTTTCATCAAAGTTAGTACTATTGGGTCTTCGATGTTACCTGATGTAGAGTTAATGAATAATGATAATATAGAGTTGATTGACCTTTTTCAGAATCTGTTCATTGAAGCTGATATAGTTAAAATTAAGGAAGGTACCAACAATGCAGATGTGCAGTTTATCGGCCCCGATGTCTAGCTTAACAATTGGGAAGCCACTCCTCTCCCTACTATAAAAGAGTCTTATTCTTTCTATGATGATTTTAGTGATATGACATGCATGAAGAATTATCAACCAGATCTTAAAATTCAATTGAATTATGAAATAATGAATAAAGAAGTTGAATATGATGAAGAGGAAGCATTTGAGGATATAAGCAAAGATTTCAAACAGTTTGAGAATAAGTCAAACCCCAATATGGATGAAACTGAAGCAATCAATCTAGGGGATCATGAAAATATTAGGAAGACTAAGATAAGTGTACATGCTCGACCACAACAAAAGAAAGCTATAATTGAATCTTTTCTTAAATACAAAGATATTTTTGCGTGGTCTTACGATGATAAGCCCAGTTTGAGTACTGATTTGGTAGTTCATAAGTTTACAATTGATCCTGCTTTCCCTCCTATCAAAAAAAATTTAAGGAAGCTTAAAACTGCCATGAGTATAAAAATCAAAGAGAAAATCACAAAGAAACTTGAGGCTAAAGTCATTCAAGTGGCACAATATCCTACTTGGTTGGCAAATATTGTCCCTGTTCCAAAGAAGGATAACAAAGTTAGGATATGAGTTGATTATCGAGATCTGAATAAAGCAAGTCCAAAAGATGATTTTCCACTTCCCAATATCCAGATTTTGTTGGACAATTGTGCCAAACATGATTTTGCGTCTTTGTGGATTGTTATGAGGGGTATCACCAGATCATTATGGATCCAGAAGATATGGAAAAAACATGATTTATCACGTCATGAGGGATATATTATTATCGAGTTATGTCGTTCGAACAAAAGAATGTTGGGGAAACTTACATGAGGACAATGACCACAATGTTTCATGACATGATGCACAAAGCGATTGAAGTTTATGTGGATGACGTGATCATTAAATCAAGAGAGTAGTCTGACCATGTCAAAGATTTGAGAAAATTCTTTGAAAGGCTTCGAAGGTATAATCTCAAACTTAACCTAGCGAAATATGTATTTGGAGTCCCATTGGGAAAATTCTTGGTATTTATAGTCAGTCGGCATGGTATTGAGTTAGATCCTTCAAATATAAAAGCTATTCAAGATTTGCCTCCACCAAAGAATAAAATAAAGGTGATGAGCCTACTTGGAAGGTTGAATTATATAAGTAGATTTATTGCCCAACTTACGACGACCTATGAGCCAATCTGCAAGTTGTTGAAGAAGAATGCTAAAATTGAATGGACTGTAGCATGTCAAGAGGTATTTGACAGAATTAAGAGGTACTGCTCAAATTCGCCTGTTTTGGTTCCTCTAGATCTAGGTAGACCTTTGATATTGTACATGTCTATTTTAGACAACTCTTTTGGGTGTGTATTGGGTCATCATGACATCACGGGCATAAAAGAACAGGACATCTACTACCTTAGCAAAAAGTTTACCACTTTCGAGGCTAAGTACACTCTTCTTGAAAAGACATGGTGTGCCTTAACTTGAGTAGCACAAAAGCTGAAGCATTACTTGTCATATTACACTACTTACCTCATCTCTTGTATGGATCCCTTAAAGTATATTTTTCAGAGCGTATGCCCATAGGCAGACTCGCGAAATGGCAGATGCTACTCACAGAGTTTGATATTATCTATGTAACGCAAACTGTAATGAAAGCTCAAGCCTTAGCGGATCATTTGGCTAAAATTCCTGTTGATGAGAAATATGAGCCATTAAAAACTTATTTTCCGGATGAAGAGGTATTATATGTTGATGAGGTTATTTCTGATAATTACTGCTCAGGTTGGAAGTTGTTCTTTGATGGAGCTTCTAGCGTAAAGGAGTAGGGATAAGAGCAGTTCATATTTCTGAATCGAGACAATATTATCCTGTAACAGCCCAACTTTGATTCTACTGTACCAACAATATGGCAGAATACGAAGCTTGCATTCTGGGTTTGAGACTAGCTATTGACATGGGAATCCAAGAACTGTTGGTGTTAGGAGACTAATATTTGTTATTCCACCAAATCCAAGAAGATTGGGAGACTCGTGATTCAAAAATCCTACCACATCGAGGTTGTTTGCAAGATCTTTGTCAATGATTTGTATAAGTAAAGTTCAAGCATATTTCCAGAGCTCATAATGAGATTACTGATGCTTTAGAGACCTTATCTTCGATGCTTCAACATCCCGACAAAACTCATATCGACCTCTTGCATATACAAATTTGTGATTATCATGAATATTGCAATATGGTAGAAGAAAAAGTTAATGGGGAGCCTTGGTTCAATGATATCAAACAATATATTCAAGCTGAAAAATATCCAATAATGCTGATGGTAATCAAAAGAGAACCATTCGATGACTGGCTAACGGATTTTTCTTGAGTGGGGGAATCTTATACTAGAGGACTCTAGATTTGGGACTTTTAAGGTGCATAGATGCTAAAGAAGCTTCGAAAATCATGATTGAAGTATATTCTGGGATTTGTCGACCGCATATGAACGAGTATGTTTTGGCAAAGAAAATACTTTGGGTAGGTTACTATTGGCTCATCATGGAGCGAGATTTCATCTGTTTTGTTTGTAAATATCATGAATTCCAGGTACACAGGGTCTTGATACTTTCCCCTTCATCTGAGCTGCCTACAATGACTGCTCCATGGCCTTTTGCAGCCTAGGGAATAGACGTAATTAGACCAATTGAACCAAAAGCGCCGAATGGACATAGGTTCATCTTAGTGGCCATTGATTATTCACGAAGTGGGTGGAAGCAACGACTAAGAAAGCAGTGGTTGATTTTGTTCAATCCAACATCATTTGTCAGTTTGACATTCCAAAGATAATTATCACGAATAATGCTGCAAATCTCAACAGTCATTTGATGCAAGAAGTGTGCCAGCAATTTAAGATTATACATCAAAATTCAACTCCTTATCCCCCGAAGGAAAATAGGGTTGTAGAAGCTGCCAATAAGAACCTAAAGAAAATACTCCACAAGATGGTACAGGGTTCCCGATAATAGCATGAAAAGTTGCCTTTTGCTTTATTGGGTTATCGCACTACAGTTTGAATTTCAATCGGCGCAACTTCTTACTCGTTGGTATACAAAACTGAAGCAGTTATACATGCAGAGATTGAGATTCCATCTCTTCAAGTAGTTGTAGAAGCCAAAATTGATAATGATTAGTGGGTCAAAACTCGATTGGAGAAATTAATCCTAATTGATTAAAAAATATTGACGTCACTATGTCATGGACAACTATACCAGAAGAGAATGGCGCGGGCATATAACAAAAAGGTGTGTCACGGACATTTTGAAGCTAGTCAATTAGTACTAAGTCACATTCTTTCCCATCAGATTGAAACCAAAGGCAAGTTTTTTCCTAATTGGCAATGACCGTCCATGGTGAAGAAAGTGTTACCTAATGGTGCATTATATCTGATTGATGTAGAAAGCAAAATGGAAGGAATTCCAATCAATGCTGATGCAATTAAGAGATATTATGTATGATATTCATTTACAATTATGTCATGTATTTTTTGTATTTGCATTTTTAAAATATTGAAAAGATGAAGGCATTTTGTTCTATTATACAAATATTAAGTCAACCCTTGCTTACCCCCTTTGAGCTTTGATTCGATTTTTCTTTCATAATCCTCTTTTGAAATCAATTAAAGTCAATTTTTTTTTTTAAAAAAAAAATATATCAAAATGATGATGATAAAAAAAATCAAAATCAAGAAAAAGAATGACTTTCATGAACTACGTTTGACCCGATTCTTGCTATGACAAGATACGTAGGCAGCCCTACTCTGGGGTTTGGTCCAACCAAAAGAAAATTCAAAGTTACCCAGTATAAAATAAAACTGGGGCAAAAATTATTTTCCTTAAAAGTTGATTTCAAAAGTTGTATGCTTTGCGCAATGTCATGTATATTTTTGAGCCTCAGGTCGCCCTTTTTCTTCTAACCCTTTCCAAAAGTCAAGTTACAACCAAAGAAAAATCTTCAGATCAATCTTTGAGAATGTCAAGGCTAAACATGTTTGAGTGTATGATGTTTCATACTTTGGGCATCGTTTTCCTTCAATAAAAAAAAAGATGAAAAGAAAGAGAGAGTCTTATCGGTGAAAACCCCAAAGGAAACCCATAAGGCAACGATGAGCTGAGAAAGAAATAAAATGAGATAGGATCATTGGAAAAAAATATATTGAGATACCACTAGCCGAAGGGGGATTGTAATCTAGAGGAAGCATGTTCAAAAATGTCTCAATTTCAAACTCAATAAGTGGGCAAAAGTTGTAATGATTGGTGTGGGTAGATCAGGTTGTTTAATTCAAAATGCATGTCATAATTACTTGAATCAGCTACCACACCCAAATAAGTTTTTCTTTGTTGTTTCAGAAAAGAGATGCCTATTTTTTTTCCTTTTATTTTTTATTATTTTTATTTTATTATTTTTTGTATCTTTGTCGTCAAATGGAAAATCATCGTCATTTCTTGCGTATTTTTAAGTCGAATTCATGTCAAGTCAAGTGAGAAAGGACTTCAAAACTTGCTACCAATTCCTTTAATTGTGCAAAGCTAAACAAAGGGTTGACACACAAAGATAACATGTCTAAAAAAAAGCAAGGTACTTAGGAATACTTGTGACTTGACAGTTTTGGGCTCGTGGAAAAATTAAAGGTGTATTAGAAGTTGAACCCCGAGGCATCATGCAGAAGAAATATGATTTGAGTCAAGAGTCTCAATAGTCAGAATTCGCGGTCAGAAGTACGACAAGTCAATGAATATTTATCAAGGATTAGAAAAGGAGTTGAGCATGGAAAGTGCAAGAGCGGTCACTTCAAAAGCCAAATGCCACAAACAAACCACCATATATTTTAAAACTCACAATTTTTCTTTGTTTGAAACAGAGATGAGATGTTGTTTTCACATTAAAGTTTTCAAATAAAATGATGCAATTACACACTTCTGTCAATGCAAGAAGCATGGTTACAACACAGGATGTTGGATCTTAGTTATGATAAATTTTATTCTTTGCGAGATGTATTTACCAAAGTTATTCTAGGCTTTGATTTATCCTTACACTATATTTTTCAAAACATTAAGATCCGGCGATACGCACAAATTTTTTCAGGACAAACTGGGGCAAAAAAAGTTTTATGTGTGTTGTATGAGATTTTACTTTTCTGCTCAGGACCCTCCTAGATAATGGGATTTTATTTTTCTGTTCAGGACCCTCCTGGATAATGGGATTTTATTTTATGCTCAGGACCCTCCTGGATAATGGGAATTTATTTTATGCTCAGGACTCTCCTGAAGTATGGAAATTTATTTTATGCTCAGGACCCTTCTAAAGAATGAGAATTTATTTTATGCTCAGGACCCTCCTGAAGAATGGAAATTTGTTTTATGCTCAGGACCCTCCTGAAGAATGGGATGTTATTTTTTTGTTTCACTATTTACTTTGAGTTCGCCTGAAGAACGGGGTGAAGAAAAAAATAAGTCAGGAGCCCACCTGAAAAACAAAGTGAAGAAATAGCAAGTCAGGAGCTTGCCTGAATAACAGGGTAAAGAAATAGCAAGTCAGGAATTCGCCTGAAGAACAGGGTGAAGATATAGCAAGTCAGGAGCCCGCCTGAATAATAGGGTGAAGAAATAGCAAGTCAGGAATCCGCCTGAAGAATAAAGTGAATTTTCAAGTTCAAGTCTTGAAGATTTAAATCAAGATTCCAGAGGAATTGTATCTTTCACTCGTATCTTTCATTTTTTATTTTTCTTAGTCATGTGATATAAAAAGCAGAAGTCGTGAACCGGAACCTCACTCGACCTCTAACTCATTCTCTCACCATTTTATTTTTGAACTATACGCGGCCTGATTCCCTTATAACTCGGGATAGGTAGGAGGTCCAAAATCAGAACTCGGTCACATCTTTTATTTTATTTTATTTTATTTTATTTTATTTTATCCTTACCTTTGGAATAATTGGAGGGTCAAAAATCATATCGTGTCTACTTCTTTGTATGAAAACTCATCGATATTTCACACAAAGAGGGAAAAATGTAGACACGTAATTTTTTATCCTCCCCGAAGTTTAACTTATTTTTTGATATTGAATATTTATATTGGTCTGATATTATTTTAAATCTTATTTAATTTTTAATAAATTTTTAGTTAAAAATAAATAATTAAACAAAGTTACATTTGGTGTATTTTATTTTGATTTCTATTTTTAAAGAAAAATATAAATAAATAAAATTAATGTTGGAATATTTTATTTTTATGTGTATTTTAAAAATAATTAAAATAAATCAAAAATAAAAAAATATTTTCCTTTCTAAATTTTAATAAATTAACTAGTAGTTTTAATACTACCTTAATTATATTTATTTTTGGCTATTTATAATTTTTTATTGTATTTTCTTAAATATAAAAATTAATTAGTTATTATTATATTTATTATTATTTTATTATTTTATTTATTTATTCATTTATTTTTATTGTTATTATTTTCTATAATATTAAATTAAAAAAAGAAGAGTTTTTTTCAAAATTTAAAATCCCCTTTATCTGATGTTAACTATTCCCCCCAAAGTCCCTGTATTTAAGGACTTCCCCACCCAAGATTCTAGGTACATACTATTTATTAGAGATACTATTCCTACACACCATCAGACTGTATCAGACAAAAAATCATCAGATAAAAAGAAAATAGAGAATGAATATCAGTAAAAAAAAAATCAAACAAAAGAGGGTGAAGTCGAATTTGAATCACGTTCAAGTTTCTGAAAATGATATTCTAAGTTTCTTCTCCATTTTCATCACAGGTTTCTTTTAAATCTTGTATTTTATTTTATAAGTTTTGTTATAAATTAAATCATACCATGATTGTTTTAGTGATTTCATGAATTGATATTGTATGAGTTTGTTGTAGTGTCTGTATCTTGTGCATATTGTTAACAGTGAAAAGAAATTAATATTATGTAGTAAAATATCTATTTTTTCATATGCACATGACAAAAATAGAATAAAATATTGCTTACACAGTAATTTGTTACATTCACTGCAACACATGCACACATCCACATAGTAGAAAGTAAAAATAGGATAAAAGTACTGTACAATGCACATACACACAGAGAATAAATAGAAAAAGAAAAATACGGAAAATCAGTGAGTCGCGAAATCACCCTCGCCAAAATGTGTCACCCGGCTCCAAAACTAGATCGAGAACCACCAAAAAAGAAAATTATCACCCCATCAAAACCGACCCATTTTCGAGTCAATTCCGGTCGGCTCTCACTGGAATCACCACTGTTGGCCCTCCTTTTGTTCTAGATCCGATGAAGGAGCACCAAATCCAATCTTTCCTAGCGGGAATCACCACCAACCGCCATCGCCGCTGCCTTCCTTCCCCTTTTTCCCCCTTACCACTATCGCACCTCCTCCGACGAACTCATTTAATGACCAGATCCGGTGAAGCTCCCACAGTTGCCGCCCCTTTTTTTCTTTCCCAGCGTTTCACCCGCGAACCATTCGCTGGGAATGCTCCCCCCTCCCCCCAATTTACTGAAACACAAAATACTAGTTTTGTATTATTTTTATTACTTTCTTTCTATATATTTATTTTTGTCATTAATATAATTTAATAAATATTTATTAAATTAATTTATCGCTTTAAATTTAGTTTGCTCTAGTTTACCACTAAGGTTGGGTAACACTTCTAATAGGCAAAGTTTTTAAACGCTAGGCAATTTTAGGCACGTTTTAAAATATTCATCTCAATTAAGAATGCGGCATACACATCTTTTTCGAGATATTTTAAATTCAAGGATGTATTAATGCACCTTGACAAATAACTTTAAAAATTAATTTTCACCATTTTATTTAATATAAGATAATAGACATGTTTTAGTATAATAAAAATGAGCGATTTCAGGCCTTAACATAATTTATTTAGTTTAAGTCAAGATAAGTCAATAAAAGTGGTCTTGCTAGAACCACGGGATTCAAGGGATGCCTCACACCTTTTCTTCGATCAACAGAATTCCTTACCCGATTTTCTGTTTTCGCAGACCATAATCAAGAGTCATTTTCTTTTGACTAGGGATTGTAAAAGGTGACTTGGAACACCGTAACTCAATTCCAAGTGTTGACTTTGTAATTAAAATAATCCCTATTCAATATCGTCACTTTAACTGAAAAAATCCTTCGACTCGAACCTTGACCGGAAAAGGGGTGTGACAAAAGAGAAAAGAAAAATCATGAATTTAAGTTATTAATTAAAAGGATAGAGATTTTGAGTAATTTAGAGAAGTCAAATTATGGTATTAGGTAATTTTTCCTATAAAATACTGTAATTTGTTATCTGTTATATAAAATCCTCCCCAAACTCCTCATTCTTAAGAATAGAGCTATGTTACTCAAATAGTAAGGTTGTATTTATTTTTATTATGATCCAGACGTCTGAATTTGAACGCAAATCTGAATGATTAAGATGTTGTCTCTAGATCTGAAAATTGAATGATTAATATTGTTTGTTTTTTACATCTGAATGTGCAAAATTTATTTATTTGTGTGTATAATATAAAAATATAATTCATATAAAAATTAATTATATATTTAAAAAATATTTAAATTAATACAACAAAATTATTATTTGATTAAAAAAATATATTTATGTTTGTTAGTGATAGTGGAGATGGTTTGTACTAGTGATGGTAGTGGTAATGATTGATGTTAGTGACACTAATGTTGGTGGTGATAGTTGTGATGGTATAGATGATTGGTATTACGGTGTTTGTTATGACATTGACAATTGATAGCGGTGGTGGTGATTGTATTGTAAAATTGGTTGGTGGTAGTTAGAGGCGCTATTAGCTGTGATAGTGTAGATGGTTGTAATTAGTAGAGATAAATTGTAGTGATGGTAGAGGTGGCAATACCGGTGACAATGATGGTGGTGATGGTCGAAAAATGTGTGGAGGTTGATGATATATTAGTAGTAGTTAGCGGTGGTGCTAGTTGTGATAGATGAGTTAGTCGGTAGTAGGAATTGGTTGGTAGTGGTTGATTATGGTGGTGGAGTTGGAATTGGTGTTAGCGTTGGGGTGGCGATAGCGGTGGATATAATTAGAATAATGGTGGTGGTAGACTTTATAGTGGCTGACAATAGTGGTTGGTAGCGATATTGATTGTCAATAGTGGTTGCGATGGTGGAAGTGGTTGGTGGTGGTGGTTGACAATGGTGGTGGTGACATAGGTGGTAGTGGTGGTGATTGTGGATAGAGTAGCGGTGAATATTATTCAACACAAGAATATCTCTTAATGATATTAAGACTTGATTTCAGATCTGAATGATTAAGACCTATTAAGAGCTAAAATCGTAATAAAAAACAAATCCCTCTTAATGATCTGAAGTCTAAACCATTAAAATTCAAATCTCCATTAAGTGCAAACAAATAAACCCTAAATGTGCATTGACCCTTTTACCTTACTAAAATTTGTATTTCGTAACATGAATTTAGAGAACAGCATAGAATTTGATTTGGAATACAAGATTCATAAGTCCCAAATACACCAGTTACGCTATTAGAAGTGCATTGTATTTTCATGTATCAATAATTTCGTGAGCGGTGGAAGATTCAATTTATCATGAAATGATATACTTTTACATTTTTATAACTAATATTATGGAACAATTGATAATTTCGGAAGGCTAAAAATTCCATTCAACTATTGATGAACATTTTAGTAATCAATTTTTGATTTTGGTGCTTTCCACTTTTAATATAGTAAGTAGAAAGTATTACGATTAGTGGATAACATATATATACGAACAAAGCTAATTAGATTCATGTGGTCAGTAGTCAACGCTATAAATAAAATATTCTCTGATAGCTCAAACATATGCTCTAATTTCCACTACAAAAGCAAATTCCAGACAAACAATTTGGTATAGATTTAGGAGGACATGAGCTTTTACAATCACTGTCTTTCTTGCAAGAAGCATCCTGCTTTATTCCATGATTAACATTTGTTTCAGTTTGAAACTTTTCTTGTCCCAACACCAGAAATGATGGTGAACCTACGAAACCAAAAGAAATATTGAGATCAATAATTGCATTCATGAACAAAATTTAGAAATTAATAATGTAGATTTTTTTTTTTTTTATGTTGTTAATTACTATTACTATATTTATCGAAAACATTCAACCTATTAACATCATTGCTAATAACATTCAAATAAAAACTACATATATGTCTACTAGTGGCGTGCTTGAAGTTTGAACTTGGAACCTCAAAGTGAATTAACCCATCCTAGATCCACCCCTAATGTCTATCTAGTAGATCTAGAGGGGCGGAAGGGGTTCATTCGGACCATGGATGAAGAGAGAGGGTAGGGGATGAGGAAAGAAACCTTACCTAACAAAACGAACAAGACAATAAGAGAGAACAAAACGGTTGATGCCTTCTCCATTTTTCAACACTGTATCTCAATGAACAATGATGTTTTTTTTCCTTCCCTTTGCTACTTGTATGCAATGTTATGGGAGGTATACATTTATATAGAGATGGTGCAAAATCTTACCTAAAATATTGATAGACTCCAAAGGAAATTGAGTAAATGCAATTAGCCAATTTATTTGGAATATGGGAATTAATGGAAAAAAACTTATTGTTTAAGGTATATTTGAAATCGGGATTACTTTGATTTCATTATTATCCATTTCATAATAGTTCTCTTTTTTTTTTTTTTTCTAAAAATTACACAAACCCACAACTTATGTTTTACTTATTAGAAAAAAATCCCATCTCCCAAAACATATTACATAAATTCCATTTTTTAAGTTTCTTCTCTCTTAAAGTACATATGCATACATGTCCCCTTTTCTCTCAAGATCCCCCCCCCCCCACGCCCCACCCTCCCCCTTAAAAAAAGGCTACAATCAAGGGTCCATTTTCATGTTTGAAATCAATCATGTTTGACTCCAACTCAATGACATTCAATTTTAACATAATATCTTTTTATCTCTCTAATTTTTTCGATTTTGAGGTTAGTATTTTCTTTTTTATATTATCGAAATTTGGTGATTTCGAATGAACAAATTATTACATGTTGTGATTAAGTATTTTTTTTGGGTTTCTACTTTGCCAGAATATAGTTTATGTAGCTGAATTTTCTTTTTTTCTTTTCAAAATTCTCTATTTTAAGTACTTAAATGAATGATTCTCCTTCTTTTAGTTTAGGATTAACTCAGTTAGAGTATAACGAACCAACAAATTCGGTACTTGAGTTCGTTCCCGGAGTATTTGATTACGAGGAACCTAACTTTGTTGAAAACAGATCAAAAAATTATAACAATATTTAAAAATACATTTAAAAATAATATATATGTATGTGGTACGAGACCTTTAGTTAAATGATGGATAACGTATAATACTTACATATGTTGTTATATACATAGTTGAGGATAGTGATGTATATGTTTATATACACATTGTTTTGTTATGTATATATTGGTATAAATAATTACAATACAGAACAAACTGTTTTATATATATTTTCTTATATATAATAAATCTGGTTGTTAATGTTGTTCTGTGATATCTAGTATATGAATTTGTGTTGGTTTTGTTAACAACAACATATACAACAAAATAAAATTGAAAATACATCAAACAAAGGTGGTAAAGAGAAAAAACTGATATTTATGCATTCGCGACAATATCCAACTTAAATTGTTCAACAAAATATTATATAAAAGTAGAAAATGATAATTGAGTGATTAATCAACATAAGTAGAGGAAAATTTTAAGTTACTACTCCTTTGTAAAAAAGTTACAGGAACACCTATTGTGACCCTTATTCCCGTATCGTCCACAATGATTTGTGCTTGATGAAAGACTTTCGCTTGATTTCTTCTTCCTCCCTTTTCTAGGCTTTCTGGTTGTCTTTTATATATCGGTGTATCATCGAAGGACATAGTAGAAATAGAGAAACTAAATATAACTAGTAAATCTAATATTTTAGAACATTTTTACTACACATATATGTTTGTATATACATAGTTCGGTTATGTATATATTGGTACAAATATTTACAATACATAACAAGTTATTTTCTACGTGTTTTCATATACATAATAACTCTATATTTTTAACGTTGTCATATGTTTTGTATATCAACATATACTGATGATATGTATATGATGTCCCTGAATAAAAATTAGTCAACAATAAAGATTGTTTCTGAATAATTATGTATATGGTGTGTTGAAAAAAAATCAGACAAATATATACATAGCTGAATTTTGCAAATACACATCTCTGACTATAATTTTTTTTTTACCTTTTACAAACAACAACAACAACAAATTCAGTGTATTCCCATAGAGTGGGGTCTGGGGAAGGTAAGATGTATGCAGTCCATACCGCTACCTCCGAAAAAGTAGAGAGATTTTTTCCAATAGACCCCCGGCTCAAGATAAAGGATAGTAAACAAGGGGATGAATGACATAACTGAAATAAAGAATAAGAAATAATAAAATAAAAATCAGAGAAATATGAAATACGGGAAATAAGAGCAACACGGAATTAAAAAATAGGAACTAAGAAATAAGAAAAAGGACACCCACCTAGTATTAACATACACTCACATACCAAAGACATCTATATACACTGTCCTATGATTACTAACCCGGCTACACAAGAACTCTCCTGACTTCTTGCTACAACCCACACACTAACACTAGCCTTCTACCCTTATCCTCGACCTCCACATCATCCTATCCAGGGTCATGTCCTCAGTAAGCTGAAGCTTCTTCATGTCCCGTCTAATCACCTCCCTCCAGTATTTCTTCAGCCTACCTCTACTCCTCCTGAAGCCATCCATCGCTAGTCGCTCACACCTACGAACCGAGGCATCTGCGCCCCTCCTCATCACATGCCCAAACTATCTCATCCTTCCTTCCCGCATCTTTTCCTCCACCAAAGCCACTCCTACCTTCTCCCGGATAATCTCATTCCTAACTCTATCCACCTCTAGTAAGCCCACACATCCAACGCAACATTCTCATTTCTGCCGCTTTCAATTTTGGATGTGAATGTGCTTAACTGGCCAACACTCCACTCCATACAATATGGTCGGACGAACTACCACTCTATAGAATTTTCCTTTAAGCTTAAGAGGCACCTTCTTATCGCACAACACTCATGAGGCGAGCCTCCATTTCATCCAACCTGCTCCAATACGTTTAGAAACATCCTCATCAATCTCACTATTCTCCTGGATCATAGACCCAAGATACTTAAAACTGTCTCTCTTACAAACATCCTGGGATTCCAACCTCACCATCATTTCGTCCTCCTTCCTCGAGTCACTAAACTTGCATTTCAAATACTCCGTCTTGGACCTACTAAACCTAAATTCCTTAGACTCAAGAGTTTGCCTCTAAACCTCCAATTTGCCATTCACCCCCCCTTCCCCCCCCCCGCGCGACTCATCAATCATCACTACATCATCCGCAAATAACATACACCAAGACACCTCTCCTTGAATACTCCGCGTCAACACGTCCATCACCAACGCAAAAAGGAACGGACTAAGAATCGATTCCTGATGCAACCCTGTCTTGACCAGAAAATGCTCTGAGTCTTCTCCCATCATCCTCACTCGGGTCTTCCCTCCATCATATATGTCCTTAATAGCTCTGATGTATGCCACCGGAACCCCTCTCACCTCCAAGCATCTCCAAAGGACCTTCCTCGGGACTTTATCATACACTTTTTCCAGGTCAATGAACACTATGTGTAAATTCCTCTTTCTTTCTCTATACTGCTCCACCAATCTCTTTACCAGGTGGATTGCCTCTGTCATCGAGCGACCAGGCATAAATCCAAACTGATTCTCCGAAACGGACACGATCCTCCTCAATCTCCGCTCAACCACTCTCTCCCAAATCTTCATAGTGTGACTCAACAACTTAATAAAGAACAAAAATAAAGGAGCTATCAACCACTCGTTTTACCTTTTAAAAAACGAGAACAAAAAAATAAAGATATAAATATACATAAAAAAAGTCAAGAAAAAGAAAGCAACCATCAAGGAGAGAATATACACAGTAATGAATGGGAGATAAACTAAAAAATAGAGGAAAAACAAAAGGAGAATTAAGGATCAACACATTTTTTTCTTCCTCCGTTAAAAATAATAGAACACCATTTTTTCTTCCTTCAAAATTCAAGGAACAATAATCATAGAGAGAGTGAGCAATCATTAATAAAGAAGAAACTACAAGAAGAAGAAGCTATACACACAAAAAAATTCATACATCAATTTTTTTTGTTAAAAAAACAACAAACAGAAAGATTTTTTTTCCTTTCTTCTTTGCCATGGATAGCATTAGTAACAGAATGGAGGAATTTCTCCATTAACACAAAATCTACACCCATTAGATTATGCATATCTTGGGATTTATGTTTATTTATATGGAATTCATCAATCTCTAATTCAGCCGCAATTGCATATATCAACCTCAAACGTGAAATATTTTCAATAATAATTTCGACACTTTTTGTATCATTCTTATTGTATTTTCGGATTATCAGACACCTAAATGCCTCCAAAAGAATTGCAATACTCATCTTCTTGAATAAAAAAAAATCTTTTTTTTTTTTTGCAAGAGATGATAAATCAGTGATTAGATTGTTTGTGATTTCTATTTCTTGATTGATTTTTTTGTCTATGTATTGTTGTTTTTAAAATTTGAAATGGTATAGCTGTTACACAAATTAAGGGATGTAGTAATCCATCATTAATGTTGTTGATTTAATTGCGTGCTAAATAGAAGAAAGATCAGTTAATTTCTTATTAAAACACCATAATTAGATTTTCATATACATAGGGTGTTATGTATATAACGACTGAATTATGTATATTAATCGAGAGAGAAGAAATTAATTAAGAAGATGGGAGAGAAGATAAATATGTTTAATATGGTTGGGATTTATGTTATTTATACATCTTTTTTTGTGTATGTGCAAATATAAATTGAATCGACTATCATGAGAAAAGAAAACGACAAAGACTATATACCATTCTTTTAATTTATTTGTTTTACTTTCCTTTTTAGTTTATATCAGAATACTCCTCATTCTTTTTCTTTTTTTTTTGACAACTCTTCAATTTTACCTTTTCAACATGGTTATTACCACAAAATTAAATTAAGACACTCTGATGCATTTTACACGGGGTAAATTTCAAGATGCTCAGAATCTTGTTTGCAAATTGGCTTCTGTAATCAAGGGTGTTCACTAATATCAATTCTTAACTCTTTATGAACTAGTAAAACGTAGTCAGGTATTCATCTCCTTAATTCTTGGGTACTTCATATACAAGGTTAAAATATTATTTTTTGACGAGATAGATAGTCAAAATGTTTGGAAGGAAGGAACTCGAAGTGAAAAGCATCGCCTTGTGCAAGGCAACAATAATTGATTTTCTATATGGTAGATTTAATAAAAGGATCTAGACTTATTTCCAGTATTAAATTGGACCACATTTGAAAGTGAAAGGCAACATGTTTGTTGAAAGTGTCATTATATAAAATAAAGGGAAAGAGTCAAATTTATCGTCTATTTTGAAAAAAAATTTGACTAAATATATCTTTCGTCATACTTTGAAACTAAATTTAGGAGATTTTTAAAAAAATAACAGTATTTTGCTATAAAACTCACCTTTCATAGCCACATTTTATATAATTACCATTTATAGCCGTTGTATTCGATTTATGCCCGCTGTATTTGGTTTTACAGATAGTATGTATTCATATAAAATATGAATATAGTCCCTATTTAGTCGCGCCAAAAATGGAATTCAATATTTTTAAAAAGAAAAAAATCTCAATCACGCTTATCTCGTTGAACTGAATATTTTCTTGCCTAACACTACCATTATCTTTTTTTATATTTTTTTTATTTTTTGTGTTTTTTCGTTTTTGTCTTCTTTTTCTATTTTTCCAACTTTTATTTTTTTCGTTTCTTTTTCCTACTTTTTTTTTTTTTTTCGTTTCTTTCTTCTTCTTTTTTCTCTTTAATCTCTAACTTCTATTTCTCTTTCTTTTTTTATTTTTTTTTATTTTGTACTTATTTTCTTTATTATTTTTTTTTGTTCTATTTTATATTTTTTGTATTTTCGAAAAATATGACTAGTCGAGCACAAGTCATGGATGATAACGTGAATACCACAATTATTTATCGTATTTGTAGTCACACCGCCATTTATATTCTTGTATTTATTGATACAACTGTATTTGTATTTGTATTTTAAAGTTCACACTTGTATTTATATTTTACAGTTTGCATTTGTATTTGTATTTAATAGTTCGCACTTGTATTTGTATTTGTTAGTTTGCCCCATCATTTATATTTTATATAATTCACACTTGTATATGAAAGAACTATTTTGTATTTGTATTTTATAATTGATTGCATATTATATAGGATTGTATTTATATTATGGTTTTATTGTGTTTGTATATTTAGATTATATTTGGATTATACTTGTATTTGTATTCTATTTTCTTCATTACCTTTTTATTTTTAAGAAATTATTTTGTATTTGTATTTGTAAGTTGATTGCATATACAATTTATCATTTGTATTTGTATACAAACAAGTAAGTGCATTAATTGTATTTTCGTGATTCTAAAATATATAAATATGTAATGTATCATTTGATACAAATGTACCGTTTTGTATTTGTATATCAAAATTATCATTCATATTTGTAAATAAAAAAATATCACTTGATACAAATGCAATGACAAACAAATGAAACAAATGATTTTACAAAGGGGATCTTTCAAAAATAGCAGCATTTTGCTATAAAACTCACCTTCCATAGCCACATTTTACATAATTACCATTTATAGCCGTTGTATTCGATTTATGTCTGTTGTATTCAATTTTACAGATAGTATGTATTCATATAAAATCTGAATACAGTCCCTATTTAGTCACATAAAAAATAAAATTCAATATTTTTAAAAAGAAAAAAATCTCAATCACGCTTATCTTGTTGAACTGAATATTTTCTTGCCTAACACTACCATTATCTTTTTTTATATTTTTTATTTTTTGTGTGTTTTCCCGTTTTTCTTCTTCGTTTTTCTATTTTTTTCTACTTTTATTTTTTTCGTTTCGTTTCGTTTCTTTTTTTTTTGTTTTGTTTTTCTCTCTCTTTAATCTCTAACTGCTATTTCTCTTTCTTCTTTTCTTTTCTTCTTTGATTTTTTTTTATTTTCATTTTTGTACTTATTTTCTTTATTATTTTTTTTATTCTATTTTATATTTTTTGTATTTTTGAATAATATGACTAGTCGATCACAAGTCATGGATGATAACGTAAATACCACAATTATTTATCGTATTTGTGGTCACACCGTCAATTATATTTTTGTATTTATTGATACAATTGTATTTGTATTTGTATTTTAAAGTTTGCACTTGTATTTATATTTTATAGTCCGCATTTGTATTTGTATTTAATAGTTTGCACTTGTATTTGTATTTGTTAGTTTGCACCATCATTTATATTTTATAAAATTCACACTTGTATTTTAAAAAACTATTATGTATTTGTATTTTATAATTGATTGCATATTATATTGGATTATATTTATATTATGATTTTATTGTTTTTGTATATTTAGATTATATTTGTTTTTGTATTCTATTTTCTTCATTACCTTTTTATTTTTAAGAAATTATTTTGTATTTGTATTTGTAAGTTGATTGCATATTGTATATGGTCGTGACTATGTACAATTTATCATTTGTATTTGTATACAAACAAGTAAGTGCATTAATTGTATTTTCTTGATTCTAAAATACATAAATATGTAATGTATCATTTGATACAAATGTACCATTTTGTATTTGTATATCAAAATTATCATTCATATTTGTAAATAAACTAATATCACTTGATACAAATACAATGACAAACAAATGAAATAAATGACTTTACAAATATAAATATAATATGTATTTGTATATATTGTATTTGTATAAAAATTTGAGTTGTATTTATTCGTATCAATAAATACAACTCGTATCAATAAATACAAATAAGTATTTGTGAAAAGAAAATCAATCGTCCCTTTTCAATAATTAAAAAATACAAATGACAGTTCACACTTGTATTTATATGTTATAGATCGTATTTGTATTTGTATTTTATAGTTCAAACTTGTATTTATATGTTATAGTTCACATTTATATTTGTATTTTATAGTTCGCACTTGTATTTGTGTTTGCTAGTTCGCACAAATGAAAAGGAGAAAAATTGAAAAGAAAAAAAAGAAGGAGGAAAAATGAGAGAAAAAGGAGGAGGAAAAAATACAAAAAAAAAGGAGAGTAATGGAAAATAAGAAAAAAAAATGCAAAAAAAAAAGGAGAAAAAATAAAAAGAAAAAAATGAAGGAGAAAAATAAAAATGAATACAAAATAAAAAGAAAAAGGTGAAAAAGAAAAAATAAAGAGAAAGCAACAAAGAAAAAGGAAAAGAAAAACTGAAAAAGTAAAAAAAAATAAAGAGAGAATAATAGAAAATAGAAAAAGAGAGAAAATACATGAGAAAAGTTATGAATTGCAATTAGGAATAATTAATAGGCAAGAGGGACTATGAATTGTAATTAATTGAAAATTAGGCTTTAAGTGGCGATAAAAGCTCAATAGTGGCTAATTCGGGTAATTTTTCCTTAAATTTATGCTCGCTGACATACTTTGAAGTTAAATTTACCCTTTTACTTTGGAAAATTGTCTAAATATACTCTTCCTCATACTTTGAAGTTAAATTTACTCTCGTTGATGTCATACTTTGGGGTCATATTTAACCTCATTGTTAAGAAACTTTTCACATGTACCATTTCTTTAATAGAAAAACTCAAATCAATGTTAAATTGCCCATTTTTTTTACAATAAATCACACTCTAATATAATCTGCTCGATCCAACCTACAAAAAATATACAGAAATATATACCTCTCACTCAGTTCAGTTGGTCGAATTTTTCCAACAAACAAAAATACATTTTTTCAACGTGCAATGCTGGTAGGTTGTATATAAATGAACAAAAAAATAAAACGGAATGAGATAACGTAGAAGTATGGAACTAAAAAAAATGTCTTTACAAACTCTACTCTTGTTCAGTTATGTTCAAAATTTGATATGCAATTCTATGTGCATCTAAATTCTAGAACCAGTGGATAGGCTTTCTGACCAAATGACATGATGAAAGTTTTGCGTAGATCTAAATTGCATACAAAGACATATGAATGAAAAGATGTCACGATTGACACATAGGGAGACCTTTTAACTCAATCATCTAGAGAAATATCCAGTGCGCATAATCTATTGCATTTGATCGTCAAGTGTCATTTTTCATGAGCTCTGCACTGGTGCAGATTGATGAACTGAGAGAGGGGTATATTTTCTTGTGTTTTCACTAAAGCAGATCAATTTTTCATGAGTTATACACTGATAAGTATCCAATGACTTAATACCGCTGAAAATTTTTGACCAACAGAACTGAAGGGAGCATATTTGATAAAACTTCATATATAGAAAACTTAGACCCCTCCTGACTAATTTCATGGTCTAAGTTTTTCTAATTATATTATATAGAAATCAGTTAGTAACCAAATGTATTTAGGTCTATTTATACAAATATAATTAATTGAAAAGAAAAGAAAAAATAATTAATGCCCATTATTATTTCCAACTCCCCCAATATTCTCCTTCTGTAATTAATCATTTAATCTCATATATAACAGAAACCACTGATTATTCTCCTTCCATACTTGATCGTTTACTCTTCTTTCATACTTGATCGTTTATTCTCCTACCATAATTGATCATTTTTTAGTACAAATGTATACAAAATAATTATACTTTATACAACTAAATTTTAACTAAATGTATATGTACAATTATATATACAAACACATTAGAATTTTATAACTCTAATGTATAATATACATACATATGTCTATCAACGCTATCTTGTATAAATATGTAATATTATACATATACAATTAAACAAATAAACACATACATATGAGACAAATACATTTGTATAGCATATGCATACTACGTATTGAATAAAATATACATATGTATATCAACACTATATTGTATAAACGTATAATCTTATACATATACAATTAAAATATTGGACATTGGTACATTAAGATCCTAGTGTGTTGATGCTCATTCAAATATGCACTACACCATTTTAGGAAAAATTCTCTCAAATATATCTAAACTTTGACAAAATTTGTTGTAACACGTCTGAAATTTGTGAGGGTTCTATGACCCCCTAGAATTTTGTGGGAGTCTTATGACCTCCTACACTATTTATTAGCGAAATTTATTAACATTTATTTGCACTATTTTTTTAAATTTTTTTTTAGCATTTTTTAATTTTTTATTAACTTATAAATGTCACTAAGATACACTAATAAATAATTCAGGGGGTCATAGGATCCCCACAAAATTCAGGTGTGTTACAACAAATTTCACTAAAGTTTGGATACATATTGAACATTTTTTTCTATATAAAAATTTAGTGTATGTGTATATACATAGTTATATGCATATGTATATACACATATACAGATATGCATATGTATATGCATTTGTATATATACACAAACATAGAATAAATGTATATACATATGTATATGCATAATATATATATGAACCAACAGATAACAACCATATATGTGTGTGCACATGCGCACACATACCGACATAACAAACTTGTATACATATATACACCACAAAACATACATGCAATACATTCATATGTATATAAAAATATACAAATGAAAAAAATATACAATGCATACCCATATACAAAAATATACACAAATCAAACTGAATACAGTTAAATCAACTATATACAATTATTAAATTCACTAAATTTGGATCAAATACGCAATTATAAAAATAATTCATCAAGATTCATTATGTTAAATTGACAAATATATAATTCGATTTTCAAATTATACATTTTTTCTATGAAAATTTCATAAAATTGAGATAAAGTAGAAACATTACGTCTAAGGTTAAGAAATGCTTGAATTAATTAAGGTTTGTCTCAAACATTTAATTGAATATAAGGTCAGAAAATTGAGATGACTTCGCGTGAACTCCACCACTATCTCCCTCAACCAGTAACCGCTCTTCTCTCCATCTCTGCCCCATCGGTCATTCTGGTTGGACTAATTGAGTGGTGATAAGTGGTGGCTCTGACAGCGGCATAGTACCGGTGGCAACGAAAACCGTTAGTTTTTTCATCTTATTTATTGGAGTAGAAGTGTGCTATCTTATTCTTGAAATCCCAACATATAAAGTATAAAAAAGATTCAACCTTTTTTAATTATCCAAAAAAAAAAGATCTAAAAATTGAAATCCATGAAAATTGGTGTTGAAATATTGAAGCTTTGTGAGAAAATGCAGCAGAAACAATTGAGTAGAGTGAAGAAAAGTTAATGATGAAAACCCGCGAGAGAGAGTAATGATTATATACTTAATGTAGATTATTTGTATACGAGGGCCCACATAAAAAACAGTTATAAAACTAACAATAACCGTGTCACATAATTATTTTAAACCTTAACCATGTCAGGTAATTAAGGGCTTGTTTTATCTGTAGAATGTAATTTTTTCTATTTATTTGTGTCGTTTTTGTGGCTCAAGTCTAGTCGGCCGAATTAGATTAGAGTGTTTTATTTTAAAAAATGGGGCGCTTAATGTTGATTTGAACTTTTCTATTAAAGGAAGGGTACATGTGAAAATAATGAGGTAAATTTGACCTCACAGTACGACATCGAGAGTAAATTTGGCCCCAAAATATGACGAACGGTATATTTAGACAATTTTTCAAAGTGGAGAAATAAAGTTTGGGTCAAAGTATGACAACAGGGGTAAATTTGATCCCAAAGTATGACGAAGTATATATTTAGCCAATTTTTCAAAATACATGGATCAAATTTATCCTTTTCCCTGAAATAAATTTTATAAGAAGCATTTTCAAAATAGATCCAATTTGATATTTTAATGACTACTTCTCTGAAGTTTTGAAAGATTGATCCTTCCACAATATAATTATCAGTGTATCACATGTCGAATTGTTGGTTGATCAGCAATACATCTCTCAGTCTTGAGTCCAGGGTCTAGCGGAAATAACCTTGCTACCTCTCATTCGAGGTAGTTGTACAAACTGCATATACACTACTCTTTTATGATCTCACTTTGTGGGAATACACTGAATATGTTATTATTGTTGCAATGCATTTCTCTGTCATACTTTCTGACCCCAATACAATATATCACCCTATTATTTTTACTTTCAAACACATAAGAGAGCAAAAGAAATTATTGCATAGGAAGTATTAAGCATCTCCAGCCAAAAGTATGGAAGTAGCAGAGGGCCAAAAAAAAAAATGTAACAAGCTTCTTTGTTGATTTTCTTGGATTAGAATTGGAGAAAACTAAGCATATTATTATCATTTAGTATCTCAACAAGTTGTCTATCAAGGTAGTAAAGAATTGTATTTCTCAACAATCAACAATCAACAAGCAAAATCAAACAATGAATTTGGTTGGCAATACAAAAAAATGCCATAAATCCCAAAGTACACCAGTTACCCTATTAGAAGTGCATTGTTATTTTATGTATTAGAAGAGATTCAATTAATTATGAACAAAATACTCTTACAATTTTGTAACTAATATTGAATGTACAATTAATTATTTCTGAAGACTAAAAATGTTATTCAGCTCTTGATGGGTACGATTTAGTAGTTCAACTTTGCATTTTGGAGTTTTCCACTTTTAATATATTAGTAAAGTATGATGATTAGTGAATAACACACGCACATATATATATATATATAATAGTAACAAAATCTGAGCAAAATCTAATAGGTTCACATGAGCTATATTAACCAACGGTATAAATAAAATTTTCTATTATAACTCAAAACATATATCTCAGAGTTGGCTCTAATTATCACTACAAAAGCAAATAGCAGACGAACAAAGTCCCTCACCATTACATAAGATTTTACATTCACTGTCAGACTAAAAATAACCATCTGTCCCTATTACATTCTGACACAAACAAAATCCATCAACAGTACAAATTAAGGTTGAATGTCTGCAACGTGCAGGATTACAATCTGCTGCAGTTTGACACTTTCGTTATTGTCCCAACACCATACGAGATGGTGAATGTATATGAGACCAAAAGAAATATTAAGATCAACAATTAAATTCATGTTACTAATCACTATTATTATATTAATAAAAAACATTCAATCTATTATAACCGATATATTGCTAATAAAATAATTCAAATAAATAAATGGAATTAGAATTTCATGCTAAAAGACGCAACTAGAGGTAGATCAAGAGGGGCGAAAGAAGTGACAGATTTAGGATTTTTATTAAGTGGGTTTATGTCACGACCCAAAAATGAGGGTCATGATGACACTTGTCGCGGCGTACCTTGACAAGTAAGCCTATCACCCAAACTGATACAAAAAGAGAAAAAAAGACAGAAATATGCCAAGGTAAGACTTCTATCTATTTCGTTAATTATCCAGTCTTTTTCGTCTATGAATAATTCTATGTCTAAATTATATTCTAAACTATCTTTTAATTCTAGTTGTTTTATGGTTTTATATATATCCAAATTAATCTTTCTTTTAATTGTTCTCTTCCTTTTCTAAGCTGGTTTCTATAATTAATTTCTTCGTGTAACCAACTTTGTTTTTCTAGGTAGTAATAGTGATTGTCATCACTTAAGTATATTTCTCCTAACTCGTCTTCTATCTGATTTATATCTAACTCTTCATCTTCAATGTTAAATATTTTTTCCCATATTATTTTCTTTACGTCTATAATTTCTATATCTCTAAGTATGTATAAAACTAGTACTTCAAAATTATTTGTCATTTAGGTGGGTTAATTAAATGCTTTTTCATAATTTTCTTTAGTTGTTTGTTTTAATCTTATTAATTCCTCTATATTTTCATTAAGATATTCTATATATTTTATATCTTTGGTTCTCATATATTCTTCTAAATTTGTTTTCATTAGGTTTTCTATTAATTGTATATTTTTCATATCCATTTTCCAATATTCTAAATATACGTAATTTATCATGGTTGATGTGTAGGTTTAGTATGTAAGTATTTATAAGAGTAGTTACGTAGGTGAGGTATGTAATTTATTCTAGTCATAAAATATTTATCAAATATTTTTTTCAATATGATTTTTCTTATATCTACAATTTCTATATCCTTAAGTATATACAAAACAAGTATTTTAAATTTATATACCATTTCGTCAGATAAATAAGTATTCATTTTTCATATGATGCTTTTTCAAAATATTCCCTTCAATCATACACATAACAAAATATGATCATTTTAGATTACTATATACTAGATTATTCTTAAATAACATATTCTTCGGTCACTATTAGCATGGTAATCTAGATACTTTTCCCTTAAACAACGCCTCTACTCTGGCTACTCCCCTATCACGGCTTTCTTGCCTCACCGGTTTCACCTTTAGGATGACATAGTTCTTAGGGATTTTTCTCCTTTTTCACTTTGCTAATAAACTTCTTAACATGCTATTTTTCGAATAATTCTATTATAAAGTAACTAACATGAACCTATTTTATCATATCATGATTGTTAGAAATTTATGAATTTAGCTATTCATAATCATAAATAAATATACTTGTTCTGGTAGGTTTGATAATTCTGGGCTTTGTTCATCCATAGCTTTTGCTTAGAAATATATCTGCTTTTTATTAAATATTCAAAAGTTTTTTGTTTACAAAGAAGGAGGTTTGCTTCAACACATGAAGACTTGCCTCTAACTGAGCAAATTCTCTGCTATTTATAACCTAAGAATGAAAATGCGTATACTATTTTACTTTACACCTGTCCTAATATAACTTTACACGTTTTCTATATACATTTGTCCTAAAAAAGCCAATAATGGCAAGTGCTAAAAGCTAATAAATGAATAAAAAAAAAGTCAAAAAGTCTACCCTAGAAATAGTAAAGCTATTAAATGTTTACATGATTCACGTATCTTATTTTTCACAAAGTTAGCTTTTTCTCCATATGTCACTTTCTTCCTTTAATATTCTTGTCTCCTTGTCTTTCTATTATTGCTCCGTTGATTTTTATCTTCTAGCTGGCGTCCTTATCTTCTTGGTTGGATTTTTCTTTTATTCTAGCTGGACTTCTGGGATAATATTATCTCCTTCATTACATCTCGAATATTGATGGTCTGGATATTTGTGTCCAATTATCTTGCAATATCTTGTTAATAATCCGTCTGAAATAAATCCTTTCCTAATTGCTCTTGCAGTAGATTATTTTTCTGGGTTAAGTAACGTCATTATCCATTGTCTATTATCTTCCATATCTGTTTGTCGTAGCTCTCTTGAATTTGAATAAATCATTTGATGGTCTCTTGAATAATAGCTCCATATTGGGTTTCCATTGATGTAATTATTTGCTAATTCTTGAATAATTGTAGCTAGTCCAATAAGTCATTTATTTGCATAAAAATTAGGTATCTCGATTTTGGGTATCTCTGGCTGCTGTACAATATCTTCCGGTATAATCATATCTCTGGTTAATCCTATTTTTACAACTTGTATAACTGGTTTGATCTCGTCGTATAATATCTCTGCTGGTGCAATATAAAACTTTATATAAAATAGATTTTCTTTGGTTACTCTTTTATAGGTGGTGAATACTTTATGTAATTCTTCTATAGCTGTTAGTTCTTCTCCATCTTGGGTATTTATGGTATTTAATAATCCATAGTCGAAACGTGTTTTTATTAAGCTTGGATTGGTTTTGGGTAGTGCGATTAGCTTGTTGTAACCTTACAATTTTTGGGTTATATAGTTTGTGTTTGGTTCTTGGATATTTGTAGCTCTGGGGTTAAGGTTTAGAAAAGTTTGTACTTTGTAGATATTTTTTATATATCCTCGGGCTATATGGTTATAAGCTTTTTTATCTTGGTTCAAACTATCTCGATATGTGGTAATTTGTGGGGGTATGTACAAGGGGTCTTTTTGTGCTTTTGGTATAGATGGTTTTTCAAATATCTTATTCATGTTCATGTTCTGGTATCTTTGTCCACTAATTCCTTTGCTTGTACCTGCAATTGTAGATTGATAAACGTTATGGGTTTTATGGAGTGTCCCAACGTCTCCTTTTAGCTCTGAAATTTTAATGTCTTCCAATCGACATAGCTCTGGAATTTTAATCTCTTTCGATCGACATAGCTCTACATACAACTGAGTTAGCTGATTTGTAGCTTCAGATTTCAGTTTAACTTCATTAGTCTTTAGCTTTTCTATTTCATTACCCATAGTGTCCATTTTCATTGAAAGCGTAGTTAGGGTTTTGAGTATCTTTTCTAAAGCATCATCTTCTATTATATCAGTCTGTGTAGCTTTGTCTTGATATGTAATCTACAATTTTGTTAGTACTAATTACTTCAATTGTAAATGTAAAATTTAATATAGTTAATACTAGTCTCCGAATCTCTTTCGTTGTAACTGAATTTTGTATTTTCTTTGTTAACCACCATCGTACCTGTGTATTATCTGTTCGTACAATAAATTTTTTATACACAATATATGGCTCAAATGCTAATAAACATTTATATAATGAACATAATTCTTTTCTATTTATTTCCCATTTTATTTCTGTTTCATTAAATGTACCTGAGTAGTATCTGCAATGATGTTCTAATTTTTCATTTTCGTACCTATATTTAAGTACTCCTCCATAACTATATTCACTTGCATCTACTTCTACTATATATATAAATTTTTTATCTTCGTCTGGGAATTGTAATTTTGGTAATTCTTTACAAAGTATTTTTATTTTCTGGACTTGTTTTTTATCTTCTTCGTTGTAATTATATTCTACGTCCTTTTTTAGTTTTTTTCTATAAAGGCTTTAGGTTTTCTGCTAATTTTGGTATATATTCTCTTACTTGGTTTACTAATCCTAAAAATGATTGTAATTTCTTTTTTGTATCTAATTCTTCTTTTGAATTTATTATTTTTTGTACTATATGTTGTTGCATTTTTACTCCACTTTTATCTATTTGTATTTCTAAAAAATCTATTTGGTTTTTCATAATTTCGACTTTCTTTTCACTTAAACTTATTCCCGATTTTTCTATTATATCTGTAAATTGTTCTAATAATTTTAAATGTTCCTCTTTAGTTTTTGTATATAGTAGTATATCATCTATGTGTACTATACAATTAGGTAATTGTTTAAAATAGCTATCCATAAAATGTTGATATCTACCTGGTGAATTTTTATATCCAAATGGTAATACGTTCCATTCATAAAATCCTTGCGGTACCGTAAATGCGGTTAATTCCTTAGATTCTTCTTCTAACTTTAAGTGGTAAAATTCTGATTTACAGTCAAATTTACTAAAATAGTTATATCCTTGTATTTGTCTTATTTTTAATATCTTATTTGGTATTGGATAATTATATGTCATAGTTTTTGCATTTAAATTTCTATAATCAATAACCATTCTACTTTTACCTCTTTTTTGTTCACTATGTTTATTTACTATAAATACTGGACTATTGTGTTTACTATTACTTTTTTATATATACTATTTTTCTAATAATTCATCTATATGCATTTTAAATTCTTTTAAATCGTCAAAATTATATGTTAATGATTTTTGAGTTATTATGCTATTTTTATCTATTAATTCAATTTTTATAATAGTTTTATGTTTTTTCCATCCTCTTAATGGATCTTCACTATATAATTGTTTTAATTTTTTCTTTATTATTTCTACCTTATCTATTGAAAATATAGTTATTTCTTTTTTATTTATCGAAAATACAACTAGTTCTACTGTGTCTTCTGTATTTTTTATATTTTCTAAGTTTTGTGTAATTTTTTCACTTCCTTCTATCCAATCAGTTTTCTTTCTTATTTTATTAGTAACTCTTTTTGCTCTTACTTTCTGTTTACATGGTGTTGTAAACCACCAATCTGTTTTAGTTATTATATGTGGCTATAATTTATCTAAAAATGACATTCCTAAAAGCATATCTTTTGATGTTAGTTCATAATTATAGATTTCTTCTATTGTTATTATTTTATCTCATATCTGTATTTTTGCATTTTTAGCTTTATATGTAATTAAGCTTTCTTCATTATTAAATCCTTTGATGACTATTGGTGTTTTTAATTTATCCCATTTACTTTCTGGTAAACAGTTGTATCTACATAAGTATGCTTCTACTCCTATATCTATCATAGGTGTATAATACCTATTATAATATACTTCTACTATTATTTTTACAAGTACATATATTTTCATATCATGTTAAAGTTCTTTTTATGAATAATCTTTCTTTATTATATGTTATAGATAATTGTGTATGTTCTATATTGTATGGTTTTACTTGTTCTAACCATTTTATTCCTAATATTATATCTGCTTTTTGCATTTCTTCCTTTATTTCAAATTCTATTTTTATTTTTCTGACTCCTATTATTATTTCTTTTTTTGTCGTATCTTTAATGTTTATTAGGCTCCTTGGTAGATCTGGGCATATATCACTATTAGATTTTATTTCTTCACTTTTTACTAGATATTTTTCTATATAATTTTCTTCTTGTTCTGTGTTTAAGAGTATTAAATATTCTTTTTCATTTATTATTCCTGTTATATAATATTGATTTAAACTAACTGTTGAAGTTGTTTAATAACTTGTTCTTTTTTTATGAGCTTGATGATTCTGTTTTTTCACGAGCTATTCTTTTTGTTGTACTTATTCTATCATTTATTATTTCTAAATCTTTTTCTATATTTATGTCTTTGTAACTGTAATCATTATTATCAATTATTTTTACAAATTGTTCAAAAGGACTTTCTATTTGTATTTTATTAATTTTATTTTTTCTTGTTATTTTATGTTTTGTTGTTAATACATATAGATTTTTACATCTTGCTGTAAATATTTTACTTCCTGGGGTTAGTTCTATTCCTGATATTTTCCAATATAATACTAATGATTTATCTATATTTTTATCTGTTATTGCTACTGAATAATTCACACTTATTATAAATTAAAATTTTTGGTATATTAAATTTCCTTTTATGACTGTTATTATACCTTTTTTCTATAGGTTTTATAATTCTATCATCTGCTAAATATAATTCTATTGGTGTATCTATTCCTTCTCTAAAACATGCCTTTATTAATATCTCTGTTCCTCCAAGGTGTATATATTTTATTGGGTCTTTACTTTTTATATCATTTATTTCCTTATTAATTATTCTTTTTGTTACTAGTGGTATACTAGCTCTTCCTTTTGCATATCTACAATCTATTACATGTTCTTTTTGTCTTACTACGTAATATTCTTCTTTTTTTCTACTAAATATATTTCTTATTGTTGGTATTTTAAATATTTTTTCTACACTTAAGTCTAACTCTTTTCCTTTTATTTCGTCAAATATATTACTGTCAAATATTATTTTTTGATCTATTCCTTCTTCATTTAAATATTCTTCCTTTGTTATTATTTTTATATCTTCTTCAGTTATTTGGTTCATTTTTATATCTTCTTCAGTCATTTGATTCATCTAATTCACTATCTATTTCATTATCTGTTTCATTCTCCGAAATTTCATATATACTATCTTCACTTTATAATTCATAATCTATATAATCTATCTGCATATATTCTGTATTTTCTATTTTTATTTCTAATATTTGTTTATTTTTTGGGATTTTAGGTAATTTACAATCTCTAGCTAAATATCCTAGTTTTCCACAATTATAACAAGTCCATTCTTTTATAGATTTCTTTTTTCTATATGGTCTTTTATGTTTATAATTTTTTACATAATATCTTTTTCTTGGTTTCTTATATTTATATTTTGATTTTTCGTACTTCTTATATTTCTTATGTCTTTTTCTTTTCTTATAATATCTTTCTTCACATCCAAATTGAGGTGCTATTTTATCTTTGCAACATGCTAAATTTCTTATTAATGGTTTTCTATTTTTATTTCTTCTCTATATTTTTCACATAGATTTCTATACCATTGTTGTAAAAAATTTATTCTTGCTCCTAAGGTATCTACTATTTTTCTTTTTATTATTTTTGAACTAAATGGTTCAGGTAATTTACTAAAATATAATCTTCTTATTTCTTTACTTTCTTCTATATTATATGTTCCTTTATAATAATATTCTTTAAATGCGCACGTATACTCATCTATATAGCACATATTACATATTGTTAGTTTTAACATTAAATTTCTATTTATATCTTTTTCTTCATTTTGCTCTTCTTCTTCTGTTGTCATACTGCTAAATTCGTCTCTTATAGCTATTTCATATTTTTTCAATATTTCTATTGGTGATATTTTAGTAGTTGTTGATGTTCCTTCTGTTTTATTATCAGACCTTAATACTTTTTTACTTGCTTCGGCTAGGTTTAAAAACCATAATTTTACTGTTCCTATTAATGTCTTTTCTATATATTCTGGTGTCTTTGTTGTATCTATTTTATTATCTAATAATTGTTTTGACATGTATCTTACCCATAGTTGTATTATTTTATTCGTGTCTATTACACAGTCTAAATCTAAAAAGTTGTAATTAATTATTTATTTTGGTGTCCATTTATTATATTCATCCTTTGGATTATATCTTTGAAACTTATTTTTGTAATTATATGTTGATTTTTTTATTTCTGATGCACTAGGTATTATATTTTTATCTAGGGTATTTACTTTTGTATTTATTAGTTCTAGATTTTCTTTATTAATTACTTCTTGTTTTTCATTAATTTCTAGTTTTCCTATGTTTTCTAGAATTTCTGTATATGTTTCACTATCTTCCGAATCATACTTATCTGTTTCTTCAACATTTATTGTATTTATTTCTAATTCACTGATTTCTGGTTCTTTATTTTTTATTTCTAATTTTTCTTTAAATTAATTTATTTCATTTAATAATTTTTGTTCTTTATATTTTTCTTCTTTTTCTTTCTGTCTCTTTTCATATAAATCTTTTAGCATTTGTAGTTCTTTTTCTAATTCAACAATCCTACTATTTTTAGTTTCTTCTATTTTTCGTATTTCTTCTGTGGTTTGTTGTTTTATTTTATCTATTTCCTTTTTTCTGTCTATCTCTTCGTTTTCTCTTTCTATTCTTACCATGGCTGCCAACTTATCTTCTAATTTTAATTCTTCTTTTTCTAACATTAAATATAAATGTTCACCTATTTTCTTATATCTCCTTCCTAAATTAGAGAATACTATTTTTATTTTTAATCCTTCGTGATTTTCATATGTTTTTTCATCTATTATAAATTCTTCTTTGTTCATTTTATTTAAATGTATATAGGTTATGTTGATATATATATTCTAGACTATCTATTATTGATTCTAAATTTGACATTTCTTTCTTTTGTGCATTTATTGAGTTTTTACTAACTCCGGCAATTATGTTATACTATAGTTTTTCTATCTTTATTTTTAATTCTTGACGTTTTTCAGATATTATTTATTTTAATTCTTTATATTTTTGTAATTTCTGTACGTTATTCATCTAAACAATATTTATAATATTTTGGTGGATATCTAAATCTAATTTTATCATAATTAATAAATTAATCAAATAAATCCAAATATATGAAGCCGAACCATATAAGTAATCATAACAATGAGAAAGGAACTTATCCAAAATACCAATCATGCCCAAAACCAGGTGTCAATGGTTAAGAACTACTAATACAATTTAAGAGTCAAATACATCGAAAAAATAACCACAAATAAATAATATCTGCCTCCGAATACTAATAAATACATAACTATTGTAGAAATATAGAGGTGAACTTCAGACGCATGAATGTCCAACCGCTACCTTGGAAGCTCCAATAATCACCCGAGTCAATCAAGGAGAGGGGCACTTGAGCTAGGACCTACACCGAAAGGGCGCAGTAGGCATGAGTGCAGTCCACTTGTACTCAGCATGAGTGCAGTCCACTTGTACTCAGTAGATATCATAGGCTGACCAAGCAAAGTAATAAATAAAACATACAAAATATACACTAAGGGCACGTCACCTGCAATCAAAAAATATCCCACACTGGTAACCCACACCGCTTGCACTAACAGTTCTAATATATCTCACATATATTGCAACATAACACCAAGATAGAACAAAAATACGTATTATATCACAAATAAGAAGAACAAGGGGGGACATACATATACAAGATTATCAAATACAAGTAAAAGAATATACGATAAATACATAGATGACAAGTCAATATAGCAATACAATACAACATAACACAATAAAGTAAGTGCAATGTATATGATAATGATGATGATGCACAAGGTCGTCGCACAATCCTCGTATACACCTACGGAGAAAAGCCTCCTAACGCAGGACCCATGGGGGGTTCGTCAACCCGTATCCACATATCTCATATCTCCTTTTCGGCACATCCGTTGGAAAGGGTTTTATAACGTGTTACAATATTTTCTCCCCGAGACATCCCGCGAGAGGATTTTAAAAAGATGTTGTCAGTGTTTCTCAGATGTTGCCACAGTGGTAAAAATATTTGATGAATGAGTATAATATGAGGATGTAATGCTCACAACCAATCACAACGAGTATTTTCACAACCAACCATAATGATATATTTCGACAACCATGTGAGCCAATATCCACTCATTATTTCAGTTTCATCCACGAATTTTTACATGTCTCATATGTCAATAAAGTATGATTATAATCACAATACATCAATGGTACCATATTAAGCATCTTAACAATACAATACAATTATTCACATATATTCAAGGCTATTAATACCATATAGGACCCCACACGGTCACACATATCACATAATAACTCAATTTCAAAAATTACATCACATATAGGACCCTATACAGGCACAACACATAAATAACCATTTTTCATGATTAGTTCCTATCCTTAACATGCATTTTGTATCATCATTTACTATCCAGCCCAGTCTGAAAGAGTTAAGCCACAACCTACCTCAAAAGTTGAAACTGGTCCGCTACACTTCGAACCCATGACTTTACTTTTCACGAACAATCTCAAACTCCACTAAAAACATTAAATATAAAATCTACGCGTCAAAACAAAACCAACGACACCCATATTGACTACTTTTGGTTCGGGGTCAAAACAGACCCCCTAAATGGGTTTCCAAAAAAGAAGGAAAAAATTAAAACTTTACTTCAAAAACATGTTTCACATATTTTTAAGAACCTACAGCTGAAAACCCAAGTTAAATCGAGTAAAAATGAGGTTTAAATCGAAGAAACACCATTTTTGAGCTTTACCGGGTAAAATCTTTGAAATCCGGGTTAAAATCAAGAATCGAAGTTGTTTTGATGATTAAATTGATGAAAAACTAGTGATTATAAGATAAAAACATTATTCAAGTGAAAAGGAGTGAAATTGAAGTTTAAAATCAAGCCATAAGATTTTGGAGGTTTTGAGAAATTTATCAAGAAATTACTAAGAAAATAGTGAATTCTTACCTTAAATCCGTAATAAAACCAAGAAAAAGGTGTTAATCTAGCTTCCCAAATAATCACAAACTTTACTTTTAAGCCCCCACACCATTTTAGGGTTTAACTCTCAAGAGACAAGATAAAAAATAAGTAAAATAGGCCCAAAAACTGGTATAAATAGTGCAGATTTTCCTGCATAGTTTTTACAAAAAGGTTGTTTTTTTTGGTCCAATTCAGACTTCAACTGGGTGTTCCGAATTCGTTCAGAGTAAGATATATGCAAACGAAATATGCAACCACACTAAATTCGACATTCCGGACGCGATGACGATATCAAATTTTCAAAAATTATTGTTTTCACAAAATTGACTCCCGAAATCCGAAATTATAATTTTTCAAACCGAGGGTTGAAATGAGATTTAAAAGTCGTAAAATCATATCAAATATGCTCAAACCCTAAAATCGACATTTCGGATCTGCTGGCAAAGTCGGATTTTCCATATGAGGTCGTTTCGATCAAATGTAGGTCCCACACCCATATTTTTAATTTTTCAACTTCCGATCAATATGTCGAAATGAGCTTGGGTGCACTGAGACCCAAACCAAGGGTCTACCTAGCCTAAAATTGATATTTTGGGGCTGTTAGCATAGTCCGTTTGGCCATCTATCGTACGGATCAAAAGATATTCTTATAAGTCTAAAATAAGGCTCTCGAAGTCAACAAAAACCACAATATCGCATTAATGATACCAAAATGCATTGGAAAACATGTCAATCACTCTCACACCCCAGAAATACCATAATGCAACTATGGAGAGGGGTAAAATAGTCAAATCACACAAAATCACAAATTTCACATATTTCATCAAATTCTTAGGTCATTATATCATCCACCACTAAAAATCTCGTTCGTCCTCAAACTAAGGCAAAAGAAATACCTGAATCAACAAAGAGCTGGGGATAAGAACTATGCATATCAAACTCAACCTCCCAAGTAACCTCATCTACAGGTCGATGTCGCCACTGGACCTTAACCACATGAATCACTCTAGAGCGCAACCGCCTAATATCCCTAGCCAAAATGGAAACTGTCTCCTCAACAAAGGAAAACCGCTCATCTAACTGAACCGACTCCCAATGAATGACATGAGACTCATCAGGAATATAACAACGAAGCATAAAACATGAAAAACTGGATGAACAACTTATAGATCAGGGGGCAAAGACAATTCATAAGCCACATCACCAATAGTCTGAAGAATCTCAAATGGACCAATATACCTGGGGCTAAGCTTGCCTCTCTCTCCAAATCTCATCACACCCTTCATGGGTTAAACTCAAAGAAAAACATGATCACCAACACCAAATCTCAAGGAATAAAGTCTACGATCAACATAGCACTTCTGCCTACTCTGAGATGCTCGAAGAATATCCTAAATAATCCGGACTCTGACCAAAGAATCACGAAGCAAGTCTGTACCTTGAGGTCTCACCTCTGAAAAATCAAAACAACCCATTGGAGAGCGACAATCCCTACCATATAATGCCTCAAAAGAAGCCATATCAATACTGGAATGGTAGCAATTATTATATGCAAACTCTGCTAAAGCTAAAAGTTGCTCCCATTAGCCACCAAAATCCATCAAGCATGCATGAGCATTCTCCAAAACCTGGATAGTCCGCTCTGACTGGCCATCAGTCTATGGTGAAATGCTATGCTATGATCAACCCAAGTACCCAACTCATCCTGAAAAGTCTTCCAAAAGTTAGATGTAAACACAGAACCTCGATCTGAAATAATACACACCGACGCACCATACAGACGCACAATCTCACAAATAAAGATAGGGGATAAACTCTCAGCACTAAATGAAACCCGAATCGAAATAAAATGAGCTGACTTGGTTAATCGATCCACTATAATCCAAGCACCGTCAGAATCATGATATGTACGAGGCGAACTAGTAACAAAGTCCATGGTGATCCATTCCCACTTCCACTTGGGAATGGGTAACCTCTGAAGCAATCCACCAGGTCTTATATGCTCGGTCTCCACCTGCTGATTACATAGGCAACGAGCCATAAAATATGCCATAGCTCGCCTCATACCACCCCACCAGTAGTGTTGCCTCAAATCACAATACATCTTAGTCATACTTGGATAGATAGAATATCTGGAACAATGGGCCTCCTCTAAGATCAACCTAATCCAGTCACCCACTCTCGGCACACAAACTCAGCCCCCAATCCTTAAATCTCCATCTGAATTAAGTGAGGATTTCTTAGCCTCCCCTCTCAACACCTTATCTCGAATCAACCTCAATCCAACATCGTCAAACTGATGAGCTCGAATGTGCTCCATCAAAGAAGATCTAGCCTCCATAAATGACAAAACAAGCCCAAGTGTCAAAATATCAAGTCTAACCATCTGGTAAGCTAAAGACTGGACCTCTAAGGCCAAGGGCCTCTCTTGGGTCAAAAAATACATTGAGCTAACCATGCTAGTCGACTTTTAGCTCAAGGCATCCGCAACCACATTAGCCTTACCCGGATGGTAGAGAATAGTTAAGTCATAATCCTTAAGAAACTCAAGCCAACAGTGCTGCCTCATATGAAGATCTTGTTGGGTAAAGAGGTACTGAAGGCTACGATGATCTGAGAAGATATCACAATGGACTCCATACAAGTAGTGCCTTCACAACTTCAAAGCAAACACAAATGCGCACAACTCCAGATCATGCATAGGATAATTCCTCTCATGAGGCTTTAATTGAAGAGACACATAAGCAATCACCTTGCCCTCCTGCATCAACATAACACTTAACCTAACACCTGAAGCATCACAAAACATGGTAAAGCCCACGCCCTTTTTGGGCAAAGCCAATATAGGAGCTGAAGTTAACAAATCCTTGAGCTTTTGGAAGCTCGCCTCACAAATATTAGACCACTGGAAAAGATATCTTCTTCTGAGTCAACTTGATCAATGAAGCTGCAATGGATGAAAAAGCCTCAACAAAACGTCGATAGTAACTCGCCAAGCCAAGGAAACTCTGAATCTCAGTGGGTGAAGTAGGTATAGCCCAATCACGAACCACTGCAACCTTGGCTAGATCAATTATAATATCTTCCTTAGTCACCACATGATCCAAGAAAAAAACAGACTCCAACCAAAACTCATACTTAGTAAACTTGGCATACAACTTCTCATCCCTCAATCTCTGAAGCACAATCCGCAAATGCTCCTCATACTCAACATCACTCTTGGAATACACCAAGATTATCTATAAATACAATAATAAAGGAGTCAATACAATCTAAACAACCGGTTCATCAACTCTATGAATATGGCAGGGGCATTGGTCAACCCAAAGGACATGACCAAGAACTCATAATTACCATATCGAGTCCGAAAAGTTATCTTTGAAATATCCAAAGCTCTATTCTTCAATTGGTGATAACCGAACCTCAAATTAATCTTTGAAAACACCACAACACCCTGAAGTTGATCAAATAAATAATCGATGCGAGGAAGAGGATACTTATTCTTAGCCGTCACCTTATTCAATTGTCGATAATTAATGCACATCTACATAGATCCATCCTTTTTTCTTCACAAATAAGACAGGCGGACCCCAAGGTGAAGCACTAGATCGGATAAACACCTTATCCAATAACTACTGCAACTGATTCTTCAGTTTTTTCAACTCTACTAGGGCCATCCTATGAGAAGGAATGGAAAAGGGCTTGGTGCCCGACTCAACATCAATAATAAAATCAATATCTCAATCTGAAGGCATACTAGGCAAGTCCGTAGGGAAATATCCATAAACTCACGGACAACACGAATAAAATCCAAGGAAGAAGGCGAAACAATACTGGTGTCACGAATATGGGCCAAGTAAGATAAACATCTCTTCTCAAGCAATTTACAAGCTTGAACATAACATATAATCCTCTTAGGACTCGAATAGAGTGCACCCTTCCAAGCTATCCTTGGCACACCTGGCGAAGCTAAAGTCATAGTCTTAGCAAAACAATCTAAGACATCATGATAAGGAGCCAACCAATCCATACCCAAAATAACATCAAAATCAACCATATCTAATACAAGTAAATCTGCCAAAGTATCATGCTCGGCAAAAGTCACAACACAAAATCGGTGCACCCAATCCACCACTAAAGAATCACCTACCAAGGTAGATACACGAGTAGGAATCATAAGAGGATCACTAATAGAATCAAAACCCGAATAAAAATATATAGACACATAGGCAAAAGTTGATCTGGGATCAAATAATACAGATGAACGTCTGAAACAAATAGGGACGATATATGTGATCACAACATCTGAAGCCTCTACCTCTGGTCTGGATGGTATGGCATAATACTAACTACGACTACTGGCTGGCTAAATAGCCTCGCGACCCTCGCCACGGGCTTTACTACCTCTGCCTCTTGCACTTCTAGAATAACCCTTACCCCTCACAGCTGAAATAAGAGTAGCTCTAAACACTCTGCGAGGATAGTCCTTGGCTACATGGCCAGTCTCATCACATACATAGCAAACTCTAAACTTGCCCTGATGGCCACCCTTCTCTGCTAAACTAGAAGACCTACAAGAACCTCTAAAATCTCTACCTTGTGGAGTATGATCTCTGAATTTACCAAAATGACACACCTCTGGAACCTTAACATGATCTACAAGGAATATCCTCTGGAACCTTAACATGATCTACAAAACTCTAAAAAGAAGCCCCAAACATAATCATCTGAGACATAGCCATCTAAAGGGAGACATTTAAACCTTTCACAAACTTTTTAGTCTTCTCAAACTAGATGGAAATACTATCATAGAAATATATGGATAGGGTAGGAAAACATGCCTCATACACAGCAACTGTCATGGAGCCTTTATCCAAATGATTTGACTCATCCCGCATCCTATCCCTCAAATTATAATACATGAATCTCCATCGAAAGGCATCGGCAAACTGATCCCATGACAACTCAGGAGCATTAATAGGCCTATAACCGACAAACAATCTCCACCAATACCTCGCAACATCTCTCAACTGAGAGTAGTATAAGACACACCATTTGCACAGAAAGAGTGAAACACAACTCAGAACACAAGATATGAAAGAACTTCGCAAGATAAAGAATAAAATGAGGGAAGTTTTCTAAAGATATCCTAGAGCCTCTTGAAGAAAGATACAGACATCTACGTACCAATTCGTGAGACTCTATTAGACATCCCGTTCTTACATCATTGAGACCAATGAAACCTAGTTTCTTTGATACCAATTTGTCACGACCCAAAAACGAGGGTCATTATTTTTCCATAAATTTTGACTTTGGAGAGTCGCCATTTAATTTTTGAAAAGGAATTAAGAAACCCTTTATAAATTACTTTAAACAATCCAAAATAGAAAAATCATTTAAGTTTTGAAATTCTAGGTAAGCGGTTCCTATTAACATTTTAGGAAGGTTTTAAGGCACCTAAAATATCCTCTAACTTGTGGTTATCTGGACTGTTTGAAAACTATCTTTGACTAACTTTGAAAAAAGAAGAAGTTGTTTTTTTTGAAAAGAAAGTGATTTTAGGAAAAGATTTGTATAAAAAATAATTTTTGACCATTTAAAAGGGGATTTAACCAAGTCTAAGCAAATGAAAAGCAAAATAAGCACATAAAAGGGGAAAGGGAGAAATTAGAAGATTTAAACCGTTAGGTCTAAACCAATAAACCTATCCTAAACTAATTTGGGATTTTGACCCATCATCACCTGTCTTAATCTATATTTTTGAGCCCTTTTTGACCCACAATCTGCTTCACCTGTATTAGAATACAACCTTGGCTTTGAAGCCCCAAATAAATGAATAAATAAATGACTAAGTAAAAAGAAGACAATAATAAAAATCGAGACTTTTCAAGTCTCTTAGCAACCTCATCAATGGGTTTTGACCCATTTTCCTTCTTCATCTATCTTCTAGCACCCGCACGCCATGTAGTCGACCTTGGGTTTAAACTTCAAACTTGACTCGAAGAGGTGGACCTCTTTGGCCTATTATGAAATACAAGAGGAGAGGAGTCCATTTGAACTCGAGACATTTTTGCATGCAAAGAAAAGATAAAGAAATTAATATAAGTTCAAGGTATAAAAGTGACATATTTCAAAGCAAAAGAAAATATCAAGAACCAATTTTTGAATGACAATGATAAGAACACTTGCACACGTATAACAAGAATGAGAGTCAACAGATAAAATGCAAAGAAAAGAGACCCACTTACATGCCTCATGATTTATGGTCATATTAAGAATGAATAAAGGTAAAATAAAGAAGGCCGTATTCAATGAATTAATGCGAGAACAAACAATGCAAGTTTGCGAAAGTAAAGGGATGGGGCAATAAGAAAAGTAACCATGACTTCTAAAATTGATCAAACATAGACACTAATCCATATAACAAAATAAAATAAAGACTAATTTTTCAAGAAAGGGAATCCTTAAATTTCAATTAAGGCGACAATAACACAGATTCATACATCTAAATTACAACCAACATTTTAGGAAAAAACATATAACATCTTATGGTTTATCTTTCTAAGACATCGTTGATTCTCTTTTGACAATATTACTCAAAAAGAGACACGAAACAAGTCTTTACACACACAAAGAACACATATAACAATCCAAAGGGAGTAAGAAAATTAGAATAAAAGTTTAGCATCTCTAAAAGTGAAATATCGTTCAACAATCATACTATGCATGACTCAAGAATATCTAAATAATTATATTAAGCCACAAAAATTAGAACTTTCTCATCATTTTGACAAATTAACAACATGTGGAAAAGGAAAAAAAAGGAATAAACATCTTGGATGGAAAATAAAGCTAGTACTCATCTCTTATATGAGGATTTTGAAATTCATTAAAATAATTAGCAAGCAAATGAAAAATTCTTGACTTAATCAATTGCTATTTTTATTAAGGCGAAACAAACAATAATAACTATTTTTTCAACATAAAAGAAACAACTTTACATGCTAATAACAAATATATCTGCTAACAGTGAATTTAAACATGACATGAATACGTCTTTTGAGCAAAGATCAAAACTTTATACATAATAATAAAATAATAAAGCTAAAAGGCAAAACAATAAATATTAACTATTTTTTTCAATATAAAGAAAATAACTTTACATGCTAAAAACAAATATATTCACCAGCAATGAGTTTAGACAAGACATGTGTACATCTTTTAAGCAAAGATTGAAACTTTATCCATAATAATCAAAGAATAATAAAAAGAGAGAAACAATAAATATTAACTATTCTTTTCAACATAAAGGAAACAACTTTACATGCTAAAAACAAACATATTCACCAACAATGAGTTTAGACAAGACATGAGTACATCTTTTAAGGAAAGATTGAAACTTTATCTATAATAATCAAAGAATAAAAAAAAGGAGAAACAATCAATATTAACTATTCTTTTCAACATAAAGGAAACAACTTTACATGCTAAAAATAAATATATCCATTAACAATGAATTTAATCAAAGCATAAGTACATCTTTTAAGCAAAGATAGAAAATTTATTTATAAGAATCAAGGAATAAAATAAGAAAAGCATGTACAATTATTGCTAGCTCATTTTTATTCCATGAATATGAAAATAACCATAATATTTATACCACAACGTCCTATGACCTTCAAGGCCGTCTACAGTAAATAATCCCAGCAAATAAAATTATAACTACGAACTGCGAAGAAGAAAATGATAGTAAAACTAAAAAAGGGAAAGGTGTGTTTATCTTTTTTGGGTCAGCAAAATAGGACTACAAGTTTTTTTCGGAGTCCTGATTACTACCGGAAAGCTTTCAACTCGAGAACTTCGATTACCCCACGAATTTCATGAAAAAGGAAATTTTTTTACTATAATAAAAACTCTTCTTTGCTCAAAGTTTTTTTCCAACCTTGAGACTTTTTTTCCCACTAAAACAAATTTCAACTATTTGCCCAAAAGTTTTTCAATTCTTTGAGGCTTTGAGACTTGATTTTTCTACCAAAATAGTGGTAGTATTTATAGGAAAGGGTAGGGATCCAATTCTATTAATCTACCAATGTAGGAGAAAGTTTTCTAGGGATATTTTTGGAATTTAAAAATTAAAGATAAAGTGAGGTGGAAGATAATGTGGGAGGAAAATTGTACAATGTAGTATAATTTTTAAATTTTACAACAACAACAACATACCCAGTGTATTCCCACCTAGTGGAGTCTGGGGAGGGTAGAGTGTACGCAGACTATACCACTACCTCAAGAGAAGTAGAGAGGCTGTTTCCGATAGACCCCCGACTCAATTTTTAAATTTTAAAATTGGAAAAGAATAAAGTTGGGGGAAAATAGTACAATATAGTATAATTTTTGAATTTCAAAATTAGGAAAGGACAAAGTTGGGTGGAAATAGTATAATGTAGTACAATTTGAAATTATTTTTTGGTGAAAATTGGATAGAAGTTATGAGAGTTTTGGGGAATTTTGGGGTTATTTAAAATATAACCCCAACTGAGATTTAAAATTTATCCATATTTATTTAATTTTGATCAAATTAAAAATCAATTGATGGATTGCATTGAAATTATGGCTAATTTGATTTCAATTATAGCCAAATCTAATAGATTGGATAAATTAAATTGAAATGCGATACGAATTAATACTTCTTTTAATACCAACCTTCTTTATTTAATAAAATCAAATGCAAATTTATCCAAATAAATTATCTTGATAATAAATTATATTAAAATCAAGATTTTAATCATTACAGTTATTTTCAAAATAATCCTTACTTAAAATCCAATATTCCATAGAATAAATATTTAAGTAATCAAATTATATAATCTCGTATAACTAAATACGATAATATATAATCGCTACTTAAAATGACAAAATCACGTACAAAAAATATTTTCAATTTTTTTTTATTCAGATGAAATAAATATTTCAATTTTATTAAAATCTGAAGAAAATTAGGATTAAATTTAGTCGTGGAGGGCAAAAATTAGGTGTCAACAACTGTCCCCTCCCTTTGGGTAGGGTGGATGCAAGTAACCCTGGGCAAAGGGAGGTTGACGTTCCTAATTTTTTCTCCATCCATAAATTCAAATCTGAAAGAGGTTGGATTTCGCACGAGTTTCATAGAGTTATGGTCGGACCTTGGTATCAGGTTTTCGACATATCTCGGGTTATTTGAGAATTCAGGCCACTTGTAGTTCATAAAGCTTGATGTGAAGCATGATTTCTAAAAAATCATAAACTATCTTGGTTTTGAAGTTTTGATGAAACCAAAAAGTTGGGGAATAGAGGGATTTGGGGGGAAGGTTGGAATGCAGTCGAGTTTCAAAATAGAGCCCAGCTTACATATCCCCAAGACTCAGGGAACCAGACTGCTTGTAGTTCGACTCGATTGGTAGAAAAGATAGTCTTTTATTTCAGACGATCTTTGGTTCGGGATGAGTGACAAAGTGATCGAGTTATGGAAAAGAGGCTTATAACAACTTAACCATGAATGTGGTATCCTTCACACCCATAGACAAGAACTTACCTGGACATAATTTCCAAAACTCTAAGTATGTTGTCACCCGAATTTGAAAAAAAAAGAAGGTTACCCTCGGTATGAGCTTAGGAATATTCCAATGGTGAAGCTGAAACCAGAATATCTCAAAATACTCACACGTCTTCTAATAGGGTTATGGTTGGATGGTGGTGGCGATCATCCTTTAGCTCGCGTCTAAAGAGTTTGACGTCCCTCTCTAGACTATGTCCCGTTTTGCTGCTAAGAAAGAGTTCCACATTATGTTGTGTCCTATTTGGCGTCGTCCGCACCTGTGGTTTTGATTTGAGATTTTCATCCTCTCGGATGCTCTCGATAATGTTTTAAATAAAAAGTGTTAGTGCTAAATATAATTCATGAAAGAGGTATGTAGTCTTTTACCATATCTTCACGTGAGTTGTTGCCTGAAGTTATCCTCTCATGTACCTGTTTGGAAGGAAATAACTTGCAATAATAGACACAACAAACCTCTTGGTTTTTGCATAATTAGCTCATTTATCGATTGAATGTGTCTTCAAAGTGGGGTGGCCCATTCGGACACCGACGACACTTTATGCAAAACGATCCCTGCAACCGTGTAATCTTATGCTGATGCGGCAACCCTTTGGTCACCTATAATGTTGGTTGTATGCGGAATAATAACCTCTCTGGTTTCAGAAAATGATTCTTTGCATATGACATCAGGTAAGTCTTGCGCATCTTTTGTATCGATACGACTTATAGATTCTCCTTGAATTGTCAATCTTTAGATAATCTAGAGCATTATTTGATGGTGGATACGAGGTGAATTATAGATATCCTTTGAATTTCTAGATTCTAGATGATCCTGCACATTATCCGACCTTGGATATGGCTTACAGATATCCCTCCAATCGCTAACTCTCAGGTATTCCTGCACATCATCTGACCTTAGATGTAATATAACTTATAGATATGTCTCAAATTACTAGTCCTTGGATAATCCTGCACATAATCGATCCTGGATATGATGCGGCTTATAGAGAACCCTTGGACGTATCAATTCGATAATCTCGCATATTCTCTGGTAAGGATTTAGTTGTGACTTATGGATGACCTTTAAACTATCGATTTTAGGGTAACCTTGCACACTATTCGGTTAGGATTTCTTTGCAGCTTACGGATGACCTATGGACTATCAACTCATAGAAGATCTTGCACACTATCCTATTTCAAATAATATAACTTATAGATGCCCCTAGGATTGTCAATTTCTAAGAAGTCTCATATGTCATTCACTTTCAGATAGCGACTTAAAGACGTCCCTTTGAATCATATGTTTTTGATACATTCAGATGTTGATTCATAAAATAATGAGGTATCCTCAATGTCAGCGTATGCTATCTCGCATGTTAATAGATATTATATTTTGATGATATCCTCAATGCCAACGTTTATGTCTTGCGTGTCAACAGATATTAGATGCTGATGATATCCTCGACGCCAGCATTTGTGTCTCATATGTCAACAGATATTAGATGCTGATGATATCCTCGACGCCAGCATTTGTGTCTCGCGTGTCAATAGATATTGGATGCTGATGATATCCTTGACGCCAATGTTTGTGTCTCGCGTGTTAACAGATATTGATTGCTGATGATATCCTCGATGCTAGTGTTTATGTCTTACATGTTAACAGATATTAGATGGCCCTCTTGGCAATGGTATGAAATGGTCCTCTCGGTAATAGCATGAAATAACCCTTTTGGAAATGATATGATATGGCCCTCTTGGTAATGATATGAAATGGTCCTCTTGGCAATGGCATGAAATGGCCCCTTGACAATGATATGAAAGGGCCTTCTTGGCAATGGCATGAAATGGCCTTCTTGGCAATGATATAAAATGGCCCTCTTGGCAATGATATGAAATGGCCCTCTTAGAAATGACATGAAATAGCCCTTTTGGCAATGATATGAAATGGCCCTCTTGGCAATGGCATGAAATGGCCCTTTCGGTAATGAGATGGCCCTTTCGGCAATGACTTGAAATGGCCCTATCGAAAAATGAGATGATATGAAATGGTTCTTCAGATGATTTGAAAACAGTTTCACCTGAATTCATTTGTCTGCATTTTACTTTCTACATGTACCTGTACTCAAGGTAGACAGTTAGTAGACACAATTTTGCTCTCACTGGCGACCACAGTCAAGCTTTACGATGGTTTAATGACAAATACTGAGCATCATAATTTGAATGACTTATTATGCTATTAATCTTCTCTTTTTGAAGAAATAATTAAATAGCAGATACACTGAATGCAAGTAAATGGGGGCAAAACCCTTGTTTGGGGATACTCAAATGTCGTTTGCTTCACTTCAAGATGAATTTTGAGGATGACTTTTGTCCCTTCCTCCTATTGGGTAATCCTTTGATTGTTGTATTTATTGTTCTGACTTCCTTGAATGCACCTGCACTCAAAGTAAATATTTAATAGACATAAAATTGCTTATGCTAGCGACACTTTTTATATAAAGAATTCTAAGTACAATATTCATAAAGTAGATAAGGCGCCTTTGTTTGTCCTTCATGGTCTCAAGAAATGGCATAGACAATTCAAAAGGTCCTCAATAAATGGGTATTAAACCCGTCCTTGGGGCTATCCGAAAATACCATTCTTGAGAATTATATGCTTTGATGTGGCTCGCAATCCTCTCGAGGATTTTTTAAAAAAAAAGATTCATATTTTTTGTGTACTGATCCTTGCATCCATAGAAAAATGATTAGTTTTGAGTGAAAATACTCCGTGTTGATCTCCTTCGATCATTGGTTTGCTCCTAGCCGTCTTTCGGATACTCCATTATGTTGGGGATTCCACCCTGACTCCCCATCCCAATTGATGCCTTGGAAATCACTAAGTAAAATATTTGTATAGGTTTTTGAAAGTAGCCTTAATTTTTTAAAAACTAGTTTCAAAAATTTCTGTTAAAGCTTTAGAGAATCTCTGTCAGTCATGTCATGTACAAGTCCAATAAACGTCTTCCTCTTGGTTCTGACTATGTATGACATTTGACGGAGGAATTCTAGGAATTCATCATCATCGCTGAGGGTTTCTATCAAAAGTTCTGTCATAGCCAGAGACTTAGTCTACCTAGACCTTATCACAGCTGGTGATTTCTAAAGCTTGACTTTAACCTCTAATGCTGGGGAATTTGAAATATATTCCAGTGTTTAGTGGAAATTTTGAGGCCTTCTTCAAAATTTCTTCTCCAGTTTAAATTTTTTTAAGATGATCTCAACTCGAGAGGATCTGAAGTCTTTGTTAGTCTTTGTTCTCTTTGATTTTGGAAGATGATCTTCCTCTTGTGAATTTTTGAGATTCCTTCTTGAAAATTCTTCCCTAGTTTCTATTTTCTAGGGTTACATGACTGAGCCGTTAGGGCACCTACATATCCCATTGAAGCAACAATCAGGTCAAACGTAGTTCAGGACTACGATAAGGATATATAGAAAAATCTAATGGGTTGACCGAAGCCAACATAGGCCACCTACGTATCCCTTTTTTGGGAATTCAGGTCAAACGTAGTTCGTACATGAAAGGAAAGGATAAATTTTCCTAAGGGGTTGACTGAAGCCGACATAGGCCACCTACGTATCACTTTCTTGGAAATTTAGGTCAAATGTAGTTCGTACATGAAAGGAAAAGAGTTCGAGGCAATTATACATCATAAATCAAATACTACCATAAAGGTGATTACAGATAAACCAAGAAACCGATACTAAAACATCCTTCAAACATAGTATCTCTTTACCGCATCGGAATTGATTAGTTTGGTCCACTCTTGACCATCCATCTTAGGTAGGATTAGGGCTCCTCCAGGACGGGTGTCTCTCAATTTTCAAATTCCTTTATATCTTCCACTAACTGCTTCTCATAACCTTCTTCTATTCATCATCATTCCCTTCGCTTTGTTCGTTTAACCCTTTTCATGACATGGCATTAGCAGGTTTTTAAATTATTGCTACCAAAATAAACCTTGTTAGATGATAACAAGATAATAAAAGATAATAATATAATCATATTTTAAAATAAATTCTTAAATAAAGGGATATCTTTGAAAAATAAATAAAAGTTATGGCTCATGACCCGCGCAAATGTGGGCCCATGCCTTTTTAAATGCTGTAAAACACGAAATGAAAATTTGAGACATAAAAGGGTGGATCACGGGGCCTCCTCCGGATCATCACCAATTTTTAAAACTACTAGTAATTGCCCTTTCATCTACCCAGTTGGTCAACGGATTATGAGCGGTATGGAAGTCCAATTTTGCAAAGCCTCTCCTGATGCAACCTTTCTCACCCCGTCAAACTTTGGAAAATCCTCTGGTATATCATTGCATCCCTTGAACAGATTTTTTATCGCATCCCCAAGACCAGCATCTTCCTTTCTTGGCTGGTACCATATCCCACGCTTAAATGTTTTTCCTAGGACCATAACGGGTTCAATAATTCCTACCAAATTCTTACTCAAGACACTCAAGGCAGCCATAATTTTTTTTATCTTTTCCACTCCTTCTATCTTTTGGGAATTTTGCAAATCTACCTTAGTAATTGTCTTGCTAGATACCCATTCGTCTGCTATTTTGATAATGTTAACCGTGGCTCTCTCATGATTAGGCAATAGATTACTGGTGATATTTGGTGTCGACGCCTGAAGAGTGATGATCTTCTGATCAATCAAGTCTTGGATCTTGTGTTTCAGATTGATAAAATCTTCAGTATTATTCCCGGGCGCTCCTGAATGATAAGCACAGACTTGATCATCCTGAAAGAATTGGGAATTGAGATTGGTAGGCTTTGGTGGAATAGGCTATAAATAACCAACTTTCATTAATCTTCCAAAGAGTTGGGTACGACTTTCAGTCAATGGAGTGAATTTTCTAGGAGGCTTTTTTGGAGGTTTACACACGGGGGGTTATACTGATTTTAATTAATGGGAGGAGGTACTCGATGATAGTTTGGAGGCACTTCAACATTTATTTGGTTGTTTGGAAGAGTAGCTTGAACTTGAGACTCATAATTTGGCTGTGGAACTTGGTACTGGGGTAAAATATTTGGAAGTGGAGTTTGGTATCGGGGTTGAATATTTAAAAGTGGAGCTTGGTACTGGGATTGGGTGTAGAATACAGGCTAAAAACTTGATGATGGAGGTGAGGAAAGAATATTTCTAGGCTTGAATTTCTTCTTCAATTTATCCACAAAATTAGTAGAGACCGCAGTCACATCCTCTCTTTTCTTTTTTGAGAATGCAGAAGACTCAGATGATTTTGGGGTTTTGATAATTTTTCCTATTTAGATTCTTTCCTCTAATGATTCCCCAATCTTTACCAAATCTGCAAAAGTTGCTCAGACCGCGGATACCATCCTGGTATAAAATTCTCCCTCCTGAGTACGAGAGAAAACCAATACCATTTCTTCCTCAGACATGGGGGGTTGTACTTTTCCAGCCTCCTTTCTCCAACGGAAGGCATAGTCTCAGAAACACTCATCATTCTTCTGCTTGATCCAGTTTAGTGAGTATCGGTCAGGGACTATCTCAACGTTAAATGCAAATCTATTGAGGAAACCTTTAGCCAACGCTCTCCATCTAGTCCATCTTTTCAGCTCTTGAGACTTGAACCAATCTAAGGTTTCACCACTTAAGCTTCGGCTGAATAAGCGCATCAATAATGCCTCATTTTTCCTACCCCCACCATTTGATCATAATACTTTCTCAGATGGGCCATCAGATTTCCAGTACCGTTGAACACCTCACTCCAGGTGAACACATATATCATCTAACCCAGACCATCATTATTCTCCACCCCATGAGATTCCTTGATCCTCATAATCTCTTCATTTATAGCCAGCAACTTCTTTTCATGATCGATACTTCACTCTTTTTTCCTCTCCTCGTATTGGTTTATCTCAGGATTAGGAAAGGAATTATAGATATTAGGGGATATGATGACATGAAGGAGATTTGGAAGAGCAAGTTGATTTTGACGATGAGACGAGGTTGGTGGCTAGGTGGGGAGGACATTTTGGAAATTGGAAAAGTTTTGTGGAATTTGAGAGTAGTTTGGCAGGATCTGAGAAGAATTTTGTAGATTTGGAAATGAATTTTGTGGATTTGGTGATGGATTTTGTAGATTTGGGAGCGAATTTTTTGGATTTGGGAGAGAATTTTGTGAATTTGGAAGAGAATTTTGTGGATTTGGAAGTAGGTTTTGTGGGTTTAAAAATGGGTTCTGGGGACTTGGGAATGAATTTTGTGGATTTGGAGATGGGTTTTGTGGGGTTAGGGATGGATTTTGTGGATGGTAAGCATTTGAGTAATTTTCTCGAATGGTGTTTTGGACAAGTTAAAGATCGGAAACGGATGATATGTTACTTGGATGGTCCCCTAGAATAGGCGTACTGAGGGAAGGGATCTGGAGTGGAGTCCCATGTCCTGGAGCGGGGGAGTTGAAGTGATGGCCAAGTTAGCCAAATCTCGAGTACAATTCATCTCCTCCTGAAGCATTTCCAATTTTCTCACGAGTTCAGCAATCATCTCGCTTTGTTCCGCTATTACACTGTCCCTAATGGTCAACACATTTTCTTCGTCGCTTCTAGTTATTTTTGAATGATGGTCAGAGGATGGGATTGTATGAACTTTTGATCGGGTAAAGTAAGGATGTTCTGCCAGTTTGTTTTAACACGAGGTAGTTTTCAATTATCTGTAAAGTAAAATAACTCAAAGACAGATGTGTTAGTTTCCATATGTGATAAGTAATGCAAGATACTTGACAAGAAGTAGACACATAGAGTTGTTGGTGCCATAGACAAACTGATCCACGAGAGTATAGTGGATAAATTTGTCTTTGACCCAAACAAACACACATACACACATAAGGCAGGTATATCATGTAACAACATTACAATAACGCTTATCCTAACTGGGGTGACCCTTTTGAGCTAGGGGTTTAGGCCTAACGAATTTTGAAGAAAATATACGCCTTTTTAAAGCCAATCCATTATCCCCCAAAACCTTCATAGGTATACATAAATGACATAAATGCCTACAAAAGTTACATAAAAGGAATACAATCTTTAGGGAAAGGGAAAAAAGATAACACGAGAAAAAGAACAATGTCCTGCGCAGGGGATAGGAAAGGCTAGTTCCTGAGCGCTCTTCTATCGGCTTTTTCCCTCTTAGATTTGTCAACTTCTTGTCATTGGTAACATCCATTAATGATCAAATAATTTTCGTATAGCTGTGCCCCAGATGCAACCGTCCAAATCAATCAATTTCTTGCTTGGCTTGCTTCAATTCCTCTCTCAATTGGTGTATGATTGAGGCATCCTTACATAAAAGTAAGCAAAGCAAGTTTTCTCCCGAAACCTAAAGGATAATGGATTGGATTAAACAAACATATATTCTTCTTCAATACATAGATATGATTCGTCTGTAATTGACTCGGGGTCAATAGATGCAGGGCAAGTTTTTAAATGGGCCCAATACCCCTTCGGATATTGGGTCGTCCTAGGCTCATGCCTAAAATAGGGTTTTGGTTTCGCTCTATCCTAGGTGTCTAGAGTGGATTTGGACACAGATTCCCAAGTGGACGACTTGGGTTTAAAAATATGAACAACCATCAGATGACTCACGTTCTAATAAACCGTCGTATTTCCACACCTTATTTGGAATTGAACAACCAAGCCCAGGACATCCACGAACCCCCAAAATAATTTAATAAATCAATGCAGGATTATGCTATGAGATGCAATAATTAAATACCACAAAATCGAAACATATAAACACGTAAGAAATTTAGACAGTTAGTCAAAAGATGAAATCAAACATTTGGTTAGAACCTAGTTAAAATCCCCAACAGAGTCGCCATTTTTATTTTTTTGAAAATTTTGACTTTTGAGAGTCGCCACTTAATTTTTGAAAAGGAATTAACAAAACCTTTATAAATTACTTTAAATGATCCAAAACAAAAAATCATTTAAGTTTTGAAATTCTAGGTAAGCGGTTCCTATTAACATTTTAGAAAGATTTTTAAGGCACCTAAAATGACCACTAACTTGTGGTCATCCAAACTGTTTGAAAACTATCTTTGACTAGCTTTGAAAAAAGAAGAAGCTTTTTTCGAAAAAAAAGTGATTTTAGAAAAAGATTTGTATAAAAAGTAAATTTTGACGACTTAGCAAGGGATTTAACCAAGTCTAGGCAAATGAAAAGCAAAATAAGCACATAAAAGAGGAAAGGGAGAAATTAGAAGATTTAAACCGTTAGGTCTAAACCAATAAACCTATCCTAAACTAATTTGGGCTTCCGGCCCATCATCACCTGTCCTAATCTATATTTTCGAGCCTTTTTTAGCCCACAATCGGCTTCACCTGTATTAGAATAAAACCTTGGCTTTGAGTCCCCAAATAAATGAATAAATAAATGACTAAGTAAAATGAAGGCAATAATAAAAATCAAGACTTTTAAAGTCTCTTAGCGACCTCATCAATGGGTTTTGACCCATTTTTCTTATTCATCTATCTTCTAGCACCCGCACGCCATGTAGTCGACCTTGGGTTTAAACTTCGAACTTAACTCGAAGAGGTGAACCTCATTGGCCCATTACGAAATGTAAGAGGAGATGAGTCCATTTGGACTCGAGACATTTTTTGCATGTAAAGAAAAGATAAAGAAATTAATATACGTTCAAGGCATAAAAGTGACATCTTTCAAAGCAAAAGAAAATATCAAGAACCAATTTTTGAATGAAAATGATAAGAAAACTTGCACACGTATAACAAGAATGAGAGTCAACAGATAAAATGCAAAGCAAAGAGACCCACTTACATGCCTCATGATTTATGTTCACATTAAGAATGAATAAAGGTAAAAGGAAGAAGGCCGTATTCAATGAATTAATGAGAGATTAAACAACGCAAATTTGCGAAAGTAAAAGGACGAGGCAATAAGAAAAGTAACCATGACTTCTAAAATTGAACAAACATAGACACTGATCCATATAACAAAATAAAATAAAGGCTAATTTTTCAAGAAACCGAATCCTTAAATTTCAATTAAGGCGACATTAACAAAGATTCATACATCTAAATTACAACCAACATTTTAGGGAAAAAAATGTAACGAACTATGATTTATCTTTCTAAGACATCGTTGATTCTCTTTTGACATTATGACTCAAAGAGAGACACGAATCAAGTCTTTACACACACAAAGAACACGTATAAAATCCAAAGGGAGTAAGAAAATTAGAATAAAAGTTTAGCATCTCTAAAAGTGAAATATCGCTCAACAATCATATTATGCATGCCTCGAGAATATCTAAATAATTCTATTTAGCCACAAAAATTTGAACTTTCTCATCATTTTGACAAATTAACAATATGCGAAAAAAGAAAAAAAAGAAATAAACATCTTGGATGGAAAATAAAGCTAGCACTCATCTCTTATATGAGGATTTTTAAATCCATTAACATAATTAGAAAGCAAATGACAAATTCTTCACTTAATCAATTGCTATTTTTATTAAGGCTAAACAAACAATAATAACTATTTTTCCAACATAAAAGAAACAACTTTACAGGCTAATAACAAACATATCCGCTAACAATGAATTTAAACATGACATGAATATGTCTTTTGAGTAAAGATCAAAACTTTATACATAATAATAAAATAATAAAGCTAAAAGGCAAAACAATCAATATTAACTATTCTTTTCTACATAAAGAAAATAACTTTACATGCTAAAAACAAACGTATTCACCAACAATGAGTCAAGACATGTGAACATATTTTAAGCAAAGATTGAAACTTTATCTATAATAATAAAATAATAATAAAAAAGGAGAAACAATCAATATTAACTATTCTTTTCAATATAAAGAAAACAACTTTACATGCTAAAAACAAACATATTCACCAACAATGAGTTTAGACAAGACATGAGTACATCTTTATTGAAAAAATTGAAACTTTATCTATAATAATCAAAGAATTAAAAAAAGGAGAAACAATCAATATTAACTATTCTTTTCAACATAAAGGAAACAACTTTACATGCTAAAAACAAATATATCCGTCAACAATTGAGACTTTAGCATGTAAAGTTGAGTTACTAAAATATAAACTCTTCTTTGCTCAAAGTTTTTTTTTCAACCTTGAGACTTTTTTTTTTCACTAAAAAAATTTCAACTATTTGCTCAAAAACTTTTCAATTCTTTGAGGCTTTGAGATTTGTTTTTTCTATCAAAATAGTGGTAGTATTTATTGGAAAGGATAGGGATCCAATTCTATTAATCTACCAATGTGGGAGAAAGCTTTCTAGGGGTATTTTTGGAATTTAAAAATTGAAGATAAGGTAAGGTGGAAGATAATGTGAGGGGAAAATTATACAATTATAATACCCCATACTTTTCCTAGCTTAAGTTCGTTCCTAGAATGTTAAGAAATAGCTTCCAAAATGAAGAATATTTATTTCCTGTGGAATTTTCTAGATTTAGACCTCCCATTGTGTGAGAAATTGAATAAGTTTTTCATCGATACCAAATTCTCCTAAATTCGATACACGGTTGAAAAGTTATGACATTTTTAAGTTGACAGTGTGCCACCTGGGCACTCAACGCGTCATGGAGAAGGCAAGAATGACAATCGTCACATTCCAGTGGACCTTCGCGATGTTGGCGCATCACAGATATGTCCCATTTTCCATTTTTCAATTTTCATAAGTCCAACGCGATATTGGCACGTCGCACCAACGACCAAAATGACATTTCTTTAGGGCACCGCGATGGTGGCGCATCGCGTTGAAGTTTCAGGTCCTAATTGTCAAATTCCAATGGGACAATGTGATATATCCGCATCACGGAGATCCCCAATTTCCCATTCATCAATTTCCAGTGAGCCATCGCGATAGTGGCGCGTTGTGGTGGCCCATTAAATCGGGATTTTCAGTTTCCTTTTTCCAGTTCAGCTTAGAAGTTTAAAGTAGGTATTTTTCTCAATTCCCAAGTCCCCAATCCATCCAAAACACAAGATTAATCATATTCAAAGAACTTTGTGTTCATTATTCATCATCCTCTTCAAAATAAAAACCCTAGAGCTCCAAAGCTTCTTCTCCAAGAAATTAAAATCTACCATTATTTCTCCAAGAAAGCTCCAAATTAAGGATTCCCAAGACAAGATAATCAAATCACCTCCAAGAACTCAATTAGGAATCAATAATTTAAGTTTCTCTATCTAATCATCTATCAAGGTATGTGGGGTTTATGAACAAGGATCTTTTTTCATCTTTGTTCCCAAACAAAGCTTTTATTTAAAATTCATATGATTTTGAATGATTATTCATAAGATCTGAATTAGGGTTCATACCCATTATTGCTCTTTACAAGATTTTGAAATTTCAAGTGTTTTAGAAGTTGAATTGCATGTCTATTTTTATATTTTCATGCCTATTGCAGTAATTTACAGATTTTGAGATGAACTATCATTGTTTTCAATATCAAACATGATTATTATGATGTTTTGACATGATATTAAAGCATGGGTCATTACCCCAAGATTGAATATTATTATTTCAAGAGAGATAATGCTTTAAGCATACTATTGTCAGATTACTTACAGATTTTATGTAAAGCTTTGATCTTTCGATCACCAAATGAGTTTTGAAATCCACTTTACAGATTTATTACAGATTACAAAAAGCAAAATAGCTTCATTTACAGATTGATTCAGATAAGTGCATAACTGGTTTTATAATAAACCCTTATGCTAGTTTTAAAGTGGATTTCCAACAAAATGAGCGTAGCAAATTACAGAGAGTAGTATTTCGTACCGAGTTGGGTATGATTACAAGGTCTCATACCCCAGAACTATGTTCCACCGTAGAATTGAGATTAAAGTGCCCATAGTGGGCTGAGATAGTGATCACATAAGCTGAGTTATACTCTCTGGCAAAAGTATGACACCTCTCCCCAACATGAGGTTTCTTCCTTAGGAGGATGAGACGTTGAACTCCATATAGATCGCATGGTTTATGTCGGTTAAGAGAACCTCCCTGCTAGTAAAAGTAAATAAACAGTTTTGAGTATTTCCCTTCGAGTAAGAAAAACTTTTAGAAAACTAAGTGCAAAGGCTCATAGATTTACTCAGTTTATGCTTTACGTAAGATAACAATTACAGACTTCATCTTTTAGATTTCAGATTTAATAAGTAAGCTCTGTTGACATCTAATTTTTGTCCTCCACAACTAAGTTTAATCTCGAGTTTCTTCGATTTCAAATAAAATCACAACAATTATTTTTTCCAAAATAATGCATTTTAAAATATTCATTTGGGCTAAATTTGTCATTTGAGAGATAATTATATATTTTCGTATTTACATATACGAGATTGTATAAGTGACGCCATTTAAATGAATATTTTCATCAAAATTGGACTTTAAATCAAGAATTATTTGAAAAATAAATAAATAATTATAGTCTTGATTTAAATAAAATTTATTCTCAAAAATAATCTATTTGGATGAATATGTGTTTGATTTCATTAAAACAAGAAGTCCGGGATTAAAGGAAGAATATTCGTATCGAATTTTAATTAGGATTATTTTAATTCGATTAAATAAGTTGGGGTTATTTTAGCCTCAATTAAATCCAATTGGGGTTATTAAATAACCCCAATTTTTAACCCAATTAAGCACCCCAACACCAATAATCCTCAGCAGCCCAGCAAATTTCACACGCCCCACTCCAAATCACAACATAGTGGCCCAATAACCATGCTGACCCGGCCCAATCTCCCTTATTTTTCCCCCTTCTCCTCCAAAGAGGCAAAGCTATGTACAATTAGACCTAATATTAATTAACAATATCGATCAATAATCGAACTACAACAGCAACCAACAACAACGAAAAACCCAAACCCATTGACCCGATAACCCAATTCCACCAGCCCAAACCCTTTCATTTGCTCTCCACACGCGTCTCGTGCTTCAGTAGGACAAGAAAAGATGCCAAGAAACCTTCTAAAATGAGCTTAGGTGTCTCTCCAACGTCCAACTCTGCAAATCTCGGGATAACGGTACAAGGTTGGTACATATTAGGACGATTTTGATTGGTTTGAGGGAGATGATTCTATTTACCCCATTTTCTATTGAATTTCGTTCTAAAATCTGTTCAAGATAATCCAAATATTGGTAAATTTTTTGATGAAATCCCAAGCCAAAGGGTGAATTCGAATTTCAAATTCCAAATTTCTCTCTTTTTTCAAATCCCTAAATTACCTCTAATTAGTCTTCTATATAAGGAACCATTAGGTCATTGTCTTAAGGGAATTGATTTTTTTTCTCTGCGGTCGGAGATTCTGGGGTTGGAAATTTTTGGTTGGGAAAAAGGGAAAGGGACCTCAGAGCTAAAAGCTTTCCTTCACAGTAGAATATCTTCTCCTTTCTTTATCTTTTTTGGAAGTTTGGTCGATCAATCGGAAGTTCTCGAGTTGATAACATCAATTCCCGATGGTGACGGTCTCGACGTCAGTTCACTGTCTCATTTTGCTAGTCCCGAAAAGGTAATATCTTTTTTCGTTCAATGTTTTATCTCTTCTACTTCATCTCGATCATCTGTAGTTTGAATAAATTTTTAGTATGATTGTATGCTGGGTTGTTTGCTGGTAAATGGCTTTGATAGCCGTAGGTAGTTGTTTTTGGTAGATTTCTGATTTAATACTCTCATTTTTTGTGAACTGCTTAAGGTTTGTATAGCTGACTTTAAGTTAAAGTTTCATGTTCTTCAATTCTGTTTTGAGTTGCTGGTATCTTGTTAAGGCTAGTTTCGTCATTTAAAGTTTTATGCTTTTGATTTTATTTTGAGTTACTGGTATCCTGTTAAGGCTTGTTTCGTGGCTAAAGTTTGATTTTGTATGGTCATTTTGGGCTGCTTGTATGTTGTCATGGTTGGCTTCATGGTTTAAAGTTGCGTGCTTTGATCGTTTTGGGTCGATGGCGCCCTGTTCTAGCTTGTCTTATTTTAAAGTTTCGTGTTTTATTCTTGTTTTGATAGTTTTTGGGTCGAGGGTGTTTTGTTCATTGTTAGTATTTAACGTGTCTTGTTTGTCGAGACTTCCTCTTGAGTTCTTTGGCTTCCCAAATGACAAAGAAAGACGAGGATACGCTCGACAAAAACTGACAAATCCTGTGATTCTTCGGTGATCATCTCGGCTACCAAAATCTTATTTTTTTGGGTCTGTCGAAGAGAGAGTGAGGATGAGGATAGTAGAGTTTGTCATATTTACCTTTAGTTTAGTATGTTATGCCTTTTTTTTGGTCTCAAAACCTGAAATTAGATTTCCACTCTTCCTTTAGGATCATCTTCAGTATGAAAACAGATTAGAAGGATAAATATAGTCGTGTTCTGGGATGCTAGACATTTGAGTATGTTTGTTCAGAGAAGTTAGCTTAATTTTGTTATCATAGAACTATGTATGGTCTATACTCGGGTTAAGGATTCCCCGAGAATCTTTATCGATCTACAATGTTAAGAGTAAGGATTCAATGAGGGGATGAGGTCCTTTGAATTTCCTTAAAATAGTCTATTCGTGGTTATGAATCTTTTTTATATTTCCAGTGGCTTTTGAAATAAATTAATAGCTGAATATTATTTTTCTTTTGTATGTCCCTCTTTCCATTTCTATGGGTCATTTCAAAGTTCAAGTCTTTGCATGACATGTTGGAAATCACGTTATGACTACTGTTAAAATGATTCCAATAAGTAACAATTAGTGTGCATATTGATAAGAATTTGGGCGCTTTAGAAAATTTGCTTCTGGTTCAGTTTTTGCTAAAGTCTTGCTAAAGTCTTGCTTGCTCCTCTCAATTTCATTTTTTTTACCAACTTGCAGTTTTGTTTCCTAAAGAATAGTTATGACCAATCTATGTTAATGTGGGTTCTTCGATAAGACATTGTTTGCGACCAAGTCATTCTTTTTTAAGACATAGTTCAACTTGCAGATTGACCAAAATAGCAAAATAAAATTAGTCCAACGCTTATTCGTATGTGATATAACTGACTTCCACATCAATTCCATGCATTTTTTACCTTCTCGTAAGTTCCTTGTCCACTCTATATGCGTATTTACTCATTTTTAAACTTTGCGAATTACGTTGTTTAGAATGATTCTAATTCTTGTCTTTCTTCCTTTACATGTGAATCTATTTTGGAGTTCGCAATGGACTCCCTCCCATTGAATTATCAAGTGGGCCAATGAGGCCCATATCCTCAATGTTTAAATCCAAAAGTGATCCCATGGCGTAAATATGTGGAGTTAGAAGAAGAAAGGCAGGTTAAAGACCCACATTTGAAGCGGCTATGAGACTCCAAAGTTTAATTTGTTGTTTAATTTGTTTAAGTATTATTGTCTTTATTTTATTTTTTACTTTTATTTATTTATTCATCATTCATTTGAGCCACGAAGCCACAGTTGTATTTAATACAGGTGGAGCAAGATTCAAGCCAAAGGATCGAAAACTAGATTAGGACAGGTGAAATGGGTCGAAGGCCCAATTAGACTAGGACATGTCTTATTGATTTGGGTCCAATGGCCTAAATCCCTTACTTCCTCCCCTTTCCCATTTTTTTATGCTTGTTTCTCTTATGTGTTTTTCTAACCTAGTTAATTCCTTAGTCAATTCGCTAAAAATTGGTTTTACATAAACACCAAAACATTCCTAAAATCGCTTTTCTGTTCAAAAATCAACTTTTTCAAGGTTAATCAAAGATGATTTTCAAACAGTCCGGATAACCGAAAGTTAGCGGACGTTTTAGGTGCCTAACACCTTCCTAAAACTCTAATAGGAACCTCTTATCTATAATCTCTAACTTAAAATGATTTTCCTGTTTTGGATCGTTTAAAGTAACTCTCTAAAGGTTTCTTAATTCCTTTTCAAAATTAAGTGGCGACTCTTCTCAAAAGTCAAATTTCCGTAAAACAGAAATGGCGACTCTGCTGGGGACATTTTAACTAGGTTCTAACCAAATGTTTGATTTTGTCTTTTAATTAATTGTTTATGTGTTTATATGTTTTGATTTTGCGATATTTAATTATTGCATCTCATATCATATTCCTGCATTTATTTATAAACTGTTTTGGGGTTTCGTGGAAGTCCCGGCCCTTGTTGTTCAATTCCAAAATGTGTTGGAAATACTAATGGCTTATTTGCACGTGAGTCGTCTGATGACTGTTCGTATTTTCAAACTCATGTTGTCCGCTTGAGAACCACTGTTCAAACCCACTCTAGACATATAGGATAGAACGAAACCAAAACCCTATTTTAGGTATGAGCCTAGGACGACCCAATACCTGAGTGGGGTATTAGGCCCATTAAATATCCTGCCATACGTCTATTGACCCCGAGTCAATTATAGATGAACCATATTTATGTGTTGAAGAAAATGTATGTCTGTCTAATTCAATCCATTATCCTTTGGGGGTCGGGAAAAAACTTGATTTGCTTACTTTCGTAAGAAGAATTGAAGCAAGTTAAGCAAGAAATTGATCGATTTGGGAGGTTGCATCTAAGGCACAATTTGAACGTCAACGGATGTTACCAATATAAGAAATGGACAAAGCTAAGAAGGCAAAGGCAAATGAAGGAGCATCCAGTTGCTAGTTTGTCTATTCTCCTGCAAGGGAACTTATTTTGCTTTCATGTTATTTCCCTTTCCCTAAAGATTGTATCCCTCTTTTGTTATCTTTTGTAGGCATTTATGCCCTTTTAGTGTCTATAAAAGTTGGGGGATAATGGATTGACCTTATGCAAGCATATATTTTTCTTCAAAAATCGTTAGGCCCAAACCTTTCGTTCAAAAAAGTCACCCCAGTTAGGATACGCATTATTATAATATTTTTATGTGATATAACTGTCTTATGTGTTTATGTGTGTTTATTTGGATCAAAGGCAAGTTTATCCGCTATGCTCCTATGGATGAATTTGGCTATGACACAAACAACTCTACGTGGATATTTCTTGTCATGTATTTTGCATTGCTTATCACATACGGAAACTAACACATTTGCCTTTGAGTTGTTTTACTTTACAGATAATAGAAACTACTCCGTGTTGAGATAAGCTGGAAGAGCATCCCTACTTCACCCGATCAAAAACGCACAAAATCCCATCCTCCGACCATCATTCAAAAATGACTAGAAATGATGAAGAAAACACATTGACCATCAGGGACAATGTAATAGCAGAATAGAGTGAGATGATTGCGGAACTCGCAAGAAAGTTAGAAATGCTTCAGGAGGAAATAAATCATACTCGAGATTTGGCTAACTTGGCCATCACTGTCAATGCTCCCGCTCCAGGAGGACACGGGACTCCACTCTAAATTTCTCCCCTCAGTATGCCTATTCTCGGGAATAAGCCGAATAACATAACATCCATCTATGCTCCTCCACTTGTCCAAAACACCAATCCACAGAATCCACCCCCAAATCTACCAAATCCACCAAATCTATCTCCGAACCCAAAAAATTCATTTCCGAATCTGCAAAATCCTTCTCAGATACCACCAAACTACTCCTAAATTCCACAAAACTTTCCTAATTTCTAAAATGTCCTCCCCACCTACCAACCGACCTCCTCTCATCCTCAAAATCAAGCTACTCTTCCAAATCCTCCTCATGTCATTGTATCCCCTGACATCAACAATTTATTTCCTAACCCCGAGATAGATCATTATGAGGAGAAGGAAAAAGATTGGAGGACCGAGCATGAAATGAAGTTGTTGGCTATGACTGAAGAGATTATGAGGATCAAAGAATCTCATGGGATGGAGGACAATGATCAAGTTCTGCAGTCAAATTATCAGTCTCATGTTCAAGCTACTCTTCCAAACAATCAAAGAAACATCCAAGTGCCTCCAAACTATCATCAAGTACCTCCTTCTGCTAATCAAAATCAGTATAACCCCCCACGTATAAACCCCGAAAAGAAGCCTCCTAGAAAATTCACTCAATTGGCTGAAAGTCGTACCAAACTCTTCGAAAGATTAATGAAATCTGGTTATTTACAACCTATTCCACCAAAGCATACCAATCTTAATTCCCGATTCTTTCAGGCCCATCAATTATGTGATTATCATTCAGGAGCGCCCGGGCATGATACCGAAGATTGCATCAATCTGAAACACAAGATCGAAGACTTGATTGACCAAAATATCATCACTCTTCAGGCATCGACATCAAATGTCACCAATAATCCATTGCCTAATCATGAGGAAACTACGGTTAGCATGACCAAAATAGCAAGCGAATGGGTATTTGGTAAGACTATTACTAAGGTGGATCCGTAAAATTTGGAAAAGACAAAAAGAGTGGAAAGGAACTCGAAAGGAATTATTGAGCCCCTTATGGTCCCAAAAAAAAAATTTAAGCGTGGAATAGGGTGACAACCAAGAAAGGAAGATGAGATTGAAGATAATTCAAAGACGAGTTCGTCCAAGCCGTCACCATTCCTGCACCAATCATTTCCTGCGTGAGATGTCAAATAATGATGATCTTGGGTATGGGATAGGAAATTTGTTCGAGGGATGCAATGTTGTACTAGAATATTTCCCGAATCCCAGTGAGGTGAAGAAGGTTGCACTAGGAGAGGCTTTGCAAAATTGAACTTCCACTCCGCTCCTAATTCATCGCTCGTCGGAGTAGATGAAATGGAAATTATTAATAGTTTTAAAAATTAGTGATGATCCGGAGGAGGCTCAGTGATCCACCTTTTCATGTCTCAAATTTTCATTTCGCTTTCAAAAAGGCATAGACCCGCATTTGCACGAGTCATGAGCAATAGTTTTTATTTATTTTCCAAAAGGCCTCCCTTTATTTAAGAAGTTATTTTTAAATATGATTATATTATTATCTTGTTATAATCTAACATGGTTTATTTTGGTAGAAATAGTTTAAAAACCTGCCAATGTCATGTCATGAAAAGAGTTAGATGAACGAAGGAAAGAGAATGATGATGAATGGAAAGAAGGTAATGAGGAACATTTAATGAAAGATATAGAGGAATTTGAAAACCGAAAGAAGCCCAACCTGGATGATCCCTAATCCTACTTGAGATGGATGGTCAAGAGTGGACCAAACCAATTAATTCTGATGCGGTAAAGAGATACTATATTTGAAAGATGTTTTAACGTTTATCTCTTTTGTTTGTAATCACCTTTATGATAGTATTTGTTTTATGATATGTAATTGCCTAGAATCCCTTCCTTTCATGTACGAACTATGTTTGACCTAAATTCCTAAGAAAGAGATACATAGGCGGCCTATGTCGGCTTCGGTCAACCCCTTTAGGAAAATTTATCCTTTCCTTTCATGTATGAACTACGTGATGACCTGGATTCTCAAGAATGAGAAACGTAGGTGGCCTATGTCGGCTTCGATCAACCCATTAAATTTTATATATATCCTTAGAGTAGTTTTGAACTACGTTTGACCTGATTCCTGCTTCAACGGGATACGTAGGTGCCCCAACGGCTCAGTCATATAACCCTAGGAAATGGAAACTGGGGCAGAATTTTTGAGAAGGAATCTAAAAAATTTACAAGAGAAAATCAACATCCAACAAAGAGAATGAAGATCATCAAAGACTTCAGATCCACTCGAGATGATATCATCTCAGACTACTTTAAACTGGGGCAGAAATTTTGAGGGAGGCCTCAAATTTCCACCAAATACTGGAATATATTTCAAATTCCCCGGCACCAGAGGTTAAAGCCAAGCTTTTGATGCCACCAACTGCAACAAAGTCTAGGTTAACTCATTTTTTGGCTATGAAAGAACTATTTGAAGAACCCTCCAACAATGATCATGAGTTTTGGGAATCATCCATCGGATATAGTCAAAACCACGAGGAAGATGCTCGTTGAGCTAGTACTTGACATGACTGGCAGAAATTTTCTAAATTTTTTACAGATACTTTCGAAACTATTTGCTAAAAACAAGACTACTTTTGAAAAAAATCTATAGAAATCTTTTACTTAGTAATTGCCTAGGCGTCTATGGGAGCAGGGACCCAGGGTGGAGGTACCAATATGAAGGGGTACCTAAAATATGGCGACGACCAAATCAAGGATCGAACAAGGTCAACATGGAGTAGTTTCACTCAAACTAATCATTTTTCTATAGATGCAGGGACCAATACACAAAAATGAGAGTCTCTTTCAAAAATCCTTGAGAAAATTGGGAGCCACACCAGGGCACTAATGCTCAAGAACGGTATTTTTGGGTAGCCCTAAAAATGGGTTTAATACCCATTTATTGAGGACCTTTTTGAATTTTCCATCTCATTTCTTGAGATCATGGAGGACAAACAAAAGTGTCTTGTCTTCTTTACAAATATTGTATTTAGAATTTTTCTAAAAAATAGTCGCTAGCAAAAGCGACTTTGTGTCTACTAATCGTCTACCTTGAGTATAGGTACATGTAGAAAGAAAGACGCTGACAAATGAATTCAGGTGAAACTGTTTTTAAATTACCGGAAGAACCATTGGATATCATTGTCAAGAGGGACATTTCATATCATTGCCAAGAGGGTCATTTCATATCATTGCCAAGAGGGCCATTTCATATCATTATCAAGAGGGCCATTCATATCATTGCCGAGAGGGCCATTTATATAATTGCCAAGAGGGCCATTCATATCATTGCCAAGAGGGCCATTTTATAGCATTGCCGAGAGGGCCATTTCATATCATCACCAAGAGGGTCATTTCATATCATTGCCGAGAGGGCTATTCATATCACTGCCAAGAAGGCCATTTCATATCATTGCTAAGAGGGCCATTTCATATCATTGCCAAGAAGGCCATTTCATATCTATTGACATGCAAGACATAAATGCTGGTGTCGAGGATATCATCAGCATTTAATATCTGTTGACATTCAAGACATAAACGCTGGCGCCGAGGATATCATCAGCAATTCATATTTGTTGACACGCGAGACATAAACGCTGGCGTCTAGGATATCATCAGTATTTAATATCTATTGACACATGAGACATAAACATTGACGTCGAGGATATCTCATCATTTTTTGTATCAGCATTTGAATGCATCAAGAGCACACGATTTGAAGGGACGCCTTTAAGTCGGTATCTAAAGACAGATGATATATGAGATTTCCTAGAAATTGACACTTTGAGGGTCATATATAAGCCATATTATTTGAAATGGGATAGTGTGAAAGATCACCTATGAGTTGATAGACTGTAGGTCATCCGTAAGCCACAACGACATCCTAACCGGATAGTGTGCAAGATCACCCAAAAATTGATAGTCTGAAGGTTATTCATAAGTCGCAACTAAATCCTTACCGGACAAATATACGAGATTATCAGATTGATACGTCCAAGGGTTCTCTATAAGTCGCGTCATATCCAAGATCGATTATGTACAGGATTACCCAAGGACTAACAATTTGAGAGATATCTATAAGTCATATTGTATCCAAGGTAGGATGATGTGCAGAAACACCTAAAAGCTAGCGATTGGAGGGATATCTATAAGCCATCTCTTATCCAAGGTCAGATAATTGCAGGATTACCTAAAATATAGAAATTCAAAGGATATCTGTAAGTCGCCTCATATCCAACATCAAATAATGCGCAAGATTATCCAAATATTGACAATTTAAGGAAAATTTATAAATCGATCATCGGCTATAACCGGAGAGGTTATCATTCCACATACAACAAGCATTACAGGTGACTAAAAGGGTTGCCGCATCAACACAAGATTACATGGTTGTAGGGACCATTCCTCATAAAGTATCATCGGTGGACAAAAAGGCCACCCTACTCTGAAGACATATTCACTTGAACAGATGAGTTAGTTATGCGACAACCAAAAGGGTGTTGTGTCTATTATCGCAAGTTATTTCATTCCAAATAGGTACATGAAAAGATGACTCCATTTTTCAGGCAACAACCCACGTGGAAATATGGTAAAATACTATACACTTCTTTCGTGAATTATGCTTATGACTAATAATTTTTATTTGAGATATTGTCGAGAGCATCCGAGAGGATGAAAATCTCAAATCAAAACCCCAGGTACGGACGAATCCAAAAAGGACGCAGCACGACGTGGAACTCTTTCTTAGCAGCAAAACGGGACATAGTCTAGAGAGGGACGTCAAACTCTTTGGACGCGAGCTAAAGGATGATCGCCACCACCATCCAACCGCACCCCTGTTAGAAGGCATGTGGGTATATTAGGATATTGTAGTTTCATCTTTGCCTCCGTGATATTTCTTAATTCATATCGAGGGTAACCTTCTCTTTCTTTCAAATTCGGGTGACAACACACTTAGAGTTTGGAAATTATGTATAGGTAAGTTATTACCTAAGAATGTGAAGAGCTCTACATTCATGGTTAAGATGTTACAAGCTTTTTTTTCATTACTCGAACAACTTGTCACTCATCTCCTGAGCCAAAGATCATCTGAAATAAAAAACCATCTTTTCTACCAATCGAGTCGAACTACAAACAGTCTGATTCCCTGAGTCTCGGGGATATGTAGGTTGGGCTCTATGTAGAAAACTCGACTGCATTCCAACCTTCCCCCAAATCCCTTTATTCTCCATTTTTTTGGTTTTATCAAAGACTCTAAAATCGATATAACTTGTGAATGTCCTTAGAGATCGTGCTTAAAATCAAGTTTTATGAAATACAAGTGGCCTGAATTCTCATGTAACCTGAGATATGTAGGAAACCTGATACCAGGATCCGGCCATAACTCTATGAAACTTGTGCGACAACCAATCTCTTTCAGATTTGAATTTGTGGTCGGACAAAAATTAAGAACGTCAACCTCCTTTTGCCCAGGGTTACTTGTATCCACCCTAACCAAAGGAAGGGGGCAGTTGTTGACACCTAATTTTTGCCCTCCACAACTAAGTTTAATCTCGAGTTTCTTCGATTTCAAAAAAAATCACAACAATTATTTTTTCCAAATAAATGTATTTTAAAATATTCATTTGGGCTAAATTTTTCATTTGAGAGATAATTATATATTTTCGTATTTACATATACGAGATTGCATAAGTGACGCCATTTAAATGAATATTTTCATCAAAATTGGACTTTAAATCAAGGATTATTTGAAAAATAAATAAATAATTATAGTCTTGATTTAAATAAAATTTATTCTCAAAAATAATTTTTTTGGATGAATATGTGTTTAATTTCATTAAAGCAAGAAGTTCGGGATTAAAGGAAGAATATTCATATCGAATTTTAATTAGGATTATTTTAATTCGATTAAATAAGTTGGGGTTATTTTAGCCACAGTTGAATCCAATTGGGTTTATTAAATAACCCCAATTTTTAACCCAATTAAGTAGCCCAACACCAATAATCCTTAGCAACCCAACAAATTCCACACGGCCCACTCCAAATCACAACATAGTGGCCCAATAACCATGTTGACCTGGCCCAATCTCCCTTATCTTTCCCCCTTCTCCTCCAAAGCAGCAAAGTTGTATACAAATAGACCCAATATCGATTAACAACATCGATCAACAATCGAACTACATCAGCAACCAACAACAGCAAAAAACCCGAACCCATCGACCCGATAACCCGATTCCACCAGCCCGAACCCTTTTGTTTGCTATCCACACATATCTGACGCATCAGTAGGACAAGAAAAAATGCCAAGAAACCTTATATAATGATCTTAGGTGTCTCGCCAACGTCCAACTCCGCCAATCTCGGGATAACGGTACTAGGTTGGTACATATTGGTATGATTTTGATTGGTTTGAGGAGATGATTCTATTTACCCTATTTTCTATTGGATTTTGTTCCAAAATCTGTTAAAGATAATCCAAAAGTTGGTACATTTGTTGATGAAATCCCAAGCCAAAGGGCGAATTCGAATTTTAAATTCCAAATTTCTCTTTTTTTTCAAATCCCTAAATTACCCCTAATTAGTCTTCGATATAAGGAACCATTGGGTCACTGTTTTAGGGGGATTGATTTTTTTTCTCTAGGGTCGGAGATTCTGGGGTTGGAAATTTTTTGTTGGAAAAAAGGGAAAAGGACCTTAGAGCTAAAAGCTTTCCTTCACAGTAGAATATCTTCTCCTTTTTTTTTGGAAGTTTGGTCGATCATTCGGAAGTTCTAGAGTTGATAACATCAATTCCCGATGGTGATGGTTTCGACGTTAGTTCGTTGTCTCATTTTGCTGCTCCCAAATAGGTAATATCCTTTTTCGTTCAATGTTTCATCTCTTCTGCTTCATCTCGATCTTCTGTAGTCTGAATAAATTTTCAGTATGATTGTATACTGGGTTGTTTGCTGGTAGATTGCTTTGATAGCCGTAGGTAGTTATTTTTGTATATTTTCGATTTAATACTCTTCTTTTTTGTGAACTGCTTAAGGTTTGTATAGCTGACTTTATGTTAAAGTTTCATGTTCTTCAATTTTGTTTTGAGTTACTGGTATCTTGTTAAGGTTGTTTCGTCGTTTAAAGTTTTATGTTTTTGATTTTGTTTTGAGTTACTGGTATCCTGTTAAGGCTAGTTTCGTGGCTAAAGTTTGATTTTTTTTTGTCATTTCGGGCCACTTATATGTTGTCATGGTTGCTTCATGGTTTAAAGTTGCGTGCTTTGATCGTTTTGGGTCGATGGTGCCCTGTTCTAGCTTGTCTTATTTTAAAGTTTCGTGTTTTATTCTTGTTTTGATAGTTTTTGGGCCGAGGGTGTTTTGTTCATTGTTAGTATTTAACGTGTCTTGTTTGTCGAGATTCCTCTTGAGTTCTTTGGCTTCCCAAATGACAAAGAATTACGAGGATACACTCGACAAAAATTGACAAATCCTGTGATTCCTCGGTGATCATCTCGGCTACCAAAATTTTATCTTTTTGGGTCTGTCGAAGAGAGAATAAGGATGAGGATAGTAGACTTTGTCATATTTACCTTTAGTTTAGTATGTTATGCCTTTTTTTTTGTCTCAAAACCCGAAATTAGAATTCCACTCTTCCTTTAGGATCATCTTCAGTATGAAAACACATTAGAAGGATAAGTATAGTCGTGTTCTGGGATGCTAGACATTTGAGTATGTTTGTTCAGAGAAGTTAGCTTAATTTTGTTGTCATAGCACTATGTATGGTCTATACTCGGGTTAAGTATTCCCCGAGAATCTTTATCGATCTACAATGTTAAGAGTAAGGATTCAATGAGGGGTTGAGGTCCTTTGAATTTCCTTAAAATAGTCTATCCGTGGTTATGATTTTTTTTTTTATATTTCCAGTGGCTTTTGAAACAAATTAATAGTTGGCTATTATTTTGCTTTTGTATGTCCCTTTTTCCATTTCTGTGGGTCATTTCAAAGTTCAAGTCTTTGCATCATATGTTGGAAATCACGTTATGACTACTGTTAAAATGATTCCAATAAGTAACAATTAGCGTGCATATTGATAAGTCTTTGGGCGCTTTAGAAAATTTGATTCTGGTTCAATTTTTGCTAAAGTCTTGCTTGCTTCTCTCAATTTCATTTTTTTTACCAACTCAGCTTTTTTTCCTAAAGAATAGTCATGACCAATCTATGTTAATGTGGGTTCTTCGATAAGACATTGTTTACGACTAGTCATTCTTTTTTAAGACATAGTTCAGCCTGCAGATTGACCAAAATAGCAAAATAAAATTTGTCCAACGCTTATTCATATATGATATAACCGACTTCCACAACAATTCCATGCATTTTTTTTACCTTCTCGTAAGATCCTAGTCCACTCTATATGCGTATTTACTCATTTTTAAACTTTGCAAATTACGTTGTTTAGAATGATTCTAATTATTGTCTTTCTTCCTTTACATGTGAATTTATTTTGGAGTCTGCAATGGACTTCCTCCCATTGCATTATCAAGTGGGCCAATGAGGCCCATATCCTCAATGTTTAAATCTAAAAGTGATTCCATGGAGTAAATACGAGGAGTTAGAAGATGAAAGACAGGTTAAAGACCCACATTGAAGCGGCTATGAGACTCCAAAGTCTCATTTGTTGTTTAATTTGTTTAAGTATTATTGTATTTATTTTATTTTTTATTATTTTTTATTTTTGTTTATTTATTTATTCATCATTCCTTTGGGCCATGAAGCTAAAGTTGTATCTAATACAGTTGGAGCAAGATTCGAGCCAAAGACTCGAAAACTAGATTAGGGCAGGTGAAATGGGTCGAAGGCCCAATTAGACTAGGACAGGTCTTATTGATTTGGGCGCAATGGTCTAAATCCCTTACTTCCTCCTCTTCCCCATTTTTCTTTATGCTTGTTTCTCTTATGTGTTTTGCGAACCTAGTTAATTCCTTAGTCAAGTCGCTAAAAATTGGTTTTGCATAAACACCAAAATATTCCTAAAATCGTTTTTCTTTTCAAAAATCAACTTTTTCAAGGTTAATCAAAGACGATTTTCAAAAAGTCTGGATAACCTCAAGTTAGAGGACGTTTTAGGTGCCTAACACCTTCCTAAAATGTTAATAGGAACCGCTTACCTAGAATCTCTAACTTAAAATGATTTTCCTATTTTGGATCGTTTGAAGTAACTCTCTAAAGGTTTCTTAATTCATTTTCAAAATTAAGTGATGACTCTTCTCAAAAGTCAAAATCTCTGCAAAACAAGCACTTTCTACACTTAGACAGTATGATTTACAGACAGAATAAGTACAACTTTCAGAACTAAATATTATGACTCACTAGATTTATAAAATATGATTGATTCATTATTCATGATTTCAGTATTTCAGATATTCTCACTTATGTGAGTAATTTTCATTTAGCATGCATTGTTTTGTAAATTATGATGACGAGATGGTGTTTTTACTTATGCATTTCACCCCTATATAGTCTGTACATCTTCAAAGTACTGATCCACATATATGTCTATGTACTATATTATCACATAATGTAGGTTCAGCTGCTCAGTATTAGCAGCGTGAGTAGTTCGAGCATCTTCATCTATATCCAAAAGTTGGTAAGTCCTCGTAGTTTGGGGACTTATTCATTCAGATTCTGCAATATAGTAGTTTTATATGATTCAGTGTTCTTTTCAGATAGTTTGAGTTAGCTGGTGGTCTATCCCAGTGACTCTCTAGTATTAGTAGTAGAGGCTTGTCAGACTGCTAGCTTCGATTCAGACTTATAATATTTGATTTTTCAGACATTTCTTTCAGATTATTCTCAGTTATTTTCGACAGTTTCTGCAATTAGTATGACTTTCATGTCTATGTTACTTTGATTATGAGATTTATACCTACAGGGTTAACTTAAGGCTACTCATAGTCTTGAGTACCGTGTGATATCTCAGGACCAGGTTTCGAGGCATTACAAACTTGGTATCAGAGCCTAAGGTTTTTAAGAGTCCTAAGAAGTCAGACAAGCGGCATTACGTAGAGTCTTGATCATGGATGTGAAATGCACCACATTTATGAGCAAGAGGCTACGAAATGTTATTAGGAAATCATCTTTTTCTTTCATGATCTATCGTGCTTATAGTATCTCTATCTGCTTTTAACTCGTGCTCTTACATGACAGTTGAATATGACTCCTGGTCGAGCTAATGTCTGCAAAAATAGTAACCAGCCACCCCAACCCACTGATCCTTTGAATGAGAATGTATCTCATGTTGAGTTTAGGGTTTTTTCAGGAGTTGGCCCAGGCTAGGCCAACCATCAGAATCAGGATGCAGTCACACTTCCGCAGAATAGGGATTTAGCGGTAGCTAGAGTCTAAGAATTTATGAGGATGAATCCGCCAGAGTTCTTTAGGTTGAAAGCAGATGAGGACCCACAACTTTATTTAAATGAGTTGAAGAAGATCACCCAGATTATACATGTTTCTGAAGAGGAAAGTGTAAAGTTAGTATCCTATAGATTGAAAGATGTAGTGTATGATTGGGTAGTGATGTGAAAGAATGTAGAGGTAAGAATGTTCTTTCTATGAGTTGGAAGGTATTTCAGGATGCTTTTCTAGACAGGTTCTTCCCATATGAGATAAGGGAAGTTAAGATAGAGGAGTTTGTGAATTTGAGGCAGGGCTCGATAATAGTGAAGGAGTACTGCCTTAAGTTCAATCAGTTGTCTAAGTATGCCTCTGATACGATGGTTGATCCTAGGGCTAGTATGAGTAAGTTTGTTACTGGAGTGTCTAGCTTGGTAGTCAAGGAGTGTATGACTGCCATACTTATTGGAGAAATGGATCTTGCAAGATTGATGATTCATGCTTAGAAGATTGAGGCAGATAAGTTGAAAGGGAGAGATAGAAATAATAAAGGGCTAGAATAGGATAGTTTGAGTATGGTCAGAATAGGTCTCAAGGAGGAAATCGTTTGCATTTTCATCTATGCTAGCAACAACTTCATCTAGTGCTCCTACTCTCAGAGGTAGACAAGAGTAGTGGGGTAAGTCTTCTATGTCCAGATCTCAGAATAGTGTAAATAAAAGACTTCGTTATCCTCTTTGTGCTAAGTGTGGTAGGAATCATCCTGGTGAGTGCTTGGCTAGATAGAAGGGTTGTTTTGGTTGTGGTAAGTCGGGTCATGAATTTAAAAAATGTTTGTATGCTAAGCAGGGAAATATAAATGATGGTCCCCAAACTCAGACTACTAGTGCACTAGCTCCTTTAGGTCGTCTAGTCCCTTCTTAAGGCGCATCATCCAGTACTGGTGGCGGTCAACGCCAGAACCAATTTTATGTTTTACTAGTCCATCAAGAGTAGGAGGATTCACCAGATGTTGTTACTGGTATGCTTTATGTCTTTCATCTTGATGTTTATGCGTTGTTATACCCTGGGTCAAGTTTCTCTTATGTGACCCCGTTAGTTGCAGTAAATTTTGAGATAAGTTCTGAAAAGGTCCCTGAGCCCTTCTTGGTTTCTACTCCAGTAGGTGAGTTAGTTTTTGCTAAATAGATCTATAGAAAGTGTATTTTCACTGTCTTTCATAAAATTATGTTAACAGACTTAATAGAGTTGGATATGGTTGACTTTGATCTTATTCTTGGTATGGATTGGCTCCATTCCTGCTATGCATCCAAAGATTGTCGCACCCGAGTGGTGAAGTTTCAATTTCCAGATAAGCCAGTCTTTGAGTGGTCAGGTAACTCAGTGTCTCCCAAGAGTCATTTCATATCTTATCTTAGAGCCCGAAAGTTGATCTCCAAAGGGTGTATCTATCTTCTAGTTTGAGTCAAAGATACTAAGTCTGAGACTCCAACAATTCAGTCAGTATAGTCAATGAGTTTCCTAATATTTGTCCTAAAAAATTTCCAGGAGTACCTCCCAATAGGGAAATAAAATTTGGTATTGACCTTTTTCCAGATACTCAACCTATTTCTATACCTCCATATCGTATAGATCCCGCCGAGATTAAGGAGTTGAAAGAGAAACTCAAAGATCTCTTAGACAAAGGTTTTATAAGGCCTAGTATTTACCCATGAGGTGCTCCGTCTTATTCATGCGAAAGAAAGATAGTTCTTTGCGTATGTGCATTGACTATCATCAGTGAAAAAAGTCACGGTAAAAAACAAATATCCTCTTCGTAGAATCGATGAATTATTTGATCAACTCCAAGGTGAAAATTATTTCTTAAAGATAGACCTTAGATTCAGCTATCATCAACTTAAAGTAAGGGAGTATGATATTCCAAAGACAGCTTTCAGAACCTATTATGGTCATTTTGAGTTTCTGGTCATGTCCTTCAGACTAACAAATGCCCCAGCAGCTTTCATGGACTTGATGAACAAAGTGTTCAAATGGTATTTGTACATATTTATCATAGTCTTTATCAATGATATTCTTGATTACTCTTGTGGTGAGAATGATCATGCAAACCATCTTAGAATTATGTTGCAAACCCTTAGAGATCACCAGTTGTTCGCCAAGTTCAGCAAGTGAGAATTTTGGCTAAGATTAGTAGCTTTCTTTGGTCATATCATTTCTTGTTTGGGTATTAGAGTTGATCCCCAAAAGATGAAAGCCTTAAGAAATTGGCCTAGACCTATTTCCCTATCAGACATTAGGATTTTCTTGGGTTTAGCTGGCTACTATGAACTTTTTGTTGAGGGTTTCTCGTCTATTGCATCTCCTATGTCTAGATTGACTCAAAAGAAAGTTAAGTTTTAGCGGTCAAATTCGTGCGAGAAGAGTTTTTAGGAGTTGATGACTCGACTCAAATTAGCCCTAGTTTTAGCATTACCTGATGGTACAGATGGTTTTTTGGTTTATTGTGATGCCTCCAAAGTTGGTTTGGGTTGTGTTTTGATGCAGACAGGTAAGTTCATAGCCTATGCCTCTAGACAGCTTAAGCCTCACGAAAAGAATTACCTAACCTATGATCTTGAGTTAGTTGTTGTTGTGTTTGCTTTGAAAATCTGGAGACATTATTTGTATGGGGTGCGTGTTGATGTGTTCACGGATCACAAAATCTTGCAGTATGTATTTAATCAAAAGGATTTGAATTTTCATCAGAAGAGGTAGTTAGAATTATTAAAAGATTATGATATGAGCGTGTTGTATCATCCGGGCAAGGCCGATATAGTGGCAGACGCCCTTAGTAGACTGTCTATAGGCAGTGTTGCCCATGTGGAGAATGGTAAGAAGGATTTAGTTTGGGAAGTGCATCGATTAGCTAGATTGGGTGTTAGATTGGTTGACTCAGCTGAAGGGAATGTTTGGGTTTAGAGTAGTTCCGAATCTTCCCTAGTTTCGGAGGTGAAGGAGAAGCAAGATAAGGATTCTAGTTTGGTCAAACTGAAGGAGTCAGTCAAACACCAAAAGATAGAGGTTTTCTCCTAATGGGAAGATAGTGTGTTGAGATACCAGAGTAGATTGTGTGTGCCTTGTATTGATGATTTGAGGCAGCGAATTATGGAGAAAGTGCATGGTGCGCGTTATTTCATCCATCCAAATGCTACCAAGATGTACCGCGACTTGTGGGAAATCTATTGGTGGATTAGTATGAAGAGAGATATAGCAGAGTTTGTAGCCAAGTGTGCAACTTGTCAACAGGTTAAGCTAGAGTAACAAAGACCTAGTGGTGCATTGCAAGAGTTTGGTATCCCCACTTGGAAGTGGGAAGAGGTGAATATGGACTTTGTGACTGGTTTACCCCATTTGTGTTGTCTGCATGATTCGATTTGGGTGATAGTAGACAGATTGACTAAGTCAGTGCATTTCTTGCTAGTTCACACATCTTACACGACTGAAGATTATGCTAAGCTGTATATTAGAGAGTTAGTCAGATTGCATGGAGTTTCTTTATCCATCATCTCAGACAGGGGTACTCAGTTTACCTCTTAGTTTTGGAGAGCCTTTTAGAAAGGTGCTGGTACCCAAGTTCATCTTAGTTCAGCCTTTCATCTACAGATAGATCATCAGGCAGAGAGGACCATTCAAACTTTAGAAGATATGTTGAGGGCATGTGTTCTTGATTTCAAAGGTAGTTAGGATGAGCATTTGTCATTGATTCAGTTCGCTTATAATAACAGTTATCATGCTAGTATTCAGATGGATCCGTTTGAGGCTCTTTATGGGCGGAGATGTAGATCGCCAGTTGATTGGTTCGAAGTAGGTGAGGCTGCTTTGATTGGGATAGACATGGTGTTTGAGGCTATGGAGAAAGTTCAGTTGATTAGATAGAGATTGAAAGAATCCCAGAGTCATCAGAAATCTTATGTAGACTTAAGAAAGAGAGACCATGAGTTCGGGGTTGATGATCTTGTGTATTTGAAAGTTTTACCCATGAAAGAGGTGAAGAGATTTGGTAAGAAGGGAAAGCTGAGTCCCTGTTATGTTGGTCCCTTCCGGATTTTGAGTTGTGTTGGGAAGGTGGCATATAAGCTTGAGTTACCTTAAGACTTATCCTCAGTTCATCCAGTATACCATGTGTCCTTGTTAAAGAAGTGAATGGACGATTCAGCTATTATAGTTCTCTAGAAAGTACAGATATTCAGAATAGTCTTTCTTACGAAGAAGTCCTAGTATAGATTCTTGATCATCAGATTCGTAGACTAAGGAACGAAGAAGTTCCCTTAGTCAAAGTTCAGTGGCGAAATCAGTCCGTTGAAGGTGCTACTTGGGAAACAGAAGTAGACATGCGTACCAAGTATCCACATCTCTTCTCCACGAACTCAGATTCAGCTGAAGGAAATAGTTTTCCTTCATTCAGTTCTTTTCCAGTTTCAGATTCAGCCATATAGTTATTTTTCATGAGAATTCATGCACTCACAGATCAGTTCAGTAACTCATTATATTTGAGATTCAGTCATTCAGTTTATTCCAGTTGTGCATGATTGTTTATAGCCTCAGATTTCTCAGTATTTTTCAGCTTAAATTAGCCGTATTCGAGGACGAATGTTCTCAAGAGGGAGATACTGTAATACCCCATACTTTTCCTAGCTTAAGTTCATTCCTAGACTATTAAGAAATAGCTTCCAAAATGAAGAATATTTATTTTGTGTGGAATTTTCCAAATTTAGACCTCCCATTGTGTGGAAAATTGAATAAGCTTTCCATCAATACCAAATTCGCCTAAATCCGATACGCGGTTGAAAAGTTATAGCATTTTTAAGTTGACAGTGTGCCACCTGGGCACTCAACGCATCGCAGAGAAGGCAAGAATGACAATTGTCACATTCCAGTGGACCTCCGTAATGTTGGCGCATCACGGAGATGTCCCATTTTTTACTTGTCAATTTCCAGAAGTCCAACGCGATATTGGCGCGGCGTGCCAAAGGTCAAAATGGCATTTCTATAGGGCACCGCGATGGTGGCGCGTCGCATTGAAGTTCCAAGTCCCAATTTTCAAAATCCAATGAGACAACGCGATAGCTCCGCATCGCAGAGATCCCCAATTTCCCATTCGTCAATTTCCAGTTAGCCACCGCGATAGTGGCACGTCATGGTGGCCCATTAAATTGGGATTTACAGTTCCGCTTAGAAGTTTAAAGGGGGTATTTTGGTCAATTTCCAAGCCCCCAATCCGTCCAAAAAAGAAGATTAATCATATTCAAAGCACTTTGTGCTCATTATTCATCACCCTCTTCAAAAGAAAAAACCCTAAAGCTCCAAAGCTTCTTCTCCAAGAAATCAAAATCCACCATTGTTTCTCAAAGAAAGCTTCAAATTGAGGATTCCCAAGACAAGATAATCAAGAACTCACCTCCAAGAACTCAATTAGGAATCAATAATTCAAGTTTCTCCATTTAATCATCTATTAAGGTGTGTGGGGTTTATGAACAAGGATCTTCTTTCATCTTTGTGCCCAAAACCAAGCTTTTATTTAAAATTCATATAATTTTGAATGATTATTCATAAGATTTGAATTAGGGTTCATACCTATTATTACTCTTTGCAAGATTTCGAGATTTCAAGTGTTTTAGAAGTTGAATTGCATGTCTATTTTCATATTTTCATGCCTATTGCAGTAATTTACAGATTTTGAGATGAACTGTCATTGTTTTCAATATCAAACATGATTATTATGATGTTTTAACATGAGACTGAAGCATGGGTCATTACCCCAAGATTGAATATTATTATTTCAAGAGAGATGATGCTTTAAGCATCCTATTGTCAGATTACTTACAGATTTTATGTAAAGCTTTGATCTTTCGATCACCAAATAAGTTTTGGAATCCACTTTACAGATTTATTACAGATTACAGAAAGTAAAATAGTTTCATTTATAGATTGATTCAGATAAGTGCATAACTGGTTTTATAATAAACCCTTATGTTAGTTTTAAAGTGGATTTCCAACAAGATGAGCATAGCAAATTAAAGAGAGTAGTATTTAGCACCGAGTTAAGTATGATTCCAAGGTCTCATACCCCAGAATTACGTACCACCGTAGAATTGAGATTAAAGTGCCCATAGTGGGCTGAGATAGTAATCACTTATGCTGAGGTTATACTCCCTGGAAAGAGTATGACACCTCTCCCCAACATGAGGTTTCTTCCTTAGGAGGACGAGACGTTGTACTCCATGTAGCTCGCATGGATTATGTCGGTTAAGAGAACCTCCCTGCTAGTAAAAGTAAATAAATAGTTTTGAGTATTTCCCTACTAGTAAGAAAAGCTTTTAGAAAACTAAGTGAAAAGGCTCACTGATTTACTCAATTATGCTTTATAGAAGATAATAGTTACAGACTTCAACTTTTAGATTTCAGACTTTAGAAGTGAGCTCTTTTTACACTTAGAGACTATGATTTACAGACAGAATACAAGTACAACTTTCAGAACTAAATATTATGACTCACTAGATTTATAAAGTATGATTGATTCATTATTCATGATTTCAGTATTTCTGATATTCCAGCTTATGTGAGTCATTTTCATTTAGCACGCATTGTTTTGTAAATTATGATGATGAGATAATGTTTTACTTATGCATTTCACCCCCATATACTCAGTACATCCTCAAAGTACTGTTCCACGTATATGTCTATGTGCTACATTGTCTCAAAATGTAGATTCAGGTGCTTAGTATCAACAGCATGAGTAGTTCGAGCATCTTCATCTACATCTGACAGTTGTGAGTCCTCATAGTTCGGGGACTTATTCATTCAGATTCTGCAGCATAGTAGTTTTATATAATTCAGTATTCTTTTCAGACAGTTCGAGTTAGTTGGGTCGTTGTCCTAGTGACTCTCTAGTATTAGTAGTTGAGGCTTTTCAGACTGCTAGATTTGATTCAGACTTACAGTATTTGATTTTTCAGACATTTCTTTCAGATTTTTCTCAGTTATTTCAGATTGTTTCTGCAATCAGTATGACTTTCATGTCTATATTACTTTGATTATGAGATTTATACCTAGTAGTAGGCAGACAGGGTTAGCTTAAGGCTACTCGTAGTATGAGCACCGTGTGACGTCACGGGATCAGGTTTTGGGGCGTTACAATAATGTAGTATAATTTTTGAATTTCAAAATTGGTAAAGGACAAAGTTGGGGGGAAATAGTACAATTTTTAAATTTCAAAATTGAAAAAGGACAAAGTTGGGAGGAAATAGTACAATGTAGTACAATTTAAAATTATTTTTTTGTGGGAATTGGGTAGAAGTTATGAAATTTTTTGGGAATTTTGGGGTTATTTAAAATATAACCCCAATTGGGATTTAAAATTTAGCCATATTTATTTAGTTTTGATCAAATTAAAAATCAATTGATGGATTGCATTGCAAATTTGGCCAATTTGATTTCAATTATGGCCAAATCTAATAGTTTGGCTAAATTAAATTGAAATTCGATACAAATTAATACATCTTTTAATCCCGAGCTCCTTGATTTAATAAAATCAAATACATATTTCTCTAAATAAATTATTTTGATAATAAATTATATTAAAATCAAGATTTTAATCATTATATTTATTTTTAAAATAATCCTTACTTAAAATTCAATATTCCATAGAACAAATATTTAAGTAATCAAATTATATAATCTCGTAAAACTAAACACGATAATATATAGTCGCTACTTAAAATGACAAAATCAAGTACAAAAAATATTTTAAATTTTTTTTATTTGGATGAAATAAATATTTCAATTTTATTAAAAACCGAAGAAACTCGGGATTAAATTTAGTCGTGGAGGGAAAAATTAGGTGTCAACAGTCATGATGGCACTTGTCGCGGCGTACCTTAACAAGTAAGCCTACCACCCAAACTGATACAAATAAAGAAAAAGACAGAAATATCCCAAGGTAAGGCTTCAAGAATGAAGCCGAACCATATAAGTAATCATAACAATGCGAAAAGAACTTATCCAAAATACCAATCATGCCCAAAACCAGGTGTCAATGGTGTAAGAACTACTAATACAATCCAAGAGTCAAATACATTAGAAAAATAACCACAAAGAAATAATATTTGTCTCCAAATACTAATAAATACATAACTATTGTAGAAAGATAGAGGTGAACTTCAGACGCATGAATGTCTAACCGCTGCCTTGGGAGCTCCAACAATCGCCCGAGTCAATCAAGATGCGGCACTCGAGCTAGGACCTGCACTAAAAGGGCACAATAGGCATGAGTACGGTCCACTTGTACTCAATAGGTATCGTAGGCCGACCAAGCAAAGTAGTAAATAAAGCATACAAAATATACACTAAGGGCACATCACCTGCAATCAGAAAATGTCCCATAATGGTATCCCACACCGATTGCACTAACAGTTCTAATATATCTCACATATATTGCAACATCACACCAAGATAGAACAAAAGTACGTATTATATCACATATAAGAAGAACAAGAAGGAACATGCATATACAAGATCATCAAATATAAGTAAAAGAAGATACGATAAATACATAGATGACAAGTCAATATAGCAATACAACACAACATAACACAATAAAGTAAGTGTAATGTATATGATAATGATGATAATGATGAACGAGGTCGTCGCACAACCTCCGGGATCATCACACAATCCCCATATACACCTACGGAGGCAAGCAACCCAATGAAGAACCCATAGGGGGTTCGTCAACCCATATACAATTTATATATCTCATATCTCTTTTTTGGCACATCCCTCGAAAAGAGTTTTATAAGGTGTTACAATATCTTCTCCCTGACACATCTCTCAGGAAGGATTTTAAAAAGGTGTTGTCAGTGTTTCTCAAATGTTTCCACAGTGGTACTAATATTTCATGAATGAGTATGATACGAGGATGTAATAATCACAACCAATCACAATGAGTATTTTCACAACAACCCACAATGATATATTTCCACAACCATGTGAGCCAATATCCACTCATTATTTCATTTTCATCCACGAATTTCCGTGTCTCATATGCCAATAAAGTATGAATATAATCACAATACACCAATAGTACCATATTAAGCATCGTAACAATACAATATAATTATTCGCATGTATTCAAGGCTATTAATATCATATAGGACCCCACACGATCACACATATTACATAATAACTCAATTTTGATAATTACATCACATATAGTCCCCACACGAGCACAACACATAAATAACCATTTTTTATTATTAGTTCCTACCCTTAACATGCATTTTATATCATCGTTTTCTATCCAGTTTTAATACCCCGCACCTTTGAGCTAGAATTTAAATGTCGTTCCTACGCATATAGACCCAAACTAAATGATTCCATATTAATATATGTGTGGTGATCAATCCTATAGTGTGGGAATACCATTGAATATGAATTAAGGTCACAAAAATCCCCTAACTATAAGACGAGTTGAAAACATTTCTATCGATTAAGTTTTAAAGAACGTTCCAACTTAGATCACCTTCCATCGACTATTACTCCTTGAAAATGACGAGTTAGAGGGTCTACTGTATATCAAATTAAAGCCCTTAGAATATTCTTTCCAACGCCACCGACCGTTTGTCAATCCGAGTCCAAAGTCAAAAGTTATGAGTGTTTGAATGAGACACTATCCAGACTATGAGATGGGGCATGCGACGCCCACTTAAGGTTATGCTATGGGCTATGCATCGCCCAGCTTGGCTTGTGCCATGGGATGTTCTTGGAAAAAACAACGTAAAAGCTCTGTTTTAGTGTTATTTAAGGGTAATACGGTCCTTTCACATCCCATAACAGTCCCTAAACACCTATAGATGAATTACAACCCCAATGTATGTTATTTCCTCCTAAAAAATCCCTAATTCATCTTCTAAAACACAAGAGGATAAGAACCAACTAGGGTTTGCACATTCAAGCTCAAAGGATCAACTTTTTCGCGATTTCTTCATCAATCAAGGTACGTGAGGTTTTCTTAAACTACATGGGTTTATTCAAAATGTTTTGAGTAAGGTTTAAAGTTATGAAATCATATATTTTCGAAGGGTTTGAGTTTACAATAACAATTATGCATTGTGAACCCTTTTTGATGATAATGTTTTGGTCTTGAGGCCTCCCCCTTAAATCCGATTTTCGTTCGCATATATATATACATGTGGTTTAAGTTTTGAAACTTGAATTGAAGCATGAAGGTTTATACTCCCTCTCTCATTATGAATTATTCGATTGCATATTGAGAAGCATGACATAAATGTCATTACTATTGTTTGTTGACTTGGTTTTGATGATGACTTGAAGAGAGGGCATTTTCTTAATTACATAAATGAAAGTGATGATTTAAAGAGATTGCATGATTTTTTACAAGATTACTTGACCACCACGTGTTGTGAATTAAAATTGAGGATCTTTGCCTAAGTTTTCATGAATTTTACTATATGCATCCTTTTATACTGTTTAAATAGTTTGATGGTTTGAACACAATGTTTTGAAAGAGAAGACTATAATATGATATTGAATGACTTAGATACGACTTACAAGTCTTGGTATGACGATACCAAATCAGATAAGGCCATAATAAACTCGAAACAGAATACAATTTTTATTTTAGATTTCAGATTTTGAATTCAGAAAGATGCATGTTTAGAACATGTAAAAAATAGGCACTAAGAGAGTTAGGTGGTTTCCCAAAGTAGGCATGAGTCATACGATTCATTGCTCGAAACCGTGTTTTGTTGATACGAGTTTATTATATCCCCCAAAAAGGGATTATACGCTGGCCTATTGCCCTATGGCATAACAGATTCAGATACTCAAACCTTTGCGGAAAACTTGGGTTGGGGGCTTGGCCGCCGAGTTAAGGGCGGATCCCATATAGCCCGTGGGATACTTTCAAATATGTAGGGTGTACCACCTAGCCCAGAAGTAAAACAAAGAAAGAAATTGCATCTACAGAATTATTTTAAGATCATTTGAAATTGTCCATGTATTTAAAATTATTTCATGTATAGCGTTTATGAAATGCTCTCACTTATGTTATAAATAAAAGTACATATTTTGGATTGTTTTGCATACCAGTACATTTGTATTTACCCCCTATATTTCAGGATCTGAGGCACAGTCCCTTTGTCCCGCTAAGCCGTAGATTGATCTGTCAGAAGTTTGCAGTGGGTGAGCCTCCCTTATTTTGGAAGACCGTGTCTATGCCCGTTGCGGCCAGGGCCTTGGTTCAGGTCGTGACATCAGCCCAGTCTGAAAGAGTCAAGTCATAACCTACCTCAAAAGCCAAAACTGATCCGCTACACTTTGAACCCACGACCTTACTTTTCACGAACAATCTCAAACTCCACTAAAAATATTAAATATGAAATCTATGCGTCAAAACAAAACCAACGACACTCATATTGACTACTTTTAGTTTGGGGTCAAAACGGACCCCTGAAATGGGTTTTCAAAAAAGAAGGGTAAAATCAAAACTTTACTTCAAAAACATGTTTTCCATATTATTAGGAACCTACAGCTGAAACCCCAAGTTAAATCGAGTCCAGAACGAGGTTCAAATCGAAGAAAACCCATTTTTGAGCTTTACAAGGTAAAAACTTTGAAATCCGGATTAAAATTAAGAATCGAAGTTGTTTTGATGGTTAAATTGATGAAAAACTAGTAATTATAAGATAAAAATATTATTCAAGTGAAAAGGAGTGAAATTGAAGTTTAAAATCAAGCCCTAAGATTTTTGGGGTTTTGAGAAATTTATCAAGAAATTACTAAGAAAATAGTGAATTCTTACCTTAAATCCGTAATAAAACCAAGAAATAGGTGTTAATCTAGATTCCCAAATTATCACAAACTTTACTTTTAAGCTCCCATACTATTTTAGGGTTTACCTCTCAAGAGACAAGATGAAAAATGAGCAAAATAGGCTAAAAAACTGGTATAAATAGTGCAGATTTTTTTGCACAAATTTTGCAAAAACACTATTTTTTTGTCCAATTCGAACTCCGACGAGGTGTTCGGAATTCATTCGGAGTCCGATATATGTAAACGAACTACGCAACCATACTAAATTCGAAGTTTCGGACGCGATGGCGATATCATACTTTCAAAAAAACATCATTTTCACAAAGTTGACCCCCGAAAACTGAAATTATAATTTTTCAAACCGAGAATTGAAATGAGATTTAAAAGCCGTAAAATCATACCAAACATGCTAACACCCTAAAATTGACATTCCGGATCTGCTGGCAAAGTCATATTTTCCATTCGAGGTCGTTTCGATCAAATGTGGGTCCCACACACATATTTTCAATTTTTCAACTTTTCGATCAATAGCCTAAAATCTCCAACTAGCCTAAAATCGATATTCCAGAGCTTCTGGCGCAGTCCGTTTGGTCATCCATCACACGGATCAAAAGATATCCTCATAAGTCTAAAATAAGGCTCTCGAAGCAATCAAAAACCACAATATCGCATAAATGATACCAAAATGCATTAGAAAATTTGTCAATCACTCTCACACTCCAGAAATACCATAATACAACTACGGAGAGGGGTAAAATAGTCAAATCACATAAAATTACAAATTTTACATATTTCATCAAATTTTAAGGTCGTTACAGCTCAAAAAATAAAAAGAAGTACGTAGTAGTCCTTGAGACTAAACTTAAAACCCCAAGGTAAATTTTGAATCTCCTAAATTATTGATCAAACCTATAGTCTTGTGTTTAAGGATTCAAAATCTCTCTCTCTCTCTTGAGAAGCCACTAGACATTTTTAGGACAAATTTAATAATGCTGTAATAGAAGATTTGAATTAAAAGATTAGAGAAATTTTAATTTGAAAATATTAGGCTTTTTTTTAAGAAATACTAGTGTACGTACCCGCGCGATGAGCGGATAATATTAAAATAATATTTTTAATATTTTATGTTGTAGCATTTGTTCAAACATATAAAATTCTATTATCTTAAAAAAAATCAACCATGATATTATTTCTCAATGAAATATAAAAATAAATATTTTTTTCTCTACCCTCACCCACCTTCCACCCTTCCTCAATTTGTTTTTTCTTTTTAAACCCCCCTCTCCAATTTGATATTTTTCTTTATTATATTATTCACAATTTAAAAATATTATATTTTTATCTTTTTCTTCAATACTTATAAATATTTTTAAAAATTAAATGCATATTTATCATTATTATTATTATCAATAATTTTTATCTTTTCCTAATATGTAAATAAATTATATTTAAATATATTTTATAACATTTAAATTTTAAAAGAGATAAGTTTGAAATGTACTATGTATTATTGTTTCTACCACTAATACTGGTTATATAGATATTAAAGAGATATTAAGAAAATAGAACTCTACTTCAATTTAAATTTCATTTAAATTCAAATTCAAATATATTATGTATTTGTTAAAAGAAGATCAATTTATTATTCTTCCTTATCCATAATTTTTCAAATAAAATACATATTTATCTTATAATGTATATATTTGAATTAAGAGAAAATTTGAAATCAATAAGATTAATTCACATGTTTTTGTCTTCTATCACTATAACTATGTTCTACCCACTACAACAGTTTATTTATTTATTTATTTATTTATTTATTTATTTATTTTTTATTATTATTATTATTCAGTACTACTACTACCATGCCTGTTTTAAAAAATAACTAAAAGTACTACTACGTACTAAGTGTGTACTACTATTATTAATATTAGTTATATTAATATTTTTATCTATTTTTTTCAATATTTATAAATATTTTTTAAAAATTAAATGCATATTTATCATTATTATTATTGTCATCAATAATTTTTATCTTTCCCTAATATGTAAATAAATTATATTTAAATATATTTTATAATATTTAAATTTTATAAGAGATAAGTTTGAAATAGTATATATATATTAGTACTCTTTAATTATTAGTTTCTATTTTTAAGATAATGAAAATCTTTGTTGTAAAAGGATAATTTATTCAAATTCAAATACTTAATTTCTCAATTCAAAATTTTTATTATAATATTTTTAATTTTGTCTTAAAATATGTTTTAATATTTTCTTAAAAATTGTCACGTGGCTATTTTAGTAGCTGGACATGTGGCATCTTGTCTTGCTTATGTTTTACTTTTATTATTATTATATACTACGTGTGTACTACTAAATAATAATATTATTAGTTATCTTAATATTTTTAATCTTTTATTTAATATTTAAGAATTTTTTTAGAACATTAAAAGGAAAAAGTTTATGAATAGTAAGAGTTTATTTATTATATTATATTATTTATTTATTTGTTACTTTAGTATTATTATATTTTTATTTTTATTTAATATATTATTTTTTTTATTATTAATGCATATTATAAAAATAGTAGTAAATATTATAAATTTAGGACATATTAAGAATTTAGAATTCCATTCCCATTCAAATTTTATTTAAATTCAAATTTAAATATTATATTATATCAATTTGTTATAAGAAGATCATTTTATTATTCTTACCTTATCCTTAATTTTTTTAAATTAAATGCATAATTATTCTATAATTTATAAATTTTAATTAGAAAATTTTTTGAAGTCAATCTAAATATTTTTTTTATTTATTATAATTATTATATTTATCCCTACTACTACTTATCAGTACTAATACATATTGTTTACTATTGTTTATTATTTATTTATTTATTTATTTATTATTATTAATTGGACCAATCCATGTAGTGACAATAACAACCTTGGCTTTGTACGCTTGCCATCGAGATCTTAATAAGAGTACAGCATGATTAAAAATGAAAATTCATAAAAATATCAGTCGCAAATTAATTTGAAATTAAAACGTAAATATTATTGTTTGTTGGCATACTTAAGTTAGAGACTCTAATGTTTACCCCCAAAAAAAAAAGTTAGAGACTCTAAGAGAAGTTTATGGGAACCGATCCCATATAGAAAAACATGTATTTTAAATATTAATTGTACTTTATTTTTTCAATTATAATGTTATTATATTTTTTCTTTAAATATGATTTGATAAATATTACGTGATACTTAACATTTTAGTATCATATACGACCAAAAAATATGAACATTTATTTTAATAAACTAATAGTATAAAATGGTAATAAAAGTTAGCATTTAAAAAGCTAATATGCGACTCAAAATCTTAAGAGAAACGTAATTTCATTTTTCATTTATATAATCAAATGTATTATTTTTATCAAAAATCAAACAAACAATATTAAAATAACAAATTACTTACTTGAATTTGGGCCTGTATATACAAAAAAAAAAATAGCCAATAATATGATCATCACTCATCTGCATATAAAAATGATGAAATTAAATCAAAAGTTTTTCAAGAAAATAAATAATATGAAGAATGCAACAACAGTAAAAAAAAGAGAGAGAGGAAAGTTTAGTCTATACATCATTGCAGGAGTGTATATAGAGAGGTTAGGAAGTTAACTTCTCTCCAATTCAAATTTGAGTTTGAAATTTAAAAGCCATAATAGGTGATTACATTTAAAAGTTTTTTTTTTTTGTGCAATAATAACAAACTAAAAATCTGTAACAATCAAATAATTGTGCATCTGTTCATAATACAACCTATACGGACCTTTATTCCTCAACCTATAAGAGACAAATAATCACCCGAAAAATAGTTTTAAAAACAAAAAAGAAAGAAGAGAGGGTGGTAGAAGAAAAGAAAAAAAGAACAAAGGGCAGGTCAGTGCATTTAAAAGATACTATTATCCTATTTCTATGTACTACATAAAAGAGATTTTAAGAAAATAGAACTGTACTTCGATTTAAATTTCATTTAAATTCAAATTCAAATTCAAATATAATACGTATTTATTAAAAGAAGAATAATTTTTTATTTTTTCTTATCAATAATTTTTCAAATACAATACATACTTATCTTATAATGTATATATTTGAATTAAGAGTAATATTTGAAATCAATAAGATTAATTCACATGTTATTTTCTTTAAAAAAAAATTCCCACTTTTTTTTTCTTCTATCACTATAACTAAGTTCTACCCATTACTACAATTTTATTTATTTATTTGTTATTATTATTATTATTATTAATATTATTAGTAGTAGTAGTAGTAGTATTACTATTACTATTACTATTACTATTACTATTATTATGGACTACTACTACCACGTCTGCTTTAGAAAATAACTAAAAGTACTACTACGTGCTAACTACTATTATTAATATTAGTTATATTAATATTTTTATCTTTTTCTTCAATATTTATAAATATTTTTTAAAAATTAAATGCATATTTATAATTATAATTATAATCAATAATTTTTATATTTTCCTAATATGTAAATAAAATATATTTAAATATATTTTATAACATTTAAATTTTAAAAGAGATAAGTTTGAAATGTACAATGTATTATTGTTTATACTGGTTATATAGATATTAAAGAGATAGTAAGAAAATAGAACTCTACTTCAATTTAAATTTTATTTAAATTCAAATTCAAATTCAAATATAATATGTATTTATTAAAGAAGATCAATTTATTATTCTTCCTTATCCATAATTTTTCAAATAAAATACATACTTATCTTATAATGTATATAATTGAATTAAGAGAAATATTTGAAATCAACAAAATTAATTCACATATTATTTTCTTTTAAAAAAAGTTCCTGCTTTCATTTTTCTTCTATCACTATAACTACATTCTACCCACTACTACAAATTATTTATTTATTTATTATTATTATAATAATAATAATAATTATTATTACTATTATTATTAATAATAATAATAATATTATTCAGTACTACTACTACCACGCCTGCTTTAAAAAATAACTAAAAGTACTACTACGTAGGTGTGTACTACTATTATTAATATTAGTTATGTTAATATTTTTATCTTTTTTTTCAATATTTATAAATATTTTTTAAAATTAAATGCATATTTATCATTACTATTATTATCATCAATAATTTTTATCTTTCTCTAATATGTAAATAAATTATATTTAAATATATTTTATAACATTTAAATTTAATAAGAGATAAGTTTGAAATAGTATATATCTATTAGAACTATTTAATTATTACTTTCTATTTTTAAGATAATGAAAATCATTTTTGTAAAAGGATAATTTATTCAAATTCAAATACTTAATTTTTTAATTCAAAATTTTTATTAAAATATTTTTAACTTTGTATTAAAATATTTTTTAATATTGTCTTAGAATTTGCCACGTAGCTATTTTAATAGCTTGACACGTGGCATCTTGTCTTGCTTATGTTTTGCTTTTATATATATATAGATAATTTTTCAAATAAAATACATACTTATCTTATAATGTATATATTTGAATTAAGAGAAATATTTGAAATCAATAAGATTAATTCACATATTATTTTTTATTTTTTTAAAAGTTTCCACTTTTTTTTTTTCTATCACTATAACTATGTTCTACCCATTACTACAATTTATTTATTTATTTTATTTATTATTATTATTATTATTCAGTACTGCTACTACCACGCCTATTTTAAAACATAACTAAAAGTACTACTACGTAAGTTTGTACTACTATTATTAATATGAGTTATATTAATATTTTTGTCTTTTTTTCAATATTTATAAATATTTTTTTAAAATTAAATGCATATTTATCATTGTTATTATTATCATCAATAATTTTTATCTTTCCCTAATATGTAAATAAATTATATTTAAATATATTCTATAACATTTAAATTTTATAAGAGATAAGTTTGAAATAGTATATATCTATTAGAACTCTTTAATTATTAGTTTCTATTTTTAAGATAATGAAAATCTTTTTTGTAAAAGGATAATTTATTCAAATTCAAATACTTAATTTTACAATTCAAAATTTTTATTACAATATTTTTAACTTTTTCTTAAAATATTTTTTAATATTGTCTTAAAAATTGCCACGTAGCTATTTTAATAGTTTGACACGTGGCATCTTGTCTTGGTTATATTTTGCTTTTATATATATATATAGATTTTCTTTTAAAAAAAAGTTCCCACTTTATTTCTTTCTATCACTAGAACTATGTTCTACCCATTACTACAATTTATTTATTTATTTATTATTACTATTATTATTATTATTATTATTATTATTATTATTATTATTATTATTATTATTATTCAGTACTCTACTACCACGCCTATTTTAAAAAATAACTAAAAGTACGACTACGTAAGTGTGTACTACTATTATTAATATTAGTTATATTAATATTTTTGTCTTTTTTTCAATATTTATAAATATTTTTTAAAATTAAATGCATATTTATCATTATTATTATTATCATCAATAATTTTTATCCTTCCCTAATATGTAAATAAATTATATTTAAATATATTTTATAACATTTCAATTTTATAAGCGATAAGTTTGAAATAGTACATATCTATTAGAACTCTTTAATTATTAGTTTCTATTTTTAAGATAATAAAAATCTCTTTTGTAAAAGGATAATTTATTCAAATTCAAATACTTAATTTTTCAATTCAAATTTTTTATTACAATATTTTTAACTTTGTCTTAAAATATTTTTTAATATTTTCTTAAAAATTGCAACGTGGCTATTTTAATAGCTTGACAGATGGCATCTTGTCTTGCTTATGTTTTACTTATATATATATATATATATATATATATATATATATTAATATTTTTATCCCTTTTTCAATATTTATAAATATTTTTTAAAATTAAATGCATATTTATCATTATTATTATTATCATCAATAATTTTTATCTTTCTCTAATATGTTAATAAATTATATTTAAATATATTTTATAGCATTTAAATTTTATAAGCTATAAGTTTGAAATAGTAAATATCTATTAGAACTCTTTAATTATTAGTTTCTATGTTTAAGATAATGAAAATCTTTTTTTGTAAAAGGATAATTTATTCAAATTCAAATACTTAATTTTTCAATTGAAAATTTTTATTAAAATATTTTTAACTTTGTCTTAAAATATTTTTTAATATTGTCGTAGAATTTGCCACGTGGCTATTTTAATAGCTTGACACGTGGCATCTTGTCTTGCTTATGTTTTACTTTTATATATATATATATATATAGATAATTTTTCAAATAAAATACATACTTATCTTATAATGTATATATTTGAATTAAGAATAATATTTGAAATCAATAAGATTAATTCACATATTATTTTCGTTTTAAAAAAAGTTTTTACTTTTTTTTTCTATCACTATAACTATGTTCTACCCATTACTGCAATTTATTTATGTATTTATTTATTTTTTATTATTATTATTATTATTATTATTATTATTATTATTATTATTATTATTATTATTATTCAGTACTGCTACTACCACGCCTATTTCCAAAAATAACTAAAAGTACTATGTTAGTGTGTACTACTATTATTACTATGAGTTATATTAATATTTTTATCTTTTTTTTCAATATTTATTAATATTTTTAAAATTAAATGCATATTTATCATTATTATTATTATCATCAATAATTTTTATCTTTCTCTAATATGTAAATAAATTATATTTAAATATATTTTATAACATTTAAATTTTATAAGAGATAATTTTGAAATAGTATATATCTATTAGAACTCTTTAATTATTAGTTTCTATTTTTAAGATAATGAAAATATTTTTTTAAAAGGATAATTTATTCAAACTCAAATACTTAATTTTTCAATTCAAAATTTTTATTACAATATTTTTAACTGTCTTAAAATATTTTTTAATATTGTCTTAAAAATTGCCACATGGCTATTTAATAGCTTGACACGTGGCATCTTGTCTTGTTTATGTTTTGCTTATATATAGAGAGAGAGAGAGAGAGATTTTCTTTTAAAAAAAAGATCCCACTTTTTTTTTTCTATCACTATAACTATGTTCTACCCATTACTACAATTTATTTATTATTATTATTATTATTATTATTATTATTATTATTATTATTATTATTATTATTATTATTATTATTATTATTATTAAGTACTTCTACTTCCACGCCTATTTTAAAAAATAACTAAAAGTACTACTACGTAAGTGTGTACTACTATTATTAATATTAGTTATATTAATATTTTTATCCTTTTTTCAATATTTATAAATATTTTTTAAAATTAAATGCATATTTATCATTATTATTATTATCATCAATAATTTTTATCTTTCCCTAATATGTAAATAAATTATATTTAAATATATTTTATAACATTTAAATTTTATAAGAGATATGTTTGAAATAGTATATATTTATTAGAACTCTTTAATTATTAGTTTCTATTTTTAAGATAATGAAAATCTTTTTTGTAAAAGGATAATTTATTCAAATTCAAATACTTAATTTTTCAATTCAAAATTTTTATTACAATATTTTTAACTTTGTCTTAAAATATTTTTTAATATTGTCTTAAAAATTGCCACATGGCTATTTTAATAGCTTGACACGTGGCATCTTGTCTTGTTTATGTTTTGCTTATATATATATATAGAGAGAGAGAGATTTTCTTTTAAAAAAAGATCCCACTTTTTTTTTTCTATCACTATAACTATGTTCTACCCATTACTACAATTTATTTATTTATTATTATTATTATTATTATTATTATTAAGTACTTCTATTTCCACGCCTATTTTAAAAAATAACTAAAAGTACTACTACGTAAGTGTGTACTACTATTATTAATATTAGTTATATTAATATTTTTATCCTTTTTTCAATATTTATAAATATTTTTTAAAATTAAATGCATATTTATCATTATTATTATTATCATCAATAATTTTTATCTTTCCCTAATATGTAAATAAATTATATTTAAATATATTTTATAACATTTAAATTTTATAAGAGATATGTTTGAAATAGTATATATTTATTAGAACTCTTTAATTATTAGTTTCTATTTTTAACATAATGAAAATCTTTTTTGTAAAAGGATAATTTATTCAAATTCAAATACTTAATTTTTCAATTCAAAATTTTTATTTTAATATTTTTAACTTTGTCTTAAAATATTTTTTAATATTGTCTTAAAAATTGCCACGTGGCTATTCTAATAGCTTGACACGTGGCATCTTCTCTTGCTTATGTTTTGCTTATATATATATATAGATTATCATTAATATACCTTGGTGTATGCTTTTTGCGGATGATGTAGTTTTGATTTATGAGTCGCGGCAAGGTGTTAATGATAAGCTGGAGGTTTGGAGACAATCTCTGGAGTCTAAAGGTTTCAGATTGAGTAGGACCAAGACGGAGTATTTGGAGTGCAAGTTTAGTGACTTGAGGCAAGAGGAGGAGATGGTGGTGAAGTTGGACTCTCAAGCAGTTTGCAAGAGGGATAGTTTTAAGTATCTTGGGTCTACGAACCTGAGAAATGGAGAGATAAATGAGGATGTCTCGCACCGTATTGAGACAGGTTGGTTGAAATGGAGGCTCGCTTCGGGGATTTTATGCGATAAGAAGATGCCTCCCAAGCTTAAAGGCAAATTCTATAGAGTTGCAGTCCAGCCGGCTATGTTGTACGGAGCGGAGTGTTGGCCAGTTAAGACTTCCCATATCCAAAAGTTGAAGGTGGCGAAAATGAGGATGTTGCGTTGGATGTGTGGTCTTACAAGGGCTGACAGGGTTAGGAATGAGATTATTCGGGAGAAGGTGGGAGTGGTATCGGTGGAGAAAAAAATGCGGGAAGTGAGGTTGAGATGGTTTGGTCATGTGATGAGGAGGGGCACAGATGCCCCAGTTCGTAGGTGTGAGAAACTAGCGTTAGATGGTTTCAAGCGGGGTAGGGGTAGACCGAAGAAATACTGGAGAGAAGTGATTAGACGTGACATGGAGCAGTTACGTCTCACTGCTCACTGAAGACATGACCCTGGATAGGAAGGTTTGGAGGAAAAACACTAGGATAGAGGGATAAGGTGGGTGGATGAATCATAGTCTGTAGTTCGGACGGTTTTGGTGTCTTTTGTTTGGTATTGTACCTTACTTTTATGGATGTTGTATCTATGTTAGTTTTATCATGTTTCATGCTTTGAATATTTTTGTATATTGTCCTGTGTCTTGAGCCGGGGGTCTATCGAAAACAGCCTCTCTACTTCTTTAGAGGTAGTGGTATGGACTGCGTACATTCTACCCTCTCTAGACCCCACTAGGTGGGAATATACTGGGTTTGTTGTTGTTGTTGTATAGATTATCATTAACTTGATATTAGTAACCTAACATTGTAGAGTTCTAAATGAAGTCTCACTATTCATAAATTTATTCTTAAATATATTTAGATATTAAATAAAAATAATAATATTGATAAAATAATAATAATAATAAGTGGGTGTATATACACACATAGGTAGTACTTTAATAATAATAATAATAATAATAATAGTAATAATAATAATAATATTGTAATTATTATTATTATTATTATTATTATTATTATTATTATTATTATTATCATCATCATCATCATCATCATCATCATCATCATCATCATCATCATCATCATCATCATCATCATCTCATTGATTTCAAATATTTATCTTAATTGAAGTATATATATAATAAGGTAAATATGCATTATATTTGGAAAAGGCGAGGATAAGAAAGAATAATAATATGATAGTTGAATTTGAATGAAATTTGAATTGGAATGGAGTTCTATCTTCTTAACCTCTCTTATATATCCTTCTATATCATTAACTTTATTCATGAATTATTTACTGCTTCCTTTATATTCTTTACTTTTTAAAAACTCTTCCTTTTTTTTTGATATAACATTTTTCTTTTATACGCAGGAAGGATATGATATTATTTAAAGAATATGCCCTTATTAAAACGCCAAAGAGGTATAGTAATTTTCTTTTTTTCCCCTCAAATTTTGTCTATTAAATATTCACGATATTCATAAAAAAATTTGTGTTAAATAACTACATGTTAGCTAACAAGAGAAAAGCAAGAAGGACCCTACTCTTTCATGACAAGACAAGACGAAATTCATGAAAATTTTCATCTTACGAAACTATTAATGTAATGTTAATGGGGTATGGTTTAAAAATATTAATTTTATGATATGATCTTTTTTTCTTTCTTTTACTCTAAATTAATTGGATTTGTGAATTTCAAGTTATGTAAATATTATAAATGCGGTTATTATTTTTATAGAACAACCTCAAAATAATATGAAGGGTGTAAGAACATGTAGTTAGTTTAGAATATTTGTTGGTTAAAGAATTGTGTTGATGATTTTTTATTTTTTTTTAAATAACGTTGTGATTTTTTTATAAATAAAAATTTTACAAAGAAGAGTAAAAGTGACATGCCACTAATATAAAGTATGACATACTTATTTTCTGAAAATTAATAGGAATGCAACTTCTATAAAGTTATAAAGTCAATATAAATTTTATTAGACCGTTTTCAACATTGTCTGACTAAATGTATAGGATGTGGAGTAGTTTAATGTTGTTGCATAGTAAAATAGTATGAGTTAATATTATGAAGAAAAATAGCAAAAATTTATGAGTAATTGGCAAATAATTTTTTTTGAAGTCAAAAAATTAAACATTATACAAAGTCAAATAATTTGAAAGTAAAATTTTCAATTCATACGGATATACGCATTAATAAAAAAAGAACAAATAAAAGTAGGTTATGCAGTAGTATTGAATGATTTATTAAGATTTTGAATAAGAGATAAAGAGATAGAATAATAAGAAATGTCAGCTTCCTTATTGAAATTCAGTATCTTTACTTTCAAATCATTTAATAATGTGTATAGTATACTTGATTTAGAATTATGAATATATAATTTGAGGAAGAAGAGTCAGAAGAGCGGTAATTAAATCTCATATTTATCATTATATTTTTGGAAGCAACATTCAGTTTTATTAAAATTATATTTCCTATTTTATCTTAGTTTTGACGGTACAATTGAAATAAGAGTTTTGTGGGATAAAGGGTGTGGTGTAGGCGAATGATAGATGTAGGTGGGGGGTGGGGGGTGGGGGGGTGGGGGGGTGGGGGGTGGGAATGGAAGAGCTAGGCAAAAACAAATTTGGTGGGTGTGGGGGAAAGTTATTTGCAAGTTAAAATTTCTATTTATACAACTAAATGCATTATTAACAAAGAAAGAACAAATAAAATTATGTTAAATTTAGTAGAATTGAGTGATATTAAGATTTTGGATAAAAGATGAATGATGAACTATTAAAAGAAAATATCACATTTGATTTTGAAAATTCAAATTAAAGATGAATTAAAGGATAAACAAATTTGATTAGAAATTTTTTTACTTCCAAATCATTTAATAAAATCTACAATGTTTTGATTTAAAATTATGACCAGATAATTTGAAGAGTTTGAAGAGTCGAAAAAGAGTAATTAAATCTTATATTTATAATTGTACTTTTGGAAGGTACATTTTGTTCAATTAAAATTATCTTTCATACTTTATCTTAGTTTTATTGGTATAGTTTGAAGCAGAGGCAGAATCAGAATTTAAAGTCTGCGGATTCTGAATTTCAAATTAAAACAACGACCTCAAGCTAATGTATAACCTTAGCCAAAGTAAATAAATAAATAAGGATATTTAATATATTTAAAAGGTTATAAGAGGACGTACTAGTTGTATGCGTGGTGGTAAAGAAGCTTCTTTAATGTACCTGCAGCTTCAATTTTTTCCATCACACCTGAATTGCCCACAACCAAAAACTTATTGATGTAAAATATTAAGCCCAAACTTTGTTTACTGAATAGTAGTTTAGGAACCTCTGTATATCCTTTCATATACTCTTGGAACACCACAGAATATAGTCGACTTTAACACTAGAAAATCCTCAATCCAGTATCTAATGTCCTCTTATTCAGATGCAAACATCTATTTGAATCAATTGGCTTAGAAGGCACAACAAGTTTATAGTTTAAAATAAAGCTAAAAGTAATTCACTGTTGAAAGAATATTAGCATCTTACGCCTTGCCAAAATCCTATTGAAGCACCTCTGTATATGTAATATGTCTCCATTATTTGATCAAATATATGAGCTAGTGGGAGGAATGAAAAGTACACATCCTCCCCCGTTTCCTGAAAATGACACAAATTGATAGGAGTGAGATCATACTAAGCTCTTATTGAGCTAATAGAATATGTTCGGAAGTATATAAACCAGCAGGAAAGTTGTTATCTGATTCAGCCAAACAGGAGGGATAACTCAAGATTACCTCTGTCTGTGTCAACGAGAATTTGATCCATTGACAAAACTTATCCCCTGAAAGCAACATTAGTCAGAACTCAGAACGACACCTATTGGTTCTCCAGTAGCTCCGCTAGTGTACATAATTGAGCAACTATCAGTCTTCCTTTTCTGAGGAAGTTCATGATCCAACTTTCCCTACATAGAGTAACACAATGCATATGTGAAGGGAGAAATAACTATTTATACGTATGCAGAACACTGTATATGACGCCTTCATCATAACATATTGCGTTTACCATTTGAACAAACTCTTCCCATGAGAAGCAAGCTACCCCTTGTTCCTCAGCTTCACTTTTTTGCGTGCTGGAAATGTTTCTGAAGCTGACGTTAGCTTAAGAATAGACATACAAATTACTATTACTGAACTTGCAAATACCAGTTTATTTTGCAAATTAGTAATTTCACCTACTTTTCAGGTAAGAATTGCACTTAGACATAAGATCTGCAAGAGAATTCAATGATTAGGTAATTTAGAATATATCACCTAAAGCTCATTGTCTGCAAAATTTGGATGATATATCTGTTCGAAGTATTAGTGCATTGATAATTAAGACAACAAATGTATAACCTTAGCCAAAGTAACTAACAAATAAGGATATTTAATATATTTAAAAAAGCGATGAATTACTTAAACACTATAAATATAAGCATTATCATTACAATTGCATTCGACGAGTTGTCATGTTTTGAAAACGATCAATGATCGCATCATTAGGTACACTGTCAAATACTTCATCCTCTATATAACAAACTAAACAATTATTCAAAAAATCATCACCAATCCTGCTTCGCAAATCATTTTTTTTAAACTTCATGGAGAAAATTCTGTAATTGGTTTTCTTTCAGCAGGATCAAATTTAAGATCCAACTTTGCCAACTCTTTGTCGTTATTCGATACTCTGGAAAAATTGACAGGCAATGGAGAACTTGGCAAAAAAGAGCTAGAAGAAGTATCTGAAGAAGTTTGAGGCTTGAAAAATTTTGTAATCATATTGTCACATGCTTAAAGATCCTACGAATGACCAAACACAAAATTTACTCCAAAATTATTCTACTGTCATGCAAATTGCAATCACAAAATACGAAAACTATATGTTGCAACAGAATTACAGATACAATATTACAATTACTTAAGCACTTTAACCCAAAATCAAAAGCAAAATTAAAAATTTAATCATAATTTATCGATCGCGACTCATGAATGTTGATGCAAAACTATGAGACATTGAGACTACAAATAGCATCTGCGAAAACTGAAAGTGAAATGAAATTATGGTCTATGGAAACCACTGCACATTGCATACCTTTACGGAGCAATAAAAGTTCGATTCTGGTCTTTAGAGAGCAGCACACTGTGCAGACGTGCAGTGCCCGAGCAGCCGACGTCCGACGACGAGCCAACGGGCAACGACAGAGATGAAAATCGAAAGCACTTTAAAAAAACCCAAAGGTTTTTGTTGGTCGTTGTTTGAAGTATGAAGAAACCCAAAAAAAATTTTTGTTGGCAAACACGTTTTTTTTCTTTCTTTAATTATTAGTTTATGTTTTTTTTTGGGGGGGGGGGGTTTGTTGGTAAACACGTTGTTTTGACTTTCTTTAATTATTAGCAGTTTATGCTTTTTTTTAAAAAGAAAATAGAAGTGTACGAATTGTGGAAAAGTAAATAAAAATTTTTGGAAAAGCAAATTAGAAAGCTCTTAGTGGGGTTTGAACCCCCCATCTAAGGGGCGCAGGGCTCTTAAACGTGATGCGCCTACAACTAGACTAACAGCCAATGTTTGTCTATGAGTTCGGCCTTATATAATTATATATGTTTTTCGAATTTTGTAGTTACAAATATAGTATCTACGCAAAAGTTAGGGGGTTCGGCCGAACCCCGATAAAGCACTGTAGCTCCGCCCCTGATTTGAAGTAGGAGTTTTTGTGGGGGTAGTAATAGGAGAGCAGGGCTAAAACTATTAGCGTAAAAGTTCAACTACAAAATAATAACTTTTAATAGTATTTTGTACTTACTATTTTTGCAAATCAACACTAAAATGTTATGTATAAAAATACTAATTTCATTCTTTTTATATAAAATATTTAAAATAATTGTGACTATGATTAGTAATTTCATTATTAAAAATTTAAAATATGAAAATCTAATACAATTTAATTTAAATATTTTATTCATTTCAAATAAATAAATTAATATTTTTAATGATACCTTTTTAAAAGTATTCCACGCATCGCGCGGGTACTTATACTAGTATATATATAAAAGTAAAACTAAAAGTAAGACAAGAAGTCAATGTAAGATATTAAAAGGCCACATCACGCTTTTTAGGACAAAACTTAATAGTGTTGTAATAAAAATTTTGAATTAAAGAATATTAAATATTTGAATTTTGAATTGAAAGATTAATATTTGAATTTAAAAATATTAAGTTTTTTTTTTTTAAATATTATCATTAGCTTGAAATTAGAAACCTAACATTGCTAACATTTAAGAGTTCTAAATGAACCCTTACTACTCATAAATTTATCTTTAAAACATATTTAACTATTAAATAAAGATAATAACATTAATAAAATAATAATAATAGTAGTGGTGGTAGTAGTAACTACACACATAAGTAGTACTTTTAATTATTTTTTTAAATAAATGTAGTAGTAGTGATGATGATGATGATGATGATAATAATAATAATAATAATAATAATAATAATAATAATAATAATTTTATTATTATTTTGATTATCATTATCTCATTGATTTTAAATATTTATCTCAATTTAAGTATATAGATTATAAGATAAATATGCATTATATTTAGAAAAGTAAGGATAAGAAAGAGTAATAATTAATCTTTTTTAACAAATCAATATGATATTTGAATTTGAATGGAATCTAAATTCGAATATAGTTCTATCTTGTTAACCTTTTATTATATATACTCTTATATCATTCAATTAAAGAATATTAAATATTTGAATTTTGAATTGAAAAATTAAGTATTTGAATTTAAAAATATTATCATTAACTTGAAATTAGGAACCTAACATTGAATAGTTCTAAATGAATTCGTACTACTCATAGATATATCCTTAAAATATATTTAAATATTAAATAAAATAATAATATTAATAAAATAACAACAATAACATCATTATTCTCTCTCTAGAGCTCTAAAGCGCAGGTTAAGCTAACCTACGCCGACGTTGGCCATTGCTCGACGAGGGAGACTTCCTAAGAATAAGCAAGGTACTACTAAGAATATCACAGTTGGTAGCGCTGTGAGTGCAAGTATTATCGCAGAAACAATCGAGAAAGGAATTAGGAAAAAGGTAATAACCTTAGAAGTACCAATTTGACCCATTGCTCTGAATCTAAGTGGGGGAGAGGCATCTACAAGTCGAGCGGTAAAATCTCTAAATCTGGGTAACTCAACGCTGCAACATTCATCATCAACAGCAGAAACGCCAACGAAACCTGTAGCACAAGTAGCTCCAAAAGGCCCAGAAGAAAGATAAAATATGAATCCTTCTAAATCGAACTGGGCTGGTTTATTTAAAGGTAATCGTTCTGTTGAAAATGGTCTGTCACTATTGTATATCAAACCTGGCCTAGTTGATTGTAAAGTAATAGTTCAATTGGCGAAAGCTGTTGCGGAATAAGAATAAAAGAAATGGAAATATGCCTTAATTGCTTATGTAGTAGGGGATTTACCAGGTTACAACTACATGAATAAATTCATTGCCCAAAATTGGTCACAAGTAGCTGAACCTTGGGTGTATCTACATGATGATGGTTAATATATTGTCCAATTTCAGACAATTCAGGATATGCAGGAGATAATGTCCTCAGAGCCCTATTCAATCAATAATTGGCCAATGATATTAAAGCCATAGGCACCGACATTCGATTCCAGCAAGGAGTTTTGACTGAGATCCCGCTGTGGGTTACATTCCCCAAGCTTCCAATGACATGTTGGGGAGCTAATTCATTGAGCAGAATGGCAAGTGCCATTGGAAAACCATTATTTGCTGATGCGTGCACAACTCAGTAGACTCGTATTTCGTATGCAAGAATATTGATAGAAACCAATGTCACTCAACCCCTACCAAATGAAGTTCTGATTATGGATCCATCTGGGAAGCAAATCTATCAAAAGGTAGAATATGAGTGGAAACCCAAATATTGTCCAAAATGTATGCTAATAGGCCATATCTGTAAAGAGGAGGAACAAAAGAAGCAAGTTGTGCAAAAAAGAAGGGGAAGACAACCTGAGATGACTTTTACCTGGCAATTCAAAAGGAATATCAGTCTTAAAAAAGATAATCCTGCAGTTAATTCGAAGGGGAAATAATATGAGAATAATCTACAAAGGCAAAAAACGAACATAAACACTAATGAATCAACGAAATTGAGAATACGAGAAGTAAAAGGATAAAAGGATAGATGATAGAAAGATAGACACAAGAAGATAACAAAAGGGTAATCAAAGGGTGTATCAAACCCAAAGACCTCCCTTATTGATTACCTATGAGCACCTAACTCTTACGTGACCGCAAAAGGGATTGAATCTCCCTTACAACCGACATTTCTAAATAAGGTTTAACATTGGCTTTTCCAAGCACTCAACACTCCCAATGGAGTTTTCATGAATTCATCATCATCATTAAACAAAAATCAACTAATGAAATGTCTAAGGCACCTATTTATAGTAGTTGCCTTTGCACAACTAATCTATTACAAAAATTGCCCAAAAGTGTCTATTTCGGAAATAACCCACAAAAGCTCTTCAAAACATACTCCAAGCTCCAAGCAATTATCCACACGTGGAATTATGGGTTTAGGAGCTTAAAAGGGGTCCTCCAAGTGCATTCTTGATCTCTTTACTTGATCATGGCTTGGACCTCTTTTTACTGGCTTCGAATGATGTGATCAAAAGCTTTAAGGCCGGTCAGGATCGTATCATCATCCCCTTCTTAAAAAGGATTCGTCCTCGAATCCAAACCTCACAAAACCAAAGGAAGGACAAACGAACACAAACTCCTCATGGCATGAGGGTTAAGGTTAGCATAATAAATCACCTCAACATGCCAAGGTTGCACATACTTGAAATATAACCAAGGATCCTTCATGTTAAATATTAAAAACTCATGAAAAAGTGCATATAGGATTTTGTTAGGAAAATCATCAAGAGATAAGAAAACCACAAAGGACCCAATGACATCAAATAATCTAAAAGGTAGAACTATCTTTACCTTATGAGCCATAAGACACAATTGCTTCATTATCTCTTCAAGAGACCACACCAAGGGTGGTTCCTCAATTGGTTCTAAAGTCCACAAAATCCATACAACATCGTCACTCAAACAAGTGGATGAACCAATAATTTCCCTACCTCTACATAAATCAAATACAAGACTAGAATGGATATCACCATAGGCAAAGATGTAGTATAGAAAGTAATTAAGTGTAAAAGCATCATCTAAGCTACTATTATCTATGAGAATGTTATTTGGCTCAAAGGGCTTAGCACATGATGCACATAAGGATGAGATCAAGTCACTTAAGCATATACAACTTCTTTCTTTCAAGTCATTTTCCAAGGGAAGGAATTTCAACATGGAGCCCCACATGATACTTCAATTTGTCCAACCATAAGAAAGTGACAAGAAGTCCTTAATATCCATGGCCTCTTCCACCAAAAAATAATCAACTTGGCATCCACAAGTTGAAATTTATACTACTTAAGCATAAGTGTGTCAAACAAGGATGCACATATAAAAACAACACCCAAAGGAGACAATGGCATATTTTCTCTCGAGTTCTCAAGAATGATACCACCTTTGTGAAGGAGGTAATCATCTTTACACACATATTGAAGAAGGGTATTACATAAATGGAGTTCATCCAATGTAATTTCAAAAGAAGACTCCCTTCTTGACCTACAAGTGGTGAAAACATGGTCAAGAATGGAAACACACAATGCTAAAATCTCTTGGATCCTCTCATTGCTCCCCTTCTATAAAGATCTCTCTTCTTTGTTGGAGACCTTTCCCTTGCACAATTTTTGGTCCCTCAATTGAATTATGAATCTCCAAGAAATACCTTCTATTATAGGAAAGGATACCAACATCCTCAATCAAACTTTGCTTATCATGTAGACCAAGCAAGAAGTTGGGTGTACAAAAACCTCCATATCCACATTTGGCACCAGGGTCAAATAGAAAGAGTGGCCATAGACATAGGTCTAGACAACACTCATTTTCCCCCCAAGGATTTACCCAAACTAAATGATATACTCTCTACATTAGCATAAGCATCATTAGAAGTAAATAGAGAGTAGAGAAAGGTATCACTCAAGTCAACTTCAACCAAGGTGTTCTTTATGTATGAACTCATTATTAGATTCAAGATCATCACCACGAGTATTCTCAACAATAGGATCACACAATGTAGAAGAAGAAGTGATTTCCAAACAATTAATACTTTCTCTTCCAAGGGAAGAATCCTTAAGTAGACACATACCACCACTAAAATCAAAGGGATTATTACTTAAATCTTCACAAGAAGAAAGCAATTCATCCTCATAGTCATCAAACAAGGGTGGGGTGTCACACAAAGGATCACAACCATAAGTATTGTTATAGGAACAATCACTAATTGAGTTTCTCAAGTATTCAAGCAAATCAAAGTCTTCATCACCCAATGGACCATTCCTTTCCAAGACTTCACATTTCTTTTCCTTAAGAGTACTCTCATATTTCAAGAAGAGATTTCCATTTTTAAAAGGAATGTTGTCACACCATAGTGGGTTGTCATATAGAATATAGACCTTAAGATGAGCTATTTCAATAATGATATCCATACGACTAGGTAATTCACTAAGAGTGATTTCATCTTCCTTAAACAAGATATTATTCTTAAAGAGAGAAAGATTTATCCTTGATTAGGAGGATGTAGAATATGCAAGTCCATTCTCTAAAAGGCCATTATCAAGTATCAAAGATGTTTCAAACACATGATTATCCCTATAAGCAAAATAATCCATAGAATCTTCTTTAGAAGACATGCTTAAGTGGTCACTCCTATCTTCTTGACTAACATTTTTAAGTTCTTCACTCACTTGAGGTACATTAATTTAATGCCCCGAGTCTGTACCCCAGACGCTACACGGTGCTTACGACCCCAAAGGACCACAAGCTAACCCATGACTAATATCTGTTGTGAGCACTGAAACATGATACTATAATAAATGCAAAAAAATAGGCTGACATGCCATAAGGTTCAAAATTTGTAAGTACTGCTAAAGAAAATCAACTGAAATAACAATTTGTAAAACTAAAAACTGTCTGAAAACTAGTCTAAAAAGTCTCTAACTGAAACTTTCTGAAAGTGGAGTTGATGGGACAATCCCCCAACTAACTCCATCTACTGAAATACTGAGTCTACTGAAATAATGAATAAAAAAATATCCTCAAATGATTTGGTTAGATATTTTATTTATCTAGTAGGATTGGGATATGGGTATTATAAATACCCTATCATGCTAGAGATTTTTAATAAGGAGGGAGACCACAATACTTTCTTCCATCCCTCTCATCTTCCACTACAAACAATTCTACAACTCTTCTAATCTTTCCATTAATTCTATTTTTATTCTTCTACTCTTCTATTCTTAAATTCCACAACAAGAGAATCGTTACTTTGCCTAGGAATTCACGCCTCACGCCTACCACCTAAGCTACACGAAATTACTCAATTTTGTGGTATAACAACAATGTCAATCGTGATCTCCTTCGCACTCATGGGTAACTAAACTTCTCTGTTGGGGTTATGGAAGCCGTATGAGATACTATCTATTGCTGTGAGGTTGTGAGTTCGCGACACGTATACTGCTTATATCATTATTCTCTTCATCTTAGTCTACATTCTTTGTGGTTGCAAACGCAAGAATACGCCAGTATAACATTTAACTTGTTCGAAAGAAATGTTATTTGTCTGGAAAAGAGATAATGTCAAGGTAGTAGGGTCACCCCCTAAAATTCCCTACTAAAAAGCTAGTGTCGTAACTGGACTAACCTTTTGGAGAATTCGTACCGTTAGACACGCTTTAAGCTTGAAAGAGTTAAAGTGAAATAATCCTCGAATAGGTCGAAAGACGCCTGGATTTACCATCGAATACAATTCTCTATAAGCAGTTGCATGTCAGAATTCTACACACTCATAGCCAATAGAGACGTATACCTCAGAAGGTGGACATAACCCCAACGCCTCAATTCTCATTGTTTACAACTTACGTAACAATATTTCTCTTTTACTTTGCTATTTTCAGCTTTTATTTAATTATTTTGGTGACACATTACAATCCCCCCCTTTTTACGAGACTTGCACCAGAAGTTTAGTAATTTTGCTTACTTGTTGGCCAAGCTATTCCCTGTGGGATCGACACCCAACCCTGTTGGGTTCTATATTTGCTAACGACCGCTTTACACTCCTACGAGATCTGTAGATTAAGCGTTATCAAAAATTGGCGCCGTTGCCGGGGAATACAAGTGTCAATCAAGTTCATGATAATTACTAGACCCTTTGGTCAAAAATTCTCGTACTTTTACGTTTAGTTTTTGTTTTTGTCTACTGCAGGTTTTTATTTTAGTGCATGCCCCATACTCGAAGTTCTGGTCAACCGTTATTACCAATCAATCCTGAACCACAACGCATTGGTAGAATGGAAGCACAAGCTGAAATCGCAAGGATGGCTGCTCAACAGGAACAAGCAAGATTGGCTGCCCTTACCGCAGCCCAGGTTCAACAGCAGAACATTGATAACCCTGCACGAGCAATAAATCCTGACGATGAGGATTTAGGTGATGACGAGTTACTAAACCCAAGGCATGATGCTGAAATCACAACACCTGCCAACAGAAGAGGTCGACAAGCTCGGTATAGACATGATCGCCAACCTATGCAGCCAACTTTCGATGATGATGATGATGATCTTGATGGTGTCGGAGCCACTGGAGCTATAATTCCACCACCATTAGCGCCCGGAGCCAAGTTCAACATCACAAGCACCATGATTCAGTTATTGCAACTCAAAGGATTGTTTGGTGGACTAGCAGGCGATGATCCGAATATGCATCTCATCAACTTTATTTCTACATGCAAGTCTTTTGACAATCCTGGTGTTGGTCAGAATGCAATTCGATTACGTCTATTTCCATTGTCTCTGTCTGGGGAGGCAACACTATGGTTGAATGGGCTGACTCCTGATTCAATTACAAATTAGAGGCAATTGAGAGACGCTTTCCTAGAAAGATTCTTTCCGCCTTCCAAAAGGGCACAATTGAGAGATGAAATCAACAACTTTCGTCAGCTTCCCACTGAAGCTCTTCATGAAACATGGGAGAGGTTCAAGACAAAGCTAGCGAGATGCCCAAACCATCACATGACTAATGTTCACCTCATGGAGATATTGTATAGAGCCTTGAATTCAATAACTAAGCCAGTGGTGGATAACGCAGATGGAGGATCCTTTATGGATCTCACCTTTGGTCAAGAAAGCAATATGCTAGATCGCATGACGAAACAAAGTAGAGCTTGGCATACCAGGGATTCCGAGGTAGCAAGCCCCACTTTATCTATAGGCATGACTGCAGACCAAAGAAGAAGACAAGAAGAACGTGATCAAGATTTAGCGCACATGAAAATGCAAGTGGATCTTCTGACAAAGCATTTATTATCAGGGAAGATCGAAAAAGTGAAAGCTGTGGCGCTAAAAGGAAGAGACGAATCTGATTTGGAAGAGGAGGCCAACTACTTAAACAATCAGGGGGGTTTCCGTGGGAATACCTAAGGAAACCAAGGTCGGAACTATTATGATAAATCTGGAAGCAAAGACCAAGGTAGTTGGAAGAAAAACAATGAAAAGAGTGGTTTGTACGTTCCCCCTGGTAGACGTGATACCACCACATCTAATTCTGGAAGTATGGAAGACATGATGGCTAAATTATTGAAAGGAGTGGAAGCAACGAGCGCGGGAGTTACTGAGGTAATTAATGATTTGTCCTCCATGAAATAACTAGTTGATTCTCATTCCACTTCAATCAAGCAAATAGAGAAGCAATTGAGCCAACTTTCAGCAGCACTCAATCAAAGAAAGGCTGGCACTTTACCTAGCGATACTGTGCAAAACCCAAGGAATGATGGGTCATGCATGGCCATCACTACCAGAAGTGGTAAGGTGCTGGAACCTTCAGCAAAAGGCAAGCAAGTGGTTGACGAAGTTGCGGACATGGATGATAACGCAAAAGGAGAAGATGTCGCAACAACCAGTCCTGACGTCAAGGACGTCACGCCCAGTGACGTGCAGCCTGAAAAATTAAAAAACGGAAGCAAGAGGAGAAGAAAACCGTAGAGAGAACACTTCCATACCCACCACCACCTTTTCCCCAAAGACTGAAGAAGGTGGCGGATGACACTAAGTTCAGCAAATTCATGACTATGTTAAAGCAGCTGACCATTAATGTTCCATTGGTGGAGGCACTTGAACAAATGCCTGAGTATGCGATGTTTATGAAGGATTTTTTGACAAAGAAGAGGGCAGCAAGTTATGAGTTGAAAGACGATGTGCATCATTGTAGTGCAATTGCTACCCGATCGATAGTTCAGAAGAAGGCCGACCCCGGAGCTTTCACTATTCCTTGCACCGTCGGATCTTTGAACTTTTCCAAAGCATTATGTGACTTAGGAGCCAACATCAATTTGATGCCATTATCGATCTACAAGAAGTTGGGGTTAGGAGATCCTACTCCAACCAATATGAGGCTCGTCATGGCAGATAGGTCGGTAAAATGACCTGTTGGTATTCTATGCGATGTCTTGGTAAAAGTTTCTTCATTTATCTTTCCAGAAGACTTTGTCATCTTGGATTGTGAAGCAGATTCTGAGGTTCCCATAATCTTGGGGCGCCCTTTCCTTGCTACAGGAAGTGTGCTCATTGATTTGAGAGCTAATAAACTTTCATTCCGAATAAATGACGAAGCGGTTCATTTTGATGTTTGCAAATCAATGAAGCAACCCAAAGATCTTAGTGTATTTTTGGTGGATGATGTTTTCTTTGATGATGAGAAAGAACTACTTGAAGAAGAGCAAATTATTGATGATCCCTTGGAGGTTGTGCTCATGAATGGAGAGAGTGAAGATGCTGAAAATTCTGAAGAAGCCATTGGTGCTCTATCGGGATTAGGAACATATCACTATACTCCCAAGAAGCTGGATCTTGATCTCAAGAATCGGCCTACACCACCAGCTAAGCCATCTATTGAAGATCCACCCACGTTAGAATTGAAGGAGTTGCCAAGTCATTTGAAGTACGCATTCTTAGGAAGCGGAAACACTCTTCCAGTCATTATGACAGCCGATTTAGGTGAGCGACAAGTTGCAGCTCTTATTGCTATTCTACGCAAGTATATTAGAGCTATTGGATGGACCATTGCGGATATTATTGGTATTCCACCTGGGATTTGTACACATAAAATTCAGCTTCAAGAAAATTGCACACCCACCATTGAGCATCAAAGGCGTCTAAACCCACCTATGCAAGAAGTGGTGAAGAAAGATATCATCAAGTGGTTAGACGCATGAGTTGTGTATCCTATTTTTGATAGTACATAGGTAAGCCCTGTACAATGTGTTCCCAAGAAAGGAGGTATGACGGTGGTCGCGAATGCAAAGAATGAACTTATTCCACTCAGGCCCGTCACTGGATGGAGAGTATGCATGGACTACCGCAAGCTGAATTCTTGGACACTCAAGGATCACTTCCCAATGCCATTTATGGACCAAATGCTAGATCGATTAGCGGGGAAAGGATGGTTTTGCTTCTTGGATGGTTATTCAGGCTATAATCAGATTTGTATTGCACCCGAAGACCAAGAGAAGACAACGTTTACATGCCCATATGGTACGTTTGCCTTCAAACGTATGCCATTTGGGTTATGTAACGCACCAGCCACCTTTCAACGTTGTATGATGTCTATTTTCGCTGATATGGTTGAAGACACTTTGGAGGTATTTATGGATGACTTTTCAGTTGTTGGTGAGTCTTTTGAAGCATGCCTGGCAAACTTGAGCATGACATTACAAAGATGTGTAGAGTTCAACTTTGTGCTGAATTGGGAGAAGTGCCACTTCATGGTAAAAAAAGGATTCGTTCTTGGGCACAAGATCTCTGAAAGAGGAATAGAGGTTAACCGAGCAAAAATTAAGGTTATTGAGAAGCTACCGCCTCCAATTTCGGTGAAGGGAGTTCGTAGTTTTCTTGGCCATGCTGGTTTCTATCGTAGGTTCATCAAAGACTTCTCCAAAATTGCGAGTCCATTGTGCAAACTATTGGAGAAAGATGCAAAGTTTGACTTCAATGACGATTGCTTAAAGGTATTCGAATTCCTTAAAGGAAAACTCATTGAAGCCCCTATTATGGTAGCACCAGATTGGACTCTCCCGTTTGAAGTCATGTGTGATGCAAGTGGTGTAGCCGTTGGTGCTGTTCTTGGTCAGAGAAAGGAGAAATTATTTCATCCTATCTACTATGCGAGTAAGGTCCTAAATGAAGCCCAAAGGAACTACACTGTTACTGAACAAGAGCTCCTAGCGGTTGTGTATGCATTTGAGAAGTTTCGTGCCTATCTATTGGGTACTAAGGTGATCATTCATACAGACCATGCAGCTCTTAGGTATCTAATGAAAAAGAAGGATGCAAAACCAAGGTTGATTAGATGGTTATTGCTGCTGCAAGAGTTTGATTTCGAAGTCAAAGATAGACGAGGTTGCGAGAACCAAGTGGCTGATCACCTATCTCGACTTGAGAATGAGCATGTGGCGCAACCTGAAATTCAGATTGATGATGCATTCCCGGACGAAAAGATATTAGCGACAACAATGGAGAAATTACCATGGTATGCCGACTTTGCAAATTTTGTGGTGAGTAATGTGATACCTGCCAATTTATCTTACCACCAAAGGAAGAAGTTTATGTATGACGTACAACACTACTATTGGGATAAGCCTTATTTGTTTCGACGATGTGCGGATGGTATCATTCAACGATGTATATCCCATGAAGAGGTGCCTACTATCTTGGAAGCATGCCACACTTCGCAAGTTGGAGGACATCACGCAGGCAATCGGACGGCCAGAAAAGTATTGCAAAGTGGTTATTATTGGCCTTATATATTCAGAGATGCCTACGACTATGTTAGAAGGTGTGACCAATGCCAGTGTCAAGGTGCAATTTCAAAACACCATGAAATGCCCATGACCAAAATTCTTGAGGTAGAACTCTTTGATGTGTGGGGTATTGATTTCATGGGTCCATTCGTGAATTCGTTTGGAATGAAGTACATCTTGGTTGCTGTGGATTATGTTTCGAAATGGGTAAAAGCTGTAGCATTGGCCGACAATGAAGGAAAGCGTGTTGTAGCGTTCTTAAAGAAGAATATCTTCTCTCACTTTGGAGTACCACGTACTATCATAAGTGATGGAGGATCTTACTTCTGCAACAAGCTATTCAAATCAGTTTTGGCCAAGTATGGTGTCAAGCAACATAAGGTATCTACGCCTTATCATCCCCAAACTAGTGGACAAGTAGAAGTTTCCAATCGCGAGATCAAGCAAACCCTTGCAAAGACGGTTAATGTGAATAGGAAGGATTGGTCTCGAAAGCTAGATGAGGCACTATGGGCGTATAGGACTGCATTCAAGACACCCATTGGCATGTCTCCTTATTAACTAGTCTATGGGAAGGCTTGTCATCTACCCATCGAGCTCGAACACAAGGCATTGTGGGCATTGAAGCAATTAAATTTGAATTGGGATGATGTGAAGAATCTGAGGTTGGAGCAGCTGAACGAACTAGATGAATTCCGTCTACATGCTTATGAAAGATCAGACCTATACAAGGAGCGGATGAAAAAGTATCATGATCAGCGGATTGTTTGTCGAAACTTTCAAAAGGATGATATGGTACTTCTCTTCAACTCCAGATTGAAGCTCTTCCCAGGTAAGTTAAAGTCTAAGTGGTCTGGTCCATACAAAGTTATCCAAGTCTACTCGTCTGGAGTAGTCGAATTGGAAGACAATAATGGTGTTGTCTTTAAGGTGAATGGCCAATGTGTTAAGCCTTATATCGGTCCTCTTGACTCGATGAATTCTATGGACATCACTTATCTCGACGAAGTCTAAGTAGTCGAGGTAACTATGTCGAGCCACGACAATAAAAAAGGCGCTAGATGGGAGGCAACCCATCGTTTTATCGTTTTATCATTTTTTTTTACTTGTTTTGCTTTTGATAATGAAAATAAAAAAATAAGAGTCGTGCCACGACCAAAACTAAGGCGCTTGGTGGGAGGCAACCCATCGTACTAATCGTTTTCATTTGGTTTTAAGCAAAAATAGGTGCAAGAGGTATTCAACGAGGAGATTGATTTCAATTGACGATTTGGACGCATTGTATGGTAAAGTTGGTAAGTTAGGAATAGTGATGCATAAGGCTATGGATTGAGAATTGCTCATGCCAAACTAGGCATCGAGGAAGGCTTGGCCTAGTTAAAACTAGGCCACGAACGATGCACAACCTATCCTATAGCCTAAGGTCTCGGAATCTAGTGTGCTATACACTATGCGCCGCCCATTCCTGAGTGTGCTTTTGACTATGCGCCGCCTATGGTATAGCATTAGGTCTCAGGATCTCATATGCCATAGACTATGCGGCGCATATGTCCCTAAATTCCATAGACTATGCGCCGCACATACCATGACTATGCCGAGCATTATGCGCCGCATATGTAGCATTTTTGTCTCCAAAACCGATTGTAAATGGGTCAAAACCCGACCCATTCTCTTCCTATATAAAGGGGACTTAGTCTTGAAACATAACCACACTAGAAATTAACCTAAAGGCGCCGCATTCCCTCTCCAAACCATCCCAAAATTTTTCTTTTTGCTCTTCCAATTCACAAAACCATCTTCAAAAGCTTCAAGCAAGTAAGTACTCTCTTATTCTTCATTTATTTCTCATAAGTACTACGTTGCTATGTCTATTATAAATTGCTACATCGTATAAGATTGATTGGTGATGTTCATGTGTTTTGATCGTTGATACAAAATCATGTGAGTAAACATATACGTAGGAAAATCTTGACTTGTTTCCGACTTGAATTTAGTTTTAATAGCATTGTTATACGATTTGCGGAATTGCTATGGTGACGAACATTGAATATCATGTTATGATCTTGTTACTTGGATACTTACATGCTAGACTATCCCGTTCATCGGGATAAGCCTTATAGTTGCCTACCGACTTAGGAGGTTGCGATTGTTGAAAAAATCCATACCATGTTACAACCCCTATGTAGTAGTGTTGTTATATCTAACATGAAAGTAGTGCAATGTCTGCAAGTAGTAATACATTACTGATTTTCTTGTCGAAATATAATCCTAAAACGGATGTCGACGAAATCTGAGTAATCGACCACTTTCACTTCACTGATTTGTGTCAACAAAACTAAGTGTGGGGTGGTACCCCTACTGCTTGTTTATAGATTGTATCGACTAAGATTGTGCTGCCATTAACACTATTTCTAGTCTCAGGTACAATGGCACCTAAAGCGAGGCAAGGCAAGGAGAAGGCTACCACTTCCCAAAAGGGCAAGAAGAGAGGTAGAAAGGACCAAGGAGAATCATTCTCAACACAACTACCCCGCAGAATGTTTGGAATAAAATGGGTTCTTGAGGAGGAAGCCAAAGAATGGTACAGGAACAACAAAGAAAGAAGATATGTTCACGTCGACCTGATCAACAAGGACACCTTAGCGAAGAAGGAGCCGCGTATGTTGGCGAAAATCATGGCATTGAAGTTGGATTTCATCTTCCGCGATATGGGAGAATGTAATCTTGATTTGACAAGAGAGTTTTACGCCAACTGGTTGCCGAAAACAACAGGCAACGAAGTCAAAATTCGGGGCCAAGTGTTACAGCTCAACGCGGATTGGATCAACTCTTTTCTTGGCTTACCTTCGGTCGACCCAGCACCATTCAAAGAGCTGTACAACAGGCCTCCTTATAGAGCAATTAGACACACACTTTGTGGAAGTAGATCGATGGAAAGGTGGGGCAGACATAAAGACACAGGACGACACAACACCTTCCCCTATGCTTCACTGAATAGGGAAGCAAGAATCTGGATGCGTATTGTCAACTCATGCCTTATTCCTGGGACTCAATACACCAAGATATCAAGAGATAGAGTGTGTTTGGTCTATGCTTTGATGACGAATGTCCCTATCAACTTTGGGGCAATCATTCGCTCTACCATGAGGAAGGCCAGACTCCACAAAAGGTCCCACTTCACGTTTGGAAATCTATTGACAGCAATCTTGCGGAAGGAGGATATCGAAGAGAAACCAGCTGACCACAAACTCCCACATAACCCAAAGAAGGTTGACCTTACTAAGGTCAAAGATGCTGAAACAACTCATGGTGTCAACCTTACTACTGCGGAAAGACATGCTCGTGATGAGAGTTTCTTCCGTTATCTTTATGGCATGACACGATTTACTATGATGAGTGGTGGACGTGTTCCAACTGCTGCAGAGCTCCAACAGCTGGACCACAACTATCCTATGAACATGCATGCGCGGGAGATGTGTGGAGTGGGTGTATACTTTGAAGAACCTCTAGATGATGATGTGCCGACTGATGACGATCGACGCTTGCCAGACTCTGATGAGGAGGAGAACTCTGACGACGACTCTTATGATGATTCCGACGAAGGGGGTATGACCCCCGACATTGAGGAAGAGTCCGACTAACCAGGTTCCTCGTATTTATTTTCCATTGAGGGCAGTGTCCCGTTTAAGTGTGGGGTGGCGGTATCGTATGCTATACTTCTCTATCTCATCTATGTTTGTTTATTTTGTTGTTTTTTTGTTGTTTTTTTCGTGTTTTAGTTTTTTTGTTTTTGTTGTTTTTTCTAGCTTCGCATGAAATTATTTTGATAGGCAGCATGAGATTATAACAAGAGTATGTGCTACAATTGTGACTATTGAGACGTTTAGGCTCTAGTTGTGACTCATTATGTGATATTGTGTGGTTCAATTCCTTCACTTGTTGGGTCGAGAGTCTATATTACTTCCAAGCAAGTCGACCATGTGCCTTGTGTGTGTGAGATAATCGTATATTCTATATGTGTGGCTGATGCTAGAACTTGCCTGGTATGTATGCAAAGCGAAAATAAGGAGTGTAAGTTTAGGATATGATTTAGGCATTTCTTTGGCAACCTATATTTGTTTACCTTCAGTTTTACCTACCCATGGACATCATCCTAGTTAAACCCTTTTGATCCTTTAGCCTATTTTCTTTGACAACCTTGTATGTAAGCCTAATCCATTTTTTTCAAGACCGTAATTTGATCCAAACTCCTAAGTGCTTTAAAGTGAAAAAGTCATGTGACAATATAAGAGGAAATTGGGTGAGTATGATGCTATAAATTGTAATGGTGCTTGAATGTGTTATGAAAAAGAAAGTGTTATCATAAGAGGTATGTTGTGAAAAAAAAAAAGAAAAGAAAGCTGAAAAGCGAGTTGTGCTTAAAATTGAAAAACAAAAGAGGAGAACAAGGGTGGTAGAATAAAACAAAGAAAGGTTGAAAGAAAAAAAAATGTCAATGATACAAAGTGATGTATTAAAGCGCTTAGGAACTTAGTCACTATTCCTGGCCAAAATAGTCCTACCCGTCCCTTAGCCTACATTACAACCATCAAAAGACCTACTTGATCCTAAGCTTAGCATTCTGACATTTAGTAGAGTATTACATTAAGGGCAAGCCTATGGTCATCAGTTACTACATATGAATTCTTTGTGAGAGTGAGAGCAAGGACATTTTGATACCCATGTTTGAAAAATATGCTATACTTGTGAGTGATTATGGGTACTATAGTGTGAGACACACATGGTTGATGAGTTTTGGGTAGTTATATATGATTCCTTGTACCTTAACGTTTGCATGCGAGTTGATCACCATCACGAGTCTATGCTAGAGGTTAAATTGTTTCTACCTATAATCGAAAAAGCTACTCTTTGTTGATAATTGTTGTGCTTGTCTTGACAAATGTTTTGTGTTGTTGCTGTGAAACCCTAAGTTGATGTTTAGAAGGACATGGTATTTCGTTCGAGGACGAACAAAGCTTCAAGTGTGGGGTGTTGATGATAGGCGAATTTACACGCCTATATCAATATATTTTGCCCATATTTTAGCCTAGTTTTGAGAACAAAGTATATATTTCATGCACTTTTAGTCCTTTTTCCTGTAAATGAGCTAACGAACATGATTAGTAAAGTTTCAGGTATAAATGATGCAGAATTCAGCATTATATGGCTTACTTGACGCAAAAGAAAGCTCACGAAGGAAGGGAAGGGAGTTTACACGCCTAAGGACCAAAACTGCTACATGGAAAATCTGTCCCGGGCTAAAACAACATTTCTGAAGACTTTGGGGATTTGCAGTAACTTAGTTGGATTTGGACAATGATACATTAACCTAGTACAATTGGGTTATGTATTTCATTAGTTTATTTGGATTATGATAATGTTACATTAACCTAGTACAATTGGGTTAAGTATTACATTAGCCTAGTAGGATTTGGTTAGATATTTTATTTATCTAGTAGGATTAGGATATGGGTATTATAAATACCCTATCATGCTAGAGATTTTTAATAAGGAGGGAGACCACAATACTTTCTTCCATCCCTCTCATCTTCCACTACAAACAATTCTACAACTCTTCTAATCTTTCCATTAATTCTATTTTTCTTCTTCTACTCTTCTATTCTTAAATTCCACAACAAGAGAATCGTTACTTTACCTAGGAATTCACACCTCACGCCTACCACCTAAGCTACACGAAATTACTCAATCTTGTGGTATAACAACAATGTCAATCGTGATCTCCTTCGCACTCATGGGTAACTAAACTTCTCTGTTGGGGTTATGGAAGCCGTATGAGATACTATCTATTGCTGTGAGGTTGTGAGTTCGCGACACGTATACTGCTTATATCATTATTCTCTTCATCTTAGTCTACATTCTTTGTGGTTGCAAACGCAAGAATATGCCAGTATAACATTTAACTTGTTCGAAAAAAAGGTTATTTGTCTGGAAAAGAGATAATGTCAAGGTAGTAGGGTCACCCCCTAAAATTCCCTACTAAAAAGCTAGTGTCGTAACTGGACTAACCTTTTGGAGAATTCGTACCGTTAGACACGCTTTAAGCTTGAAAGAGTTAAAGTGAAATAATCCTCGAATAGGTCGAAAGACGCCTGGATTTACCATCGAATACAATTCTCTATAAGCAGTTGCATGTCAGAATTCTACACACTCATAGCCAATAGAGACGTATACCTCAGAAGGTGGACATAACCCCAACGCCTCAATTCTCATTGTTTACAACTTACGTAACAATATTTGTCTTTTACTTTGCTATTTTCAGCTTTTATTTAATTGTTTTGGTGACACATTACAATCCCCCCTTTTTACGAGACTTGCACCAAAAGTTTAGTAATTTTGCTTACTTGTTGGCCAAGCTATTCCCTGTGGGATCGACACCCAACCCTGTTGGGTTCTATATTTGCTAACGACCGCTTTACACTCCTACAAGAGCTGTAGATTGTGCGTTATCAGAGACATAGAATACTGGATGCATTGAGGCTAGATCTGATGGCAACTCAAGCTCATAAGCTACCTTTTCGAGATGGCTGAGAATTCTATAAGGGCCAACATATTGGAGACTGAGCTTTCCCTTCTTGCCGAACCTCTTTACTCCCTTCATGGGAGAGATTTTCAAGAACAAAAAATCATCAATATCAAATTTGAGATCATTTCTCCGCACATCTTCGTACGATTTTTGCCGGCTCTGGGCAGCTCTAAGTCTTTCTCTGATTAACTGAACCTTCTCTAAGGCATCAAACACTAGGTCGGGCCCTACTACTGTGGCCTCACCTATGTCGAACCAACCAATCTGAGATCTGAATCTCCTACCATAGAGAGATTCAAATGAAGCCATCTAAATACTGGAATGATAGATGTTATTGTATGCAAACTCGATCAAAGGCACGTGGTCATCCCAGCTACCCTTAAAATCAACAACGCATGCTCTCAGCATATCTTTTGAGTCTGAATGGTCCTTTCTGCTTGACCATCTGTCTAAGGGTAGAAGGCTGTACTGAGGTGAACTTAGGTGCCAAGACCCTTTTGGAATGCATTCCAGAAATGAGAGGTAAACTAGGTACCTCTATCTATGATAATGGATACTGGAACTCCATGTAACCTGACCAACTCTCTGGTATAGAGTTTGGCGTAGTCCTCGGCTGAATAAGAGGAATGAACTGGTAAGAAATAAGCAGATTTGGTCATCCTGTCTACAATAACCCATATAGAATCATGCTGACAACGAGTACGAGGCAAACCCATCCCAAAGTCCATATTCACGTCTTCCCATTTCCATGTGGGAATACTGAACTCCTGCATGGACCCACTAGATTTTTGGTGCTCAATCTTAACTTGTTGGCATGTAGAGAACTTAGCTACAAACTCTGCAATATACCTCTTCATCCCACTCCACCAATAGATCTCCAGCATATCGTGGTACATCTTAGTGGTCCCTGGATGAATAACGCGCACCATGCACTTCTGTAAGAATTTGTTGCCTCAAGTCATCTATACCTGGCACACATAAATGACCTTGGCAACACAACACATTATATCCCCTTGGGAGAAAACTTCTACTTTTTGCTCTCTGACTGAATCTTTCAACTTAACAAAACTGGGATCTCTATCCTGCTTTTCCTTCACCTTGGAAACTAGAGAGAATTCAAAACTGTTCTGAACCCACACACTACCTTCTGCTGAATCGACTAAGCGGACACCTAGTTAGGTAAGCCGATGAACTTCCTGGACTAACTTTTTTTTACTATCCTCAACATGAGCAACACTACCCATAAATAGTCTACTGAGAGCATCAACCACTATATTGGATTTTCCCAGATGATAAAGAATACTCATATTATAATCTTTCAATAATTCTAACCACCTTCTCTGATGCAAAGTAAATCTTTATGAGAAAAGGCATACTGCAAGCTCTTGTGATCTGTGAACATATCTACATGTACGCCATACAAATAGTGCCTCCAAATTTTTAAGGCAAACACTACAACTTCTAACTCGAGATCATGAGTCGGATAATTCTTCTCATGGGGCTTAAGATTTCTGGAGGCATAGGCTATGACCTTACCTTTCTGCATGAGGACATAACCCAAAACTACTCTGGATACATCACAGTACACAACAAACCCATCTGAACCATCTGGTAGAGTAAAAAACTGGGGCTGAGGTGAGTTGAGTCTTCAACTCATGAAAACTCTTCTCGCAAAAATCTGACCACTGAAACTGGACTTCTTCTATATCAATCTGGACATAAGGGATGAAATAGACAAAAAACCTTCAACAAACCAACGGTAATAGACAGCTAAACCCAAGAAACTCCTGATATCTAATGGAGAGATGGGTCTAGGCTAATTTCTCACCGCTTTAATCTTTTGAGGATCAACTCTAATGCCATCACCAAAAATAATATGACCAAGGAATACTACTGACCTTAGCCAAAATTTGCACTTACTGAATTTGGTGAACAACTGATGAGTTCTGAGAGTCTGAAGTACGATTCTGAGGTGATCTACGTGATTATTTTTGCTACAGGAATAAACAAGAATGTCATTGATGAAGACTATAATGAACATGTCCAAGTACTGCTCGAACACTCGGTTCAACTAGTCCATGAAATCTACTGGGGCATTAGTAAGACCAAAGGACATGACTAGAAACTCGAGTGACCATACTGGGTTCTGAAAACTGTTTTTGGAATGTCACATTCTCTGACTCCGAGCTGATGATAGCCTGATCTGAGGTCTATCTTAGAAAAGTAACTGGCTCCCTGAAGTTGGTCAAACAAGTCATTGATTCTGGGAAGTGGATATTTATTCTTGACTGTGACTTTGTTTAACTGATGGTAGTCAATACACATTCTGAGAGAACCATCTTTCTTACATACGAATAGAACTGGTACGTCCCACGGGGAGATGCTGGTTCTGATGAATCCCTTATCTAGGAGATCTTTTAACTCTCTAAGTTCTGCTAGAGCCATTCTATATGGAGGAATACATATGGGATGAGTATTTGGAAGAAGGTCTATTCCGAAGTCAATTTCCCTAATGGGAGGAACTCCAGGGACATCTTCAGGAAACACATCTGAGAATTCATTTACTACTGGAACTGACTCAATAGTTAAAGTTTCCGATTTAGAGTCTTTGACTCATACAAGATGGTAGATACATCCCTTGGATATCATCTTTCTCGCTCTAAGTTATGAAATAATTGACCCTTAAGCGCTGTAGTACTACCCCTTCATTCAAGGACTGGTTCATTTGGAAACTAAAAATAAACAATTTTGTTTCTATAATCAACTGAGGCATAGCATAAATGGAGCTAATCTGTGTCGAGAATGAAATCAAAATCTTCCATCTCTAGCTCTACAAGATTTACTAAAGTATTTTCTGAGATATCATAATCGGACAGTTCCCCTATACTCGTCGGGCTATGATAGATTTACCCACTGGGGTATAAACTGAGAAAGGCTTTGCTAGGATTTCTGGACTGACTCCAAAGTTAACGGCTATATAAGGAGTTATGAAAGATAAAAAAGCTCCTAAATCTAGCAAGTCATAAACATATAAATGGAAGATATGTAACGTACCAGTGACCACAACAGGAGAATTTTCCTGATCTTGTCTGGACTGAAGTGCATAAAACCTATTTGGGCATTGCCCACTAGTGGCACTGGAAGTGGCACCCTGCTGATTCAGGCAATCTGACTGAGCTAAAGAACGAGTATGCTGACTCTGAGAACCTGACTGAGGACAATCTCTGACTCTGTGTCCTAGATTGCCACACCCGAAACAAATATCACTGCTAGTTCTGCAGACACCCTTGTGGTTTCTACTACATGTCTGACAAAAGAATTTGTTCGAGCACTACTGACACTACCCTGAGATTTAGAGCCTGGCGCCCTATCGCTGTTATCATTTTTGAACTTAGGTACTGGAGCACTATCTAAAGACGAAGCTGGAACTGAATATTTTGGAAGAAACTGGAAACGGTTATCGCCCTCTAACTTAGGCTGATTGAAATTGAATCTGCCTGCTCTAGCTCTTTTGTGCCACATCTCTCCCTCTCTCTCTGATCTTAGCCTCTTCTATATTCTAAGCATGGACCATGATCCTGGATATATCCATCTTCTTACTCAACATCACTGTTCTGCACTCCTTAACCATACTATCTAACACCCCAGATATGAACTTGCTCATTCTGGACCTTCTATCTGCTACTATATGGAGAGCATACCTAGATAACTGAGTAAACTTAAGGAAATACTCTTTCACGCTCATACTACCTTGCTTGATATTGATGAACAATATATAATGCCCCAAATCTGGTACCTGGAAAGTTACACGGTGCTCATGACCCCGAAGGACCACAAGCTAACCCATAGCTGATTTCTGTACCTGTATACTTCATACATACTTATAATGCAAAAACATGAACTGAAAGGCCATAAGATTCAAAACTATAACTTAAGATCTGATAAATCATAACATATAGATGGGGTATGAAATACCCAAAACATAACTGAAATAAGCTATATGAACATACTGTAGTCTGAAAAGCCTCTAAACATGACTTTCTAAATAAGGAGTTGATTGGACATGTCCCCAACTAACTCCAACTAATAAACTAATTAATGAGCTAATAAAATGATGATCGTGTCCTCGAAAGATGAGGACTCACTTCTAACTCTGACTGCTAAGACTGGAATCTATTGATGTTGTGGAACTCGTGTCTCTAAACCTATGGTATAAGACACCATAGCGCAAACACGTCAGTACTTTGAATGTACTGGTATGCATGTAAGGTAAGATGAATGCATGGGGTTTATATGCATGAACAAAAATAATAATATACTGACTATCATGAGTGTGAGAGTATATGCATGAGACATAAAAACTTATACTGATACCGTGATAACATGATTACTGAAACTGAATACTGATAACATGACATACTGATAACTAATATAATTGATAACATGAGTGACTGTATCGACAGTCCTGAATCTGATGGAACTAGTTGAGTTTCGTACTCTATCTGAGTTGATTGTATTTAACAGTCCTAAATTCTGAAGAACTATCTGAGTTCTTTTGCTAAGACTGATATTGAGACTGTGGGAAGTAGTCATCTAATCGATATGCCCCAAATGACACATTATAATTGAATTGGGGTCCAATCTGTGCCCTAATTGGAAGGGTGTCAATATCGCGCCACTGGTAAGGACAACATATGAGTGACCCTAATATAGCAGGTAACTCTAATGAGAACGGTGGGAACCCTCATATAGAAGGTTAAGCCACCTTATCTATCCTTATATAGTAGGCTATGATGTCTCAACCTATGCTGGCTATATAGTTCTGGAACGCAAGGATTTCTTCTAAGAATCACACCCTCATATAACAGGTGAGTTCCCATCCTTGGGTTCGCTCGGTGCTAATTTCTACTCCCATCTGAATAGACACTGAACATGATTTACTGAACTGAACATGGACTGAGTTACTGACTTTCGTTGACTGACGGAATACAACTGATATCTGATAACTGACTGAGTTCATGAGATCATAGAGATTTCTTAAGTCATAAGACTATCTGAAGTCTAAGGATCATAGCTTGACTGAGAGTATCATGAAAACATGACATGGCGCTAGGCACACAACTAATATTTCGGGTACAAGTACCCCCAGGACTCGATGGAAGGAAACTGACCAAGCATAACTTACTTGAACATATAACTAACATCATAATCTATAATACATTTATAGAAGCATTTCATCAAAACATATGATAGGCATAACTTGTACATATATGGGAATTTCATGGTATCATGCTAGTTAGGTACTTTTCCTTCATCTAGGCATTTAATAAAACATATTGTAGGCATGGTACATGTAAACATCATTGTATAATAATTAAACATCATGGTCATATTTTAATTTCATCATTCAAGGGTTTAGTCATAGGTTTGCATGAATCTATATCTATAATAATTAAACCCACATAGAAATTATCACCCCAATATGGAGTAAAATTCAATTTCTCATTTATCAACGTGAACAAAAATATCCCAATCATGAAATCATAAAGAAAATCCATAACTTAAAGTTGGAAAAAGGATTCTTGAACTTTATGGACGAAAGGAGTCCATGAATGAATACTATGCATATCTGGGTTGAGTTTTTCTTGATGTTCTTGAACTTGAAGAATTGGGAATCCCTTAGCTCTTGAAGAAGATTGAATTTTATTCTTGGAGATTAATGTTAGAGAGAAACCTTACTATTTGTTGTGAAGTAATAATAAACCAAACGGCTGAAATCGGATATAATTGGGTATATATAAGTGGGTGGTAAATGACAAAAATACCCCTGTTAAAAGGACTTAAAAAAAACTGAACGGGACTTACGACGGTGGGTGCGACGGTCCGTCACTAGGTTGATGGTCTGTCGGCCTTGACCGTCGCTTCTAGGCAGAATGGGGTCTCACTATTTTGGCTGTGACGGCTTGGACGATGATCCATCATAGGTTCGATAGTCCGTCAACCTAACCATCGTACCTTATCCAGAAGGTGGCCTCATTATTTTTCTTGCGACGGTCGTGGGCGACGGTCCGTGCCACGGGTAAAGACACTGAAGAGTTACCCTCATCTGACATGTACTCTAATGAGAATGGTGAAACCCTCATCTGATAGGTTAAAATACTTAATCAACCCTTAATTGGCAGGTCTGATGTCTCAACCTACGCTGGCTACGTAGTTTTGGAATGTAAGGATTGTTTCTAGAGATCACACCCTCTACTGGCAGATGATCCCCCATCCTTGGGTTTACTCGGTGCTGAATCCTACTCCCAACTAAAAGATACTAAACTGAGTACACTGAACTGGACTGGACTGATACTGAGCTTACTGAGTTTTTCTGAGTTCGGTAACTGACCGAGTTCTACTATGTTCTATAACTGATTGAGAGTACTACTGATCGTGACATGATAGAGATTCTGTATCTGACACTGGTTCTAGGCACATAGCTAAATTATCGGGTATTAAATACCCCCAGGACTCGATAGCATGAAAAAATAAAGCATAATATACTCTTGACAACCATAACAATGTATACTTGTCTGTAGTTCACTCATATAGGCATTTAATCAAACACTTGTAATCCATCTACTTATACATGAATGGGGAATATATGCTATCATGTTATAATGACACTATTTCATCCATATAGGCATTTTATCAAACACATGGGGAGCATGCTTAGGTTATACAATAATTAAAACATATAGTTATCATGGCTACACCATTCAACTTGCAAATTGAAGGGTTTATCATGAAGATAATGTAATTCAACACATACAATGATTTATTTCATAAAATCATGTAATTTAATCATGGACTAAAACCCAATAATAACATGACAAGAATTAAATTCAATTCAATCATGGAAGATCATAAATTAACAATCTTGTATATTGAAAACGGATTCGTGGACTCTATGGGTGAAAGGAACCCATAGATGAATACCTAACATACCTTGGATAGTTAATTTTTGAAGGTTCTTGGAAAGACTCTTGATTTTTGCTCTTGTTTCTTGAAGCTAGGGTTTAGGCTTTTTGAGAGAGAATGACTTAATCTTTGAATAAAGTGAATAAATGATGAGATAATAGGTTATTTAGGGGTAAATTTCATATTTAGACTGATTAGGGCCGTGGAAAATACCCATTTACCCCTGAGAATGATTTAAAAATTCATACTAAAAAACTCAATTTTAGGCCCTGGGGCGACGCACCACTATGTGCCAAGCCATTGGAAAATGACAATTAGGAATGTGGCTGGTGGCGCAATGCGGTGGAATCACATTGCAATACTTGATGGGACCTGGAAGCTCGGTGCAACGTGGTACAATTGCGTTGGCTCACTGGAAATTGACAAATGTGAAAATGAGATTTGGCGTGATGCACTGGTATCTTGGTACCTCACTAGAAACTGACAATTGCCATTTTGGCTTACTCCGCGACGCGCAACTGGCCTGAATGACGGTGTTTAATGACTGAAACTTAAAATAGCCATAATTTCTTACCCGTTTATCGGATTTAGGCAAACTTTATATCATTAGAAAGCTAATTCAATTTCCTACACAATGGCAGGCTCTAAACTAAAAAATACTGAGTGTTTAAATTTTTTTATAGTGGATAACTCATGAACTGAGAGTTAAGTTAAGCTTGAGAAATATGGGGTATTACAATTAATTACATCACACACATCCTCAAGTGGTGGACTAGTTTTGCAAGCAAGTTGATCAACATAATTTTTACAAAATGATATACTATCATTCAACGCAATAGCTTTAACACTAGGTGGACACTAATTGATCTTACAAGAGGAGTCAATTCAGTCATTAATAGGATCTACTCGTGTATCCACACTCATAACATGTACATCATTATTAAGAGGAAAAGAATTAATAGAATCACATAAAGGTAACCTACTACTCACACTCAATGGGCTACTAACCACACAATCATCATTCACACGCACAAAAGTGTAAGAGTTAGCTATGTTACCTTGAATTTTTTGAGAACATTATTCTTTACCTTAGTGTGAAGGTCCTTCATAATCCTCAGAAGTATCTAAGATTTTTCTCTTCATGTCTTCAAAAGGAACCATCTCTTTTGGTACTTGTTCTCCTTCGTTGTCCATGTTGGTACCTACACACATGTCCTTATTAATATAAGAAAAAACAATGTTAGTTCCGATTGGTGAAAAACCTTTCACTTCACTCCTCACAACCTCTACTTTTCCCTCTCTTAGGTTTACACCTTGCACACCCTTATTCCTCTCAATCTTTTGTCTCTTATTTTCATATGGCTTGGAGTAAGTGGTCATTTTTCCTTGATATTTGGGAAGGGTAGGTAGAAAGAGATAATTTCCCTATTGGTACTTTGAAAACTTAGGCCAATTTTGCATATTTGGAATCTTGTGTTATGTAAACTAATCCGCACCCAAATGTATGTGTCCATATTCCAATGGGAACATGTCACACCGCATCTTCTCATAGTACCCATCTCGGGTGAAAGAAACCTTCACACTCTAGAAGACTCTATAGCCTTCCACGAAGTATGGGAAATGCTTGTACACTCTCGGTATCCCTAGATAATCAACCATAAGAGGAGTTATGTAGTTTGCATGAGACCAATCATCAAGTATAAGAACACATCTCAGAACTCCACAAATCTGCACCTATCTTGAACAAGGTTGTCTTCTTGGATTACTATTATAAAGCTTCTCATAACCCTTCGAGACATAGATTGCCCTAAAAAACTCTTTTAAGGCACCCCACATTTGAGTAGGATTCCTTTCAAGTTTACACCATTCTAAAGTCGGACCTTTGAAGCATACTAGGATTTGAACCCTTGTAAAATTTCTCAAGTTTTGGACCTCTTAACTTGGTACGACTCAAGGGTACCAATTGTGTATCCTTGAATACAAATTATGGGGTGTCTTAATGGTTTAATAGTACCATAGGCAGCATGACTGGCTTTACTATACCCAATATATGACTTACTAGGGTACGAGTCATATAGGAGCATACGAGTGGTGTAGGGAAACTTGTAAGGTAAATGATTATCTTGGTCTTATGAAGTCTTCCTTAGGTACGACTGGTGGATACGATTGGGGGTGTCATTCATACCCTTAGGCACGAGTTAGGGAGTTAGAGTCATATAGAAACCAGTAGGCAAGGTCATATCAAGGTTTGGGTATGAGTTGGGGTACAACTCGTACCTTAGAGTACAAGGTGGTAAGGGAGAGTCGTAGCCCCGGACGTGACACATTTTAAATTTTAAGCCAAGGTTTGTTTAGACATTTCCTATTCCTAAAAACTTTTGTCTTCACATAATATAACCTTTGGTAGTGTTCCATAATACTTGTTAAAGGATTAAAACACCTCAAATACTCTCTCAAACTTACTCTTGAAGATGAGAGGATAGGGTTTCTTCATGTGTTCTTCAAAGGGCTCAAAGGTTGAGATTTCTTCCGTGAATCTTTATGTATAAGGCATGTACTCCCTCCCTTGTTGTTATTTCCAACTAAAGGCATGTGTATTGTATTTTAAAAATGGATTTATAAATCATGAATGATGGTTTTTGAAATATATGTTGAGGGTCTTGATGCATATGGTTTGGTATTGGTTTAAAATATGTTTTTACATCTATTTGGTAATAGTTTGCATATGTGGTTATTGGTTGGTTATGATTTAACAAAGAGGACTTGAGTAACCCAAATTATGGTGGTTTATGCCTTGGTTTTGGTCTTGGTAAAGGTATGCCCTCAACATGTTTGATAAATTGCCTCAAAGGATGTTTTCACTCTATTATTGAACTTTCATTGGAACTCTTGCATGGTTTGGACTGGTAATGGAACTCTAAATGGTTTTGGATGGTTTATATAGTTTAAATGATATAAATTCTTTAAATTCTTGGAATCATTTAAAATGGTTTGGAATGGTTTAAAGGGTAAAGGTTTTGGTGGTCATGATTGGTTTATTTTGAAAACCTTGTGGGATACATGGAAATCCCTCAAGTGAATGCATTAATGAAATTGGTTTCAATGGTTTGGAAAGGTAAAAGGCTAAATAGTTATGCTTGTGGGGAATAGTGAAGTCCCCCAAGTGGTTTAATATGGTAAATGAAAGGGCACTTGAAAGTCCCCTTAAACCTATAAATGGTTGGCTATGGATGATACTTGCACGTAAGGGTTGGTATGACAATACCAATATCAATGGCCTTGGTTAATAAATGGAAAATGGTTTGGTTATTTGGAAATTGGTTTTAATTGGACACTAATGGTGGGATATGTAGCAAAGCCATGGAAGTAGAGGTCCCGGGGGGGCAAAACTTGAAACTCATATTTACCGATATGAGGTTGGTCTTGGTGACCGTGTTCTTGATGTCACACTATATTTGGGGGATATACTAGTCATCCCAAGTTTGTTTTCCCTGGTCGTGTGGCTACACACACTGGGGCCGCCCTTTTAGCTGGGAGAGGTGAATCCATATAGCCCGTGGGAGATTTAGGACAGCAAAGCTACATAACCCAGGTAAAGGTTTTAAAGGCATGCTAAACCTGATTCCCTTTCTCGGCATAGTTATATATATGTATGGTTATGTGTATATGGATGGTTTAAATTGGTTTTATAAACAGAATTATTTTATCCTTATCCCGAGTGCATGCTAGTGTTCTCCCACTAATCCGTCTACTGGCGGCTATATATGTCATGACCAAAAAATGAGGGTCATGATGGCACTTGCCGCGGCGCACCTTGACAAGTAAGCCTATCACCCAAATTGATACGAAAATAGAAAAAGACAGAAATATCCCAAGGTAAGGCTTCTAGAATAAAGCCGAACCATATAAGTAATCATAATAATGCGGAAAAAACTTATACAAAATACAAATCATGCCCAAAACTAGGTGTCAGTAGTGTAAGAATTACTCATACAATCCAAGAGTCAAATACATCAAAAAATAACCGCAAAGGAATAATAACTATATCCGAATACTAATAAAGACATAACTACTATAGAAAGATAAAGGTGAACTACAGACGTATGAATGTCCAACCGCTACCTTTAAAGCTCTAAAAATCGCCCGAGTCAAGCAAGTTGAGGCACACTCGAGCTAAGACTTGCACCGAAGGGACGCAGTTGGCATGAGTATAGTCCACTTGTACTCAGTAGGTATCATAGGCTGACCAAGCAAAGTAGTAAATAAAGCATACAAAATATACAATAAGGGCACGTCACCTGTAATCAAAAAATGTCCCACAATGGTAGCCCACACTGCTTGCACTAACAGTTATAATATATCTCATATATATTGCAACATCACACCAAGATAGAATAAAAGTATGTATTATATCACATATAAGAAGAATAAGGGGGAACATGCATATACAAGATCATCAAATACAAGTAAAAGAAGATACAATAAATACATAGATGACAAGTCAATATGCCAATGCAACACAACATAAGACAATCAAGTAAGTATAAGGATGATGATGATGATGATGCATGAGGTTGTCGCACAACCTCCGGGATCAATGCACAATCCCCGTATAACCTACGGAGCTAAAGTTTCCCGATGTAGGACCCAGGGGGGATTCGTCAACCCGTATACAATCCACATATCTCATATCTCCTTTTCGGAACATCCATCAGAAAGGGTTTTATAAGGTGATACAATATCTCCTCCTCGACATATTCCTTAGGAAGGGTTTTAAAAAGGTGTTTTCAGTATTTCTCAGATGTTGCCACGGTGGTACCAATGTTTCATGAATGAGTATGATATGAGTATGTAATGCTCACCAATCACAATGAGTATTTTTACAACCAACCACAATGATATATTTCCACAACCTTGGGAGCCAATATCCACTCATTATTTCAGTTTCATTCACGAATTTCCACATGTCTCATATGCCAAATAAGGTATGAATATAATCACAATATATCAATATTACCATATTAAATATTTTAACGACACAATACAATTATTCACATGTATTCAAGGCTATTAATATCACCTAGGACCCCACACGGTCACACACATCACATAATAACTCAATTTCAAAAATTTCATCACATATAGGCCCCACACAGGCACAACACATAAATAACAATTTTTCATGATTAGTTTCAACCCTTAACATGTATTTTGTATCATCATTTACTACCCAACCCAGTTTGAAAGAGTTAAGTCATAACCTACCTCAAAAGCTGAAACAGGTCTGCTATACTTCGAACCCATGGTCTTAATTTCCACTAATAATCCCAAAATCCACTAGAAACATCAAGTATGAAATCTATGCATCAAGACAAAACCAACGACGCTCATATTGACTACTTTTGGTCCGAGGTCAAAACGGACCCCTAAAATGGGTTTTCGAAAAAGAAAGGTAAAATTGAAACTTTACTTCAAAAATATTTCTCATATTTTTAGGAACCTACATCTGAAAACCCAAGTTAAATCGAGTAAAAAACGAGGTTCAAATTGAAGAAAAACCATTTTTGAGCCTTATCGGGTAAATTTTTTGAAATTCGAGTTACAATCAAGAATTAGAGTTGTTTTGAAGGTTAAATTGATGAAAAACTAGTAAATTATAAGATAAAAATCTTATTCAAGTGAAAAGGAGTGAAATTGAAGTTTAAAATCAAGACTTAAGATTTTTGGATTTTGAGAAATTAATCAAGAAATTACTATGAAAAGGGTGAATTCTTACCTTAAATCCACAATAAAACTAAGAAATGGGTGTTAATCTAGCTTTTCAAGCTCTCACAAACTTTAATTTGAGCTCCCACACTATTTTAGGGTTTAACTCCCAAGAGGCAAGATGAAAATGAGAAAAATGCGTCAAAAAGAGGTGAGAAACTGCTATTTGTAGCAAATTTTGTGTAATAACGGCTTTTTGTTTTGGTCGATCGAATTTCAATGGGGTGTTCGAGATCGTTCTGAGTCCGATATACACAAACAAGATTTGCAACTATAATAAATTTGACGTTCCAGCCACGTTGACGAATTTAGATTTTTTAAAAAATATTATATTCACAAAGTTGACCCCCGAAACCCGAAATCACAATTTTCCAAATCGAGGGTCGAGATGAGATTTAAAAGCCGTAAAATCATACCAAACATGATAACACCCTAAAATCAACATTTCGGATCTTCTGGCGAATTCGTATTTTCCATCCGAGGTCGTTTCAATCAAATATAGGTCCCACACTCATATTTCTAATTTTCTAACTTTCTCATCAATAGGTCAAAATGAGCTCGGGTGCATCGGGATCTGAACCAAAGGTCTACATATCCTAAAATTGATATTCTGGAGCTGTTGGAGTAGTCCGTTTGACCATGTGTCGCATGGATTAAAAGATATCTCAATAAGTCAAAAATAAGGCTCTCAAAGCCATAAAAAACTACGATATCGCATAAATGATACCAAAATGCATCAGAAAATATGCCAATCACTCTCACACCCCAGAAATACCATAATGCAACTACGGAGAGGTCTAAAATAGTCAAATCACACAAAATCACAAATTTCACATGGTTCATCAAATTTGTAGGTCGTTGTTTTGCGGAAATTTTGACTTTTGAAAGAGAGTCGCCACTTAATTTTGAAAAGGAATTAAGAAATCTTTATAAATACTTTAAACGATTCAAAATAGAAAAATCATTTAAGTTAAGAGATTCTGAGTAAATAGTTTTTATTAACGTTTTAGGAAGGTGTTAGGCACCTAACACGTCCGCTAACTTGCGGTTATCCGAACTGTTTGAAAATGTCTTTGAATAACTTCGAAAAGATTAATTTTGTCAAAAGTGATTGATTTTTGAAATATTTTGAAGGTTTGCAAAAATTATTTTTTTGCGAATTCATTAGGGGATTTAACTAGGTTCGCACAAGGCATGCAAAACAAATAATCAAAAAGACAAGGGAAAGGGGAGAAGTAATGATTTAGGCTTTGAATCCCAAACCGTTGAACCTGTCCTAATCTAGTTGGGTTTTCAACCCATTTCTCCTTTCATCTATCCTATTTATATATTTTCGAGCCCTTCGGCTCGAGTTTTCGCTTTACCTGTATTGAGTACAATTTTGGCTTCTAGGACCAAATGAATAAAGAAATAAGACGATAAATAAATGAATACATGAGATGATGATAAATGACTAAAAAATGAGACATTTAAGCCTCTCAGCTGCTTCAGACATGGGACTTTAGTCCATTCTCTCTAATGATTTCCTTCTTCGAAAATGATTGACTCGAGGTGGTTGGCCTCATTGGCCCGTTATAAAATGCAATGGGGTGAGAACCCATTTGGACCTCAAACGCGATGCCCAGAATTCGTTTCACATGCATCAAAGAAAGTAATCAAGAGTAAGTATTTATTTGTGGAATTTGACAGACCAATAAACTTAATAGAATGTCATTCTAGATTAATCATGAGCAACACCAACAAAGATCAACCAACCAAACTGTTTGACCAAAAAGGAAATTCTAGAATAAAGTTGTTTGCTATTTTCTAAGTTTACTCTACCTTTCCTATATTAATAAAATTTAATATCTATACGAGATTACCATTTTTTGCAGGAAGAAGAAATAAGTTCAACTTTGTTTTAATATATTGAAATAAGTGGAACGGAATACAACAGGTTAGTGGATTAATACCGATAAATAAACCTAATCAGTCAAAAAAATGTTAGGCCCATTGCGAATAGAAGATCCTCTGAGTCCATAAATGGAAAGAGAAGGGGGGGAAATACGAATATATGGTATCAGCAACCAAATCACTAACATGATTGTCGCATTACAGGCTTTCATACATAGAGCATATAATTGATATAATACACTGCATTAAGAGGCAAAAGTCGGTTCGAATCCTATATCATCGAGATACAAACATATTGCATCAAAAACATAGATGTCCTGGAGCTATAAGCAGTTGTACGATGTAGGTAATAGCCTTCGTAATCAGGAATATGTTATGACACGCGACTTGACAACGAAATACTTAAACAACAAATTAATGTCTCGTCGCACAACCTCATACAAAGAAGATAGATAACACGTTGTATAGTAATATACCTAATATGTTGTTTAAATTGTCACAGGGATTACTCATATCTTTTATAAGTAAGAACACTCGTACAAAGCTTAGAGATATTTAGAGGCAGAAGAGTAACCATTTTAAAATCATCTGGGCTACAAAATAAGCGACTAGGATAGGGAGGAACTGTCTAAGATCTAAAAATGAGTTTTATTTGGTCTGAATATAGTGAGGAATAAATGTTCAGATGTTGGAACAGTGCCTAAATCATAGCACATGGTCATTTGACGATTCGAATATAAAATAGCTCAACAAGATGCATCATTTACTTCAAACAGAAACACGAACATGAAAGCATGGATCATATCCAAATACACAACGATATACCCAACATATCTTCCTGGGTCAATAAATAGTAAGTCAAGACAACTCTTTTAAATCCTCATAAAAACCAAATCGAAAACTAGACAACATCCCAGCTATTGATTTATGTTATAGACTTGCAAATGACCTAAAAATAATCATTAATCATGAGATAGTAATTACAATAGTCGATAGCAAAACTCATGGTGTGCACATCGATTCGACTAAACAAACAATTGTAAAACCGACCTAAATCCATCGCGTCTATCTATAGCAAGCAAATCCCAGCCTCATTCATGACAAACACATAACTACTTTTACAGAGAAAAGGTGGATGAAGCAGAAACAGTGAAATTAAGAGGGAAGATCATATGTTTACCTCTTTTGGGGCAGCAAAATAGGGCAACGAGCTAATTATAAGGATTTCAACCACCACCGGAGCTAAGTGTAATCAACTCGAGACCCTCCAACTAATCAACTAACTCTCAGACGAAGAAAGAAAAGGGAATTTATCTGCTAAAGGAACTGTTGGTGTTGATTCTCTTCTGCCTCCCTTAATCTTCCTCCTTTCGAATACCCCTCTCTTAGCCTGAGAATTTTCTAACCTCAGTAGAACAAGAAAATTTTTACTTTGAGACTCCAAGAATCGAACTCTTTTCGAACTCAAGCGGAAAGTCTTTTCTCTCTTTGCCAAACCCCTAGTTTCCCAGAGGAGAAAAACAAAACACAAATCTCAAACCAACTTCAGACCCTAATTTTCAACCTAAAATCTTAAGAACAGTCATCAAAAGAAAAAAAAAATCCTCCTAAACGATCCTCGAGAACTTTCTTTTATAGAGAAAAAATATTAGGGTTATTCCCTTAGGGCTTCACAATGAGGACAAATATTTCAAAAATCCCCCTTGAGGATAAGGCTGGACCCCGAATTCATTACCCAAACTTGTACAATTTTTTGGTTTTCTTTGGGAGAATCCAAATTGGTTTCACCCAATAGGAGAAGGAAAAGTAGAAATTCCTCCCCAAAACTAATGAAATTCACACACCTTTGTACGAATTTGTACGACCGACCCGAGGATTGCGGAAAATGGACGTTGGAATGAGCCAACTCACTATATTCTGGAAGATTCGACCTATTTCTTTGCGAATCTGCCTGGGTTAGGGTCTGGTCGTCTCAAACGGAGCTGGGTCGACGCTGGATTTGAGTCGGGCATTTGCCATGGACGATGTTACTGGTATCGAAATTGATTACGGGTTAAGTTGTGGGTCTTGCGTAATGTTTTTTATGCTAATATTTGGGGGCTTTTTATGGCGTGTAAATGGGTAAGGTAGAGAAGTAACAGATTGGGCCCGGGTCAAAGGTTATTGGGCCTATTGGTTGGGCCGGTTGGAGTTGTTATCATTTCTTGGAATGGGATGATTTATTAATAAGAGTGTTGGGCTGGTAGAAGAAGAGATAGGTTGCTGGTTGGTTTTAAATTGGGCCCAAATTTATTTAGTCTTCTTTTGGGCTGTGGAAAAGATAAACAGAAAGGGTTGGTTGAGACTTGAGTCGGGCTAACTGTTGAAATTATTTGGGCTGCTTTTGGGCAGATTTAGGTTATTTATTAAATAGCCGAAGGACAAAAATTTAGACAATCAAATTTAAATTTTGGCCTAATTCAAATTAAATTGACCCATTACCTTGCAATTATGATCAAATTAATTTCAATTAAGGCATAATTTAATAAATTGACTAAATTAAAACAACCTTTGAAATGAATTAACAACCAATTCAAATCCAAAGTTCCTTGATTCAATAAAATCAAACTCATATTTATCCAAATACATCACTTTTGAGAATAAATTATTTAAATCAAGATTTTGATCATCACATTTATTTTCAAAGATTATTCTTAATTAAAATTTGATATTGATGAAAGTGTTCATTTAAATGACATCAGTTATAAAATATTGTATATGTAAATGCAGAAATATATAATTATCACTTAAATAACAAATTTAGCCCAACTACATATTTTAAAATGCATTTATTTGGAAAAAATAATTGTTCCGATTTTATTTGAAAATTGAAGAAACTTGAGATTAAACATAGTTGTGGAGGGAAAAAATTAGGTGTCAACCACTGCCCCCTCCCTTTGGGTAGGATGGATGCAAGTAATCCTGGGTCAAGGGAGGTTGACGTTCCTAATTTTTGTCCGACCACAAATTCTTATCTAAGACAGGTTGGTTTTTCGCACGAGTTTCATGGAGTTATGGTCGAACCTCGGTATCAGGTTTCCTACATATCTCAGGTTTCATGAGAATTCAGGCCACTGGTAGTTCATAAAGCTTGATTTTGAGCATGATTTTCAAAAAGAAAAAAAATTCACCAGTTATCTCGATTTTTGAGTTTTTGATACAACTGAGAAACTGGGGAATAAAGGGATTAGGGGGGAGGTAGAGTTTTCTATATAGATCCCAGCCTACATATCCCCAAGACTCAGGGAATCAGACTGGTTGTAGTTCGACTCGATCGATAGAAAAGATAGTCTTTTATTTCTGATGATCTTTGGCTCAGGATGAGTGACAAGTTGATCGAGTTTCGGAAAAGAGACTTGTAACCTCTTAATCATGAATGTGGGATCCTTCAAACTCATAGACAAGAATTTACCTGGACATAATTTCCAAAACTCTAAGTGGGTTGCCACCCGAATTTGAAAGCAAGAGAAGGTCACCCTCGGCATGAGTTTGGAAATATCCCGAAGGTATAGCTAAAACCAAAATATCTTGAAATACCCACATGCCTTCTAATAAAAGCATGGTTGGATGGTGGTGGTGATCATCATTTAGCTCGCGTCTAGAGAGTTTGACATCCCTCCCCAGACTATGTCCCATTTTGCTGCTGAGAAAGAGTTCCACGTTGTGCTGCGTCCTTTTTGGAGTCGTCCGCACCTGTGGTTTTGATTTGAGATTTTCATCCTTTCGGATGCTCTCGACAATTTCTCACACAAAAATCATTAGTGATAAGCTCAATTCATGAAAGAAGTATATAGTATTTTACCATATCTCCGCGTGAGTTGTTGTCTAAAAACCGAAGTCATCCTTTCTTGTACCTTCAGGGTGGGGTGGCCCTTTTGGACATCGGCGATACTTTTGTAAAACAGTCCCTACAACCGTGTAATTTTATACTGGTATGGCAACCCTTTTGGTTACCTATATCACTTGTTGTATGTGGAATGATGAACTCTCCGGTTATAGCCGATGATCAATTTATAAATTTTCCTTAAATTATCAATATTCGGATAATCTTGCGTATTATTTTATATTGGATGCGAGGTGACTTACAGATATCCTTTGAATTTCTAGCTTTTAGGTAATCCTGCACATTATCCGACTTTGGATAAGAGATAGCTTACAGATATCCCTCCAATCGCTAGCTTTCAGGTATTCCTGTACATCATCCGACCTTGGATACAATATGACTTATAGATAATCCCTCAAATTGATAATCTTTGGGTAATCTTGAACATAATCGATCTTGGATATGACGCGGCTAATAGGGAACCCTTGGACGTATCAATTTGACAATCTTGCATATCCTCCGGTAAGGATTTAGTTGCGACTTACGGATAACCTTTAAACTATCAACTTTTGGGAGATCTTGCACACTATCCGGTTAGGATGTTGTTGTGTCTTACAGATGACCTACAGGCTATCAACTCATAGGTGATCTTGCACACTATCCTATTTCAAATAATATGACTTATAGATAATCCCTCAAATTGTCAATTTCCAGGAAACCTTATCTATCATTCATTCTTAGATAGCGACTTAAAGGCGTCCCTTCAAATCATGTACCCTCGATGCATTCATATGCTGATTCATGAAATAATGAGATATCCTCGACGCTAGCATCTCTGTCTAGCATGTCAACAGATATTGAATGCCTTCTAGGGCGATGGTATGAGATGGCTTTTACGGAAATAATATGTAATGGCCCTTGGGGAGATGATATACAATAGCCATTGTGGCAATGATATGCAATAGCCCTTTTGGAGATGATATGCAATAGCCCTTGTGGCGATGATATGCAATAGCCCTTGTGGCGATAATATGCAATAGCCATTGTGGCGATGATATGCAATAGCCCTTGTGGCGATGATTATGCAATAGCCATTGTGGCAATGATATGCAATAGCCATTATGGCGATGATATGCAATAGACATTGTGGCGATGATATGCAATAGCCATTGTGGCTATGATATGCAGTAGCCATTGTGGCGATGATATGAAATAGCCCTTGTGGCTATGATATGCAATAACCATTATGGCGATGATATGCAATAGCCATTATGGCGATGATATGCAATAGTCATTGTGGCGATGATATGCAATAGCCATTGTGGCGATGATATGCAATAGCCCTTGTGACGATGATATGCAATAACCCTTGTGACTATGATATGCAATAGCCATTGTGGCGATGATATGCAATAGCCCTTGTGACGATGATATGCAATAGCCCTTGTGGCGATGATATGCAATAGCCATTGTGGCTATGATATGCAATTTTACCTGATTTCATTTGTCAGCGTCCTGCTTTCTACATGTACCTGTACTCAAGGTAGACGATTAGTAGACACAAAGTCGCTTTTACTAGCGACTATTTTTAGGAAAAATTCTAAATACGATATGTGTAAAGAGGACAAAGAGCTTTTGTTTGTCGCCTACGATCTCGAGAAATGAGATGGACAAATCAAAAGGTCCTCAATAAATGAGCGTTAAACCTATTTTTAAGGCTACCCTAAAATACCGTTCTTGGGTATTAATGCTCTATTGTGGCTCCCATTTTGCTCGAGAATTTTTGAAAGAGACCCTCATTTTGTATATTGAACCCTGCATCCACAGAAAAATAATTAGTTTGAATGAAATTACTCTGTGTTGATCTCATTCGATCCTTGATTTGCTCCTTTCCATCTTTTGGGCATTCCACCATATCGGCACTTCCACCCTGACACTCCATCCCAAATGATGTCTAGGCAAATACTAAATAAGTGAGTCATAAGATTTTTAGAAAATAGTCTTAAATTTTTGAAAATAATTTTGAAAACTTCTGTAAAACTTTAGAAAATCTCTGCCAGTCATGTCATGTACTAGCTCAACGAATGTCTTGCTCGTGGTTTTGACTATATTCGACGGATGGTTTCCAAAACTCATGATCATTGTTGGAGGGTTTCTTCAAGTAGTTCTATCATAGAAAAAAATTGAGTCTACCCAGACTTTGTTACAATTGGTGGCTACCAAAGCTTTAACCTCTGGTGCTGGGGAATTTGGAATATGTTCCGGCATTTGGTGGAAATTTTGAGGTCTTCCTCAAAATTTCTGCCCCAGTTTAAAGTTGTTTGAGATGATACCAATCCGAGTGGATCTGACGTCTTTACTGATCTTCATTCTTTTTGTTGGATGTCAATCTTCTCTTGTGAATTTTGATATTTCTTCTCGAAAATTTTGCCCCAGTTTTCCTTTCCTGGGGTTATATGACCGAGCCGTTGGGGCGCCTACGTATCCCGTTGAAGCAGGAATCAGGTCAAACGTAGTTCAGGCCTACGCTAGGGATATACAAAAGAAATTAATGGGTTGACCAAAGCCGACATAGGCCGCCTACGTATCCCTTTCTCGGGAATTCAGGTCATCACGTAGTTCATACATAAAAAGAAAGGATAAATTTCTCTAAGGGGTTGACCAAAGCCGACATAGGACGCTTACGTATCCCTTTCTTGGGAATTCAGGTCAAACGTAGTTCATACCTAAAAAGAAAGGGATTCTAGGAATTTACACCTTAGCAAACAATATTACTACAAAGGTGATTACATGTAAACTAAGAAAACACAAAAACTAGAACATCGTTCAAACATAATATCTCTTTACCGCATCAGAATTGATTGGTTTGGTCTACTTTGTGCCATCCATATCAGACAAAATCAGAGCTACTCCAGATAGTACCTTGCGAACTATGTATGGCCCTTGCCAGTTTGGAGAGAATTTGCCCTTGTACTCCTCTTGGTGAGGGAATATTTGCTTGAGAACCAGTTGCCCCACTTCAAATGTTTGAGCTCTCACCTTTTTGTTAAAAGCACGAACCATTCTGTGTTGATACAGCTGACTATGGAATACAGCGACCATTCTCTTCTCATCAATCAACATGAGTTGCTCATGGCGAGCGCGGACCCAATCTTCGTTACTCAGCCCAGCTTCCTAAATAATCCTTAGATAAGGTATTTTAACTTCAGCAGGTATCACAACTTTATTCCCATAGACAAGTAAATAAGGGGTCGCCCTGGTGAAAGTTCGAACTGTTGTGTGATACCCTAGCAAAGCGTAAGGTAACATCTCATGCCATGATCTATCATTTTTGACCATCTTTCTCAAGATCTTCTTGATATTCTTGTTGGCCGCTTCCACAACTCCATTCATTTGGGGACGGTATGCAGTCGAATTGCGATGCACGATTTTAAACTGATCACAAATTTCACTCATTAAGTGACTATTTAAGTTTGCCCCATTATCAGTAATGATTGATTCCGGCACTCCGAATCGACAAATCAAGTTATTCCTGACGAAATCATCAACCGTTTTCTTAGTGACGGCTCTGTATGAAGCAGCTTCAACCCACTTAGTGAAATAATCGATGGCGACTAAAATAAATCTATGTCCATTTGATGCTGGTGGCTCTATTGGTACAATAACATCCATTCCCTAAGCTACGAAAGGCCAAGGTGAACTCATTGCATGAAGCTCATGTAGAGGCATTCAAATCAAATCTCCGTGTATCTGACATTTTGGACATTTTTGCACATACTTTCCACAATTATTTTCCATAGTCATCCAAAAGTAACCGATTCTCAAGATCTTTCTGGTAAGGACAAACCCATTCATGTGGGGTCCACAAACTCCAGCGTGTACGTCTTTTATCAATTTATTGGCTTCTGCAGCATCGACGCATCTTAGGAATCCCAAATCAGGAGTCCTAAGAAGAATTTCCCCACTCGGAAAGTAATTCTTTGCCAAACACCGGATTGTCTGCTTTTGGTTGTTACTAGCCTCTTCAGGATATATTCCAGACTCCAAATACCTCTTAATGTCATAGTACCAGGTCTTTCCATCAGGCTCCTCTTCCACGTGTATGCAATGCGCGGGTTGCTCTTTCAAGCTTATTTCCAAAGGATCAATGTAACTCTGATCCGGGTGCTGAATCATGGAAGATATTGTGGCCAAAGCATCAGCAAACTCATTTTGTATCCGTGGTATATGTATAAAATCAACATCCTTGAATCTTTGGTATAATTCATGCACCATCTCTACATAAGGAGTAATCTTGGGATTTTTTACCGCCCATTCCCCCCGTACTTGGTGAATCAGCAAATCTGAATCTCCGATGACTAATAATTCATGAACACCCATATCAAGTGCCAATCTGATACCCAGGATGCAAGACTTATATTCAACCATGTTATTGGTGCATGGGAAACGTAACTTAGCAGTTATCGGATAATGCTGGCCCGTTTCTGACACCAAAACTGCTCTGATTCCTGAACCTTTGAAGTTGACTGTACCATCAAAAAATAACCTCCATCCGGGGTAAATCTCTGTAATATCTTCTCCTACGAACAAGACTTCCTCATCTGGAAAGTAAGTTCGAAGTGGCTCATATTCTTCATCGATTGGATTCTCTGCTAAATGATCTACTAAGGCTTGCCCCTTGATTGTTTTTTGGGTTACATACACAATGTCAAACTCACTCAGCAACATTTTCCACTTGTCTAGCTTCCCCGTAGGCATGGCCTTATGGAATATGTACTTTAATGGATCCATTCTTGAGATGAGGTATGTTGTGTAGGACGACAGATAATGCCTCAACTTTTGTGTTGTCCAAGTCAAAGCACAACATAACCTTTCTACAAGAGTGTAACGGGCTTCATATGGCGTGAACTTTTTACTCAAGTAGTAAATGGCCTTCTCTTTCCTACCGGTCTCATCATGTTGCCCAAGGACGCATCCGAAAGCATTTTCTGAGACTGACAGGTAAAGCAATAATGGAATTCCTTCTCTTGGCGGGACCAAAACTGGTGGTGCGGATAGGTATTCTTTGATGCGGTCAAAAGCTCTCTGACATTCTTCTGTCCACTCATTCAGTGCATTTTTCTTCAACATCTTGAGAATTGGCTTGCATATGACTGTTGATTGAGCGATGAATCTGCTAATATAATTCAAACGACCCATGAAACTCATATCTTCCTTCTTGGTCCTTGGCGGTGGCAAGTCTTGAATTGTCTTGATTTTGGATGGGTCTAGCTCTATCCCTCTTCTGCTGACTATGAACCCCAACAACTTTCCTGATGGCACACCAAAAGCACACTTAGCAGGATTTAACTTCAAACTGTACCTTCTTAATTTGTTGAAGAATTTCTCCGGATGAGTCAGATGATCCGAACTCTCATGGGATTTGATAATTACATCATCCATGTATACCTCAATCTCTTTATGGATCATATCATGGAAAATAGTCGTCATATCCCTCATATATGTTGCACCCGCATTCTTGAGACCAAACGGCATTACCCTGTAATAATAAATGCCCCAGGGCATAGTATAAACTATTTTTTTTGCATCTTCTTCATCCATTAATATCTGATAATACCCGGAGAAACAATCAACGAATGACTGTATTTCATGTTTTGCACAGTTATCGATGAGAATGTGGATGTTGGGCAATGGAAAATTATCTTTAGGACTGGCTCTGTTCAAGTCTCTGTAGTCAACACAAATTCGAATCTTGCCGTCCTTCTTCGGCACAGGGACGATGTTGGCCAACCACGTCAGATATTTTGTGACCTTAACAACCTTATACTGGATTTGTTTTGTCACTTCTTCCTTGATCTTTAGACTCAAATCTGGCTTGAACTTCTGCATTTTTTGTTTGACTGGATCAAACTCAGAATTTATCGGCAATTTGTGTGACACAATGCTGGTGCTCAACCCCGGCATATCCTCATAGATCCAAGCAAACACATCAATGTATTCACACAACAGGTGGATGAGCTCTGCCCTTTGTGGAGCCGCCAGGTGGATACTGACACTTGTCTCTTTAATTTCATCATGATCTCCCAAGTCGTCTATTTCGGTTTCCTCCAGATTAGGCTTTTCGTGATTCTTAAATTCCTCCATATCTTCGACTAATCGTTCCTCGTCATCGTCCTTCCAATCATCATTGTTCCCTTTATTTTATTCGTTTAAGATTTGACATGACACGACATTGGCAGGTTTTAAGCTACTGTTACTGTAATGGACAACTAAGTTAGATGATAAGAAAATAATAACAAAACATATGACTAGGAGCATTTTATAAATAATATAGTTTTCCAAATAAATGAAGGCCTTTTCATTGAAATTTGAGAGATAATTACAAAACCATGGCTCGTGACTTGCACAAATACAAGTCCCTGCCTTTTTAAAAGCAGCAAGATACGAAAAGAAAGTTTTGAGATATAAAAGGTGGATCTCGAGGCCTCCTCCGGATCATCACCGATTTTAAAACTATTAGTAATTGCCCTTTCATCTACCACGACGGGCGAGGGGTTATGAGTGGAGTGGAGGTCCAATTTTTCAAGGCCTTCCCTGACGCAATCTGCTTCACCCCGTTGGACTTTGGGAGATTTTCTAGTACAACATTGCATCCTTCGAATAAATCTCCTATCCCATCCCCAAGACCATCATCATCGGGTACTTCTCATATAGGAAATGACTGGAACAGGAGTGGCAGGGGCCTAAACAGAATCTTCTCTGGCTCATCCTCAACCCTATCCCTCTTAGCAGAATGATATCCTAACCCGTATTTAGAGCCTCTCTCTGGGATTGCAATTGGATCAATAATTCCTTGCAGATTCTTGCCCAAGCCTCGACCAGGTTCGAACCCATTTCTTAACATCACCGTTGCAATCATTTTGTAGACAAGAGGAATTGGTATTTTGGGTGTCGAATCTCTATCTGCAACATTTACAATTTCCACTGTATAGAAGCTGCTACCTTTTGGAACATCTTCAATTACCGGCACATAACCGTTGGGACGGTCCTCTCGACTTCCTTCTCCTTGGATGACTACTTCATGATCTTCCCAAATAAACTATAATAATTGATGAAGGGGTGATAAAATTACCTTTGCACTGTGTATCCATGGTCTTCCCAAGAGCAGGTTGTAGCTAGGATGAATATCCATAACATAAAACTTAGTTTTGAACTCAGCAGGCCACATTTGGATGTGCAAATCAATCTCTCCTATGGTATCTCTCTGCCCTCCATTGAATGCTCTTACATTTACATGGCTTAGACAAATTTTCCCCAGATTATAGCCCCTTTGAACCAACGTAGAGAGGGGATAAATATTCACACCAGATCCGTCATCTATTAATACTTGATTAATTACATAATCTCAATAAATGACGGTGACATGCATGGCTTTGTTGTGCATCGCCCCTTCAAAGGGCAACTCTTCATCACTGAATGATATGCGATGATTCCCCACAATGTTCCCTATCATCGTAGCCAGGTTCTCAACACTTATTTCTGCGGGAACATACGCTTCCTCCAAGACCTTTGATAAAGCTTGTCGTTGGTATTGTGAACTCATTAATAGCGCCAAGACAGAGATTTGGGCTGGCGTTTTCTCCAAGTGTTTGACAATTAAGTAATCCTTTAGTCGCATACACCTCCAAAATTCCTCAGCCTTTCCTTCAGTGATTAGCCATTTCTATGAATCTTTTTTGTTAGTCAATTTCTCAGGGATGTAACATCATCCCGATCGCGTCATCCCTTGGGCAGCAGCGGTTTGCACAATAAATTCCTTTCTTGGTGGGGGAGCGTACACTTGAGTCGAGGCTGTCATCACTATAAATGGGGTTTTCTCGCTGATACTTAAGGCAGCCATAGCCTTCTCTATCTTTCCTACCTCTTTCGCTCTTTTTCTCTTTTCGGAGTTTACCTGGGTAATGGTCTTGCCAGATGCCCATTCGCCCTCTATCTCAATTATGTTACCTGTATATCCCCCATGGTTGGGCAGTGGATTACTGCTAACATTTGGAGTAGGTGCCTGGAGCGTGATGACCTTTTGATCGATTAAATCCTGGATCTTGTGTTTCAAGTGGACACAATCCTCTGTACTGTGCCCTGCTGCCCCCGAATGATAGGCACAATGTTGACTTGTATTAAAAAATCGAGAGTTGGGATTGACACTCTTTGACTGTATTGGTTACAAATGACCGACATTCCTCAATCTTTCAAACAATTGGGTACGACTTTCAGATAGTGGGGTGAAGTTATGGGGAGGTTTATTTTCGTAGTTTGGACGTTGGGGGTTATACTAGCTTAGGTTTGTAGGAGGGGGTAATTGGCGATAATTTGGAGGCATTTGGAAATTTGTTTGATTATTTGGAGGAGTGGATTGGAAATGAGACTGATTATTTGGAGGTGGAACTGGGTATTGGGGAAATGTGTTTAGCTGTGGAGCTTGGTATAAGGATTGGATGTTTAGGAGTGGAGTTTGGTATTGGGGGTGGGCGTAAAACGTGTGCGGAAGGTTAGGTGACGGCGGGGAAGATAAAATATTTCTGGAGTTGAACCGCTGTTTTGACTTTGTAACAGAATTAGCAGAAACCATATCTACCTCTTCCTTCTTCTTCTTAGAAAGCATGGCAGTTCCAAACGATGTCGGGGTTTTGGCAATTTGCCCTGTCTGATTACCTTCTTCCAATGATTCTCTTATTTTTACCAAATCCGCAAAGGTTGGTCTGACAGCGGACACCATCCTGGTATAATATTCTCCTTCTTGAGCGCAAGAGAATACATATACCATTTCCTCCTCGTACATGGGGGGTTGCACTTTGACAGCTTCTTTCCTCCAACGAAAAGTATAGTCTCGAAAACTCTCAACGCTCTTTTGTTTGATCCGATCTAGTGAATATTGGTCAGGGACTATTTCGATGTTGAATTCGAACCGATCAAGGAAACCCTTGTCCAATGTTTTCTAACCAGTCAATTTTTTCGGCTCCTGAGACATGAACCACTCCAAGGCTTCACCATTCAAACTTCTACTGAATAGGCGCATCAATAGCACCTCATTTTTCCCTATCCCTACCAGTTGCTCACAGTACCTTCTTAGATGGGCCATTGGATTTTCGGTACCGTCAAACATCTCAAACTTAGGGACTTTGTACCCTTTTGGTAGATCTACTCCCAGGTGAACTCATAAATCATCATACCCCAAACCGTCGTGGTCCTTGGCTCTATGAGACTCTTTGATCCTCATGATCTCCTCCTTCATAGCTAGTAAATTCCTTTCATGCTGGGCCCTCCATTTTTTCTCCTTCTCCTCGTAGTTGTCCATCTCGGGATTAGGTAGGGGTTCATAGGTGTGACGGAATACAATGGCCTGAAGGGAATTTGGAAGGGAGGCTTGATTTTGTGGATGAAAGGAATTTGGTTGGTAAGTGGGAAGGACGTTTTGGAAATTGGGAAGGCTCTACGGACTTTGCGAGTAGTTTGGTGAAATTTGAGAAGGATTTTGCAAATTTGGAAATGAATTTGGTGGATTCAAAGGTAGGTTTGACGTATTTTATGGATTTGGGAGTGAATCTTGTGGATTTGGAAATGTGTTTTGAGGATATGGAAATAGTTTCAAAGACGGGTTCTGTGGGGTTACAAATGGATTTTGTGGATGATAGGCGTCTGGGTTATTTTCACGATTAGTATTTTGGACAAATAGAGGAGCGGAGATGGATGATACGTTATTCGGCTGATCCCCGAGAATAGGTGTGCTGAGGGGAGGGATTTGGAGTGGAGTCTCGTGTCTCTCTGAAGCGGGGGCATTGACGGTGATGGACAAGTTAGCCAAATCCTGAGTGCGATTTACTTCTTCCTGAAGCATTTCTAACTTTCTTGCAAGTTCCGCAATCATCTCATTCTGTTCCGCTATCACATTATCCCGGATAGTCAGTGCGCTCTCTTCGTTATTTCTTGTCATTTATGGATGATAGTTAGAGAATGGTATTTTGTGCGCCTTCGATCGGGTGAAGTAGGGATGTTCTGCCAGCTTAGATCAACACAGAGTAATTTCTATTATCTGCAAAGTAAAACAACTCAAAGGCAAATGTGTTAGTTTCCGTATGTGATAAGTAATGCAAAATATTTGACAGGAAGTAACCACACAGAGTTGTTCGAGTCATAGTCAAATTCATCCGTAGAAAATAGTGGATAAATTTGTCTTTGATCTCAACAAACGCACATAAGCACATAAAATAGTTATATTACACAAAACATTATAATGACACGTATCCTAGATGGGGTGACCCTTTATGAGCCAAGGGTTCAGGCCTAACGATTTTTTGAAGAAAATATGTGTTTCCTCAAAGTCAATCCATTAACCCCCAACTTAAATAGACACAAAAAGGGCATAAATGCCTACAAAAGATATCGAAATAGGGATACAATCTTTAGGAAAAGGGGGAAATAACATGAAAGGAGATAAGTTCCCGCGCAGGGGAGAATAGAAAGATTAGCTACTGGAGGCTCCTTCGTCTGCTTTTTCCTTCTTTGCCTTGTTCACCTCATGTGCTATTTGATACCTATTAATGATAATATGACTCTCTCATAACTGTGCCTTGCATTCGTAAGTCATTTTCCCTATGCTATCGAGTTGGGAGGCCATGCTATCATTCAAATCGATTAGGCATTGCCTAGCATCATCAGCGTCTTGCCTAGCTCTTTTCAACTCTTTCCTTAACATACGTATGGTCAAAGCGTCCTCCATGTGTATCTTCCAGTGCGCGATTTCACTTTTCTGGAACTCATCTTGTAGCCTGTGAAGTCGAATTTGATGCTCGGATTCTACATCCACAACCTGAGTGGGTACATTTGGTCCCGGAATCAATGCTCCGGCAAGACTCTTTTTCAACCACTCCTTGTAAGTGTCGCTGACTTCAGGGTCATGCTCTATATGGAAAGTCACTTCCATCCACCTTCTTCTTCTCCATCCATTTATCATACCGTCTTTGAGTGGAGACTCACTTTCATCGTATTTGGTGAAAAACCTAAGCATGGAATCTATTCGTGGTGCCTTCTGCTTGATCTCGAATTGCCTAAGAACTCTGCTAGGATTGTAGGGCCGGGTCCTCCTGAGACCGGGAAACACTAAGAAAGGCCACTTGCCTCCTCGAATGGTGTATTTCCCTGAATGAAGAGAGTTACTGGACCATTGCACATCGTAATCTCTTAATTCCCCGAAAGTCTTAAACCAAAATTCGTGAGATGCTTCCCCTTTGAACCTGTGTAGAAACAACCACATGTCATGCGAAGCTAGCATATCCACCCTTGTTTTATGATCAGGTTGTACCGTTCTCGAATCCTTTACCAAATGCTTCATCATCCACTATTGTAATATTAGGTTGCAACCTTGAAAGAAATGATTTTTGACTTGACACCTTCCCAAGGCTCGATATATGTCGGCGACAATCATGGGAGCTAAATTGTGGAATACCTTGGTAGAATCGTAATCTACTCCAAAGAAAAGTGCATGGGATACTGTAACAACCCTTGGATGAATTGTTCCATTTTCTCCCTGTGGGAACACCATGGTTTCGAGTAGACCTACCGCAAACGCAAAGTCTCTCATCTCCTTCCATTTTGCTTCAGACTCAAATTTATGTCCAAGTTTGTGGAAGGCATTGAATCTTCCAAACCGATGATACAACTCCCGAAAAGTGATATTTTCTCCATCACGTTCCCCTAGCCAGGTGTCGTCGTTAGTTAAAAATGCCTCTTTGATTGTTTGACGGTCCCACACGGCAGGAACTAAACTATTCTTATCAGGTTTTTCCTTTCTCTTGAAACACATTTAAATACTCTCATAGAAAATTAACACTTCTTCGATGGTAGGAGTCAATTCCACATCCCCGAAGTGAAACACCATATTCTGATCATTCCAAAAAGTCGTAAGCACGTGGATTATTTCAGGCCAAGCGTCCATTTCGATCAACGAAAGCAGGTGCCCGATGTGTGTCCTAATAATTTTTCTCTCATTTGGACCCATATAATCCCACCACAATTTCAGGTAATCGTAAGGTTTGGTAACCATCTTGAACTTTTCACGGGAATGAGATTGAGCCATATCTACATAAAAGAAGACAAAGATAAGCCTTTCCCCGACCTCAAAGGGTAATGGATTGAATTTAGACAAGAATATATTTCACCAACACATAAGTATGATCCATCTGTGATTCACTCGGGGTCAATAGACGTAGGGCAGGTTTTCTAATGGGCCCAATACCCCGCTCGGGTATTGGGTCATCCTAGGCTCATGCCTAAAATAGGTTTTTAGTTTCGTTCTATCCTCGGTGTCTAGAGTGGGTTTGAACACTGGTTTTCAAGCGGACAACTTGAGTTTGAAAATACAAAAAGCCATCAGATGACTCACGTGCTAATAAACTGTTTGTATTTCCAACACATTTTTGGAATTGATCAATAGGGGCCGGGATACCCACGAAACCCCAAAACATTTTAAATAATGTAGGAAAATGCTATGAGATGCGATAGTTAAACTTTACAGAATCAAAACATATAAACATATAAACAGTTAATCAAAAGACAAAATCAAACATTTGATTAGAACCTAGTTAAAAATCCCCAACAGAGTCGCCATTTCTGTTTTGCAGAAATTTTGACTTTCGAAAGAGAGTCGCCACTTAATTTTGAAAAGGAATTAAGAAACCTTTATAAATAATAATTTAAACGATTCAAAACAGAAAAATCGTTTAAGTTAAGAGATTCTGAGTAAGCAGTTCTTATTAACATTTTAGGAAGGTGTTAGGCACCTAAAACGTCCGCTAACTTGCGGTTATCCGAACTGTAATGTCTTTGATTAACTTCAAAAAGATTAATTTTGTCGAAAGTGATTGATTTTTGAAATATTTTGAAGGTTTGCAAAAATTATTTTTTTGCGAATTCATTAAGGGATTTAACTAGGTTTGCACAAGGCATGCAAACCAAATAATCAAAAAGAAAAGGGAAAGGGGAGAAGTAATGATTTAGGCTTTGAATCCCAAACCGTTGAACCTGTCCTAATCTAGTTGGGTTTTCAACCCATTTCTCCTTTCATCTGTCCTATTTCTATGTTTTCGATCCCTTTGGCTCGAGTTTTCGCTTTACCTGTATTAAGTACAATTTTGGCTTCTAGGACCAAATGAATAAAGAAATAAGACGATAAATTAATGAATACATGAGATGATGATAAATGACTAAAAAATGAGACATTTAAGCCTCTCAACTGATTCAGACATGGGACTTTAGTCCATTCTCGCTAATGATTTCCTTCTGCGAAAATAATTGACTCGAGGTGGTTGGCCTCATTGACCCGTTATAAAATGCAATGGGGTGGGAACCCATTTGGACCTCAAACGCGATGCCCCGAATTCGTTTCACATGCATCAAAGAAAGTAATCAAGAGTAAGTATTTATTTGTGTAATTTGACAAACCAATAAACTTAATAGAATGTCATTCTAGATTAATCATGAGCAACACCAACAAAGAACAACCAACCAAACTGTTTGACCAAAAAGGAAATTCTAGAATAAAGTTGTTTGCTATTTTCTAAGTTTACTCTACCTTTCCTATATTAATAAAATTTAATATCTATACGAGATTACCAATTTTTGCAGGAAGAAAAAATAAGTTCAACTTTGTTTTAATAGATTGAAATAAGTGGAACGGAATACAACAGGTTAGTGGATTAATACCGATAAATGAACCTAATCAGTCAAAAAGATGTTAGGCCTATTGCGAATAGAAGGTCCTCTGAGTCCATAAATGGAAAAAGAAGGGGGGGGGAATACGAATATATGGTATCAACAACCAAATCACTAACATGATTGTCGCATTATAGGCTTTCATATATAGAGCATATATTTGATATAAAACAGTGCATTAAGAGGCAAAAGTCGGTTCGAATCCTATACCATCGAGATACAAACATATTGCATCAAAAACTTAGATGTCTTGGATCTATATGCAGATGTACGATGTAGGTAATACCCTTCGTAATCAGGAATACGTTATGACACGCGACTTGACAGCGAAACACTTAAACAACAAATTAATGTCTCGTCGCACAACCTCATACCAAAAAGATAGATAGCACGTTGTATAGTAATATACCTAATATGTTGTTTAAATTGTCACAGGGATTACTCATATCTTTTATAAGTAAGAACACTAGTACAAAGCTTAGAGATATTTAGAGGCAGAAGAGTAACCATTTTTAAATCATCTGGGCTACAAAATAAGCGACTAGGATAGGGAGGAACTGTCTAAGATCTAAAAAGGAGTTTTATTTGGTCTGAATATAGTGAGGAATAAATGTTCAGATGTTGGAACAGTGCCTAAATCATAGCACATGGTCATTTGACGATTTGAATATAAAATAGCTCAAAGAGATGCATCATTTACTTCAAACAGAAACACGAACATGAAAGCATGGATCATATCCAAATACACAACGATATACCCAACATATCTTCCTGGGTCAATAAATAGTAAGGCAAGACAACTCTTTTAAATCCTCATAAAAACCAAATCAAAAACTAGACAACATCTCAGCTATTGATTCATGTAATAGACTTGCAAATGACCTAAAAATAATCATTAATCATGAGACAGTAATTAAAATAGTCGATAGCAAAACTCATGGTGTGCACATCGATTCGACTAAACAAACAATTGCAAAACAGACCTAAAGCCATCACGGCTATCTACAATAAGCAAATCCCAGCCTCATTCATGACAAACACATAACTACTTTTACGGAGAAAAGGTGGATAAAGCAGAAACAGTGAAATTAAGAGGGAAGATCATGTGTTTACCTCTTTCAGGGCAGCAAAATAGGGCAATGAGCTAATTATAAGGATGTCAACCACCGCCGGATCTTAGTGTTATCAACTCGAGACCCTCCAACTAATCAGCTAACTCTCAGACGAAGAAAGAAAAGGGAATTTGTTTGCCAAAGGAACTGTTGGTGTTGATTCTCTTCTGCCTCCCTTAATCTTCCTCTTTTCGAATACCCCTCTCTTAGCCTGAGAATTTTTTAACCTCAGTAGAAACAAGAAAAATTTTCCTTTGAGACTCCAAGAATAGAACTCTTTTCGAACTCAAGCGGAAAGTCTTTTCTCTCTTTGCCAAACCCCTAATTTCCCAGAGGAGAAAACAAAAGCCCAAATCTCAAACCAATTTCAGACCCTAATTTTCAACCTAAAAGCTTAAGAACAGTCACCAAAAGAAAAAAAATCCTCCTAAACGAGCCTCGAGAACTTCCTTTTATAGAGAATAAATATTAGGGTTTTTGCCCTTAGGGCTTCATAATGAGGACAAATATTTCGAAAATACCCCTTGAGGATAAGGTTGGACCCCAAATTCGTTACCCAAACACGTACAAATTTTCGGTTTTATTTGGGAGAATCCAAATTGGTTTCATCCAATAGGAGAAGGAAAAGTAGAAATTCCTCCCCAAAACCAATGAAATTCATACACCTTTGTACGAATTCATACGACCGACCCGAGGATTGCGGAAAATGGACGTTGGAATGAGCCAGCTCACTATATTCTGGAAGATTCGACCCATTTGTTTGTGAATCTGTCTGGGTCGGGGTTTGGTCATCTCAAACGGAGCTGGGTCGACACTGGATTTGAGTCGGGCATTTGCCATGGACGATGTTGCTGGTATCGAAATCGATTACGGGTTAAGTTGAGGGTTCTGCATATTATCGATGAATCAGGTCTGGGTCGGGGTTCATATGCTAATCTTTGGGGGCTGTTTATGGTGTGTAAATGGGGAAGGTAGAGAAGTAACGGATTGGGCCCGGGTCAAAGGTTATTGGGCCGATTGGTTGGGCCGGTTGGAGTTGTTATTGTTTCTTGGAATGGGCTAATTTATTAATAGGAGTGTTAGGCTGGTAGAAGAAGAGATAGGTTGCTGGTTGGTTTTAAATTGGTCCTGGATTGATTTAGGCTTCTTTTGGGTTGTGGAAAAGATAAACAGAAAGGGTTGGTTGAGACTTGAGATGGGCTGACTGTTGAAATTATTTGGGCTGCTTTTGGGCAGAGTTAGGCTATTTATTAAATAGCCGAAGGATGAAAATTTAGACCATCATATTTAAATTTTGGCCTAATTCAAATTAAATTGACCCATTACCTTGCAATTATGGTCAAATTAATTTCAATTAAGGTATAATTTAATAAATTGACTAAATTAAAACAACCTTTGAAATGAATTAACAACCAATTCAAATCCGAAGTTCCTTGATTCAATAAAATCAAACTCATATTTATCCAAATACATCACTTTTGAGAATAAATTATTTAAATCAAGATTTTGATCATCACATTTATTTTCAAAGATTATTCTTAACTAAAATTTGATATTGATGAAAGTGCTCATTTAAATGACATCATTTATAAAATCTCATATATGTAAATATGGAAATATATAATTATCTCTTAAACAACAAATTTAGCCCAACTACATATTTTAAAATGCATTTATTTGGAAAAAATAATTGTTGCGATTTTATTTGAAAATCGAAGAAACATGAGATTAAATGTAGTTGTGGAGGGCAAAAATTAGGTGTCAACAGTTGTTACATCATCCACCACTAAAAATCTAGTTCGTCATTAAACTAAGGAAAAAGAAATACCTGAATCAACAAAGAGCTGGGGATAAGAACTATGCATACCAGAATCAACCTCCCAAGTAGCCTCATCTATAGATCGATGTCGCCATTGGACCTTAACCACATGGATCACTCTAGAGCACAATTGCCTAATATCCCTAGCCAAAATACATATTAGCTCCTCAATAAATGACTACCGCTCATCTAACTGAACTGACTCCCAACGAATAATATGAGACTCATCCGAAATGTAACGACGAAGCATGGAAACATTAAAAACTGGATGAACAACTGATAGATCAGGGGGCGAATCCAACTCATAAGCCACATCACCAATAGTCTGAAGAATCTCAAATGGACCAATATAGTTGGGGTTAAGCTTGCCCATCTTCCCAAACCTCATCACATCCTTCATGGGTGAAACTTGAAGAAAACACGATCACCAACACGAAATCTCAAGGCACGAAGTCTACGACCAGAATAACACTTCTTCCTGCTCTGAGCTGATCTAAGTCACAAAGTAAGTCTATACCTCAAGGTCTCACCTCTGAAACATTGAACCAAACCACTGCGGAGCGATAGCGCCTACCATAAAATACCTCAAAAGGAGCCATATCAATACCGGAATGGTAGCTATTATTATATGCTAACTTTACTAAAGCCAAATATTGCTCCCACTGGCCACCAAAATCCATCACGCATGCGCGAAGCATATACTCCAAAACCTGTATAGTCCGCTTTGGCTGGCCATCAGTCTGGGGGTGAAATGTTGTACTAAGATCCACTTAAATAGCCAAATCATCCTGAAAAGTATTTCAAAAGTGATATGTGACCACGGGACCACAATCTGAAATAATGGACACCGTCACACCATGCAAATGCACAATCTCATGAATGTAGATACGAGCCAACCTCTCAGCGCTGAATGAGACCTGAACCGAAATAAAATGAGCTGACTTGGTCAATTAATCCACGATGACCCAAACATTATTAGAACCATGAGATATACGAGGCAAACTAGTCACAAAGTCCATGATGATCCGTTCCCACTTTCACTCGGGAATGGGTAACCTATGAATCAACCCACTTGGCCTCATATGCTCGACCTTTACCTGCTGACAACATAGGCAACGAGCATAAAATCTACCATATCTCGCCTTATACCACCCCACTAGTAATTCTACCTAAAATCACGATACATCTTAGTCACACCTGGATGGATAGAATATCTAGAACAATAGGCCTCCTCTAAGATCAACCTAACCCAATCACCCATTCTCGGCATACAAATTCAGCCCCCAATCCTTAAAACTCTATTTGAATCAAGTAAGGCTTTCTTTGCCTCCCGACTCAACACCTTATCTCGAATCAACCTCACTCTAATATCGTCAAACTGATGAGATCAAATATGCTCCAAAATAAAAAATCTAGCCTCCACAAATAACAAAACATGTCAGGTATCAAAATATCAAGTCTAACCGTTTGGTAAGCTAAAGACTAAACCTCTAAGGCCAAGGGCCTCTCTTGGGTCAAAATATGCTCCAAGCTATCCATTCTAGTAAACTTTCGGTTAAAGACATCCACAACTACATTAGCCATGCCCGGATGGTAGAGAATAGTCAAGTCATAATCTTTAAGCAAAACATGCAAACGACGCTGCCTCATATGAAGATCTCGCTGGGTAAAGAAGTACAGAAGGCTATGATGATATGAGAAGATCTCACAATAGACTTCATACAAGTAGTGCCCCCACAACTTCAAAGCAAACACAACTACGCACAACTTCAAATCATAAGTAGAATAATTCCTCTCATAAGGCTTCAATCTTGAGGAGACACATACACAATCACCTTGACTTCCTATATTAAAACAACACCCAACCCAATACCGAAAGCATAAAAAAAGACAGTAAATCCCACGCCCTCCTTAGGCAAAGCTAATATAGGAGCTGAAGTCAACAAATCCTTGAGCTTCTAGAAGCTCGCCTCACAAACATCGGACCACTGAAAAGAAATCTACTTCTGGGTCAACTTGGTCAATGGAGCTGCAATGGATGAAACCCTTAACTAAACACCGATAATACCCTGTCAAGCCAACAAAACTCTAAATATCGGTGGGCGAAGTAGGTCTATCCCAATAATGAACTGCTGCAACCATGGCTGGATCAACCATAAAACTCTCCGTAGTCACCACATAACCTAAGAAAGAAATAGACTCCAATAAAAACTCGCACTTAGAGAACATAGCATACAACTTCTCATCCCTTAATCTCTAAACCACAATCCACAAATGCTCCAAATAAATCAAGATATCTTTTATAAATACAAAAATAAAGGAGTCAAGATACGGTCAAAACAACCAGTTCATCAACTCCATGAATGCGGCAGGGGTATTGATCAACCTAAAAGACATGACCAATAACTCATAATGAATATATCAAGTCTGAAATATTGTCTTCAAAATATTTGAAGCTCTAATCCTTAATTGGTGATAGCCGAACGTCAAATCAATCTTCGAAAACACTGCCACACCCAAAGCTGATCAAATAAAATCATCAATGCGAGGAAGAGAATACTTATTCTTAACCACTACCTTATTCAACTATCGATAATCAATACACATCCACATAGACCCATCCCTTTTCTTCACAAATAAGATAGGCGCACACCAAAGTGAAACACTAGGTCAGATAAATCCCTTATCTAACAATTCCTACAACTGATCCTTCAGTTTCTTTAACTCTGCTGAGGCCATCTTATAAGGAGAAATAAAAATGGGCTTGGTGCTCGACTCAACATTAATAATAAAATCAATATCTTGATCTGAAGGCATACTAGGCAAGTCCGTAGAGAATACATCTATGAACTCATGGAGAACATAGGCAGAATCCAAGGAAGGAGGCAAAATAACATTGGTGTCACAAATATGAGTCAAGAACGACAGACATCTCCTCTTAACCAATTTATAAGACTGAATATAAGATATAATCCTCTTAGGACCCGAATTAAGTAAACCCTTTCAAGCTATCCTTGGTACACCCAATGAAGCTAAGGTCACAGTCTTAGAAAAACAATCTAAGATAACATGATAAGGAGCCAACCAATCCATGCTACAATAATATCAAAATTGACCATATCTAATACAAACAAATCTACCAGTCTCACACCGGGTAAAAGTCACAATATAAGATCGATGCATCCGATCCACTACTAAAGAATCACCTACCGGGGTAGATACACGAATAGGCATGGCGAGAGTCTTACTAACAGAATCAAAACCTAGAGCAAATTACATAAACATATAGGAGAAAGTCTATCCGGGATCAAATAATACAGATACAGGTTTGAAACAAATAGGGACGATACCTGTAATCAAAACATCAAAAGCCTCTGCCTCAGATCTGGATGGTATAGCATAACACTGTACACAACTACCAACTGGCTGAGTAGCCCCATAACCACCACCACGGGCTATATCATCTCTACCTCTTGCACCTTTGGTAGAACCCATACCCCTCATAGATGAAATAAAAGTAACTCTAAACACACGGAGATAACAGTCCTTGGCCAAATAGCCAATCTCATCATACACATAGCAATCTCTACGACCAGTCTTAATTGGAGAATGTACAACTGGGGCCTAACGACCATTCTGAACTGCTGAACTAGAAAATCCACTACCTGAACACTGTAAAGCTACCACTGGCCTACCATGTAATCCACACGAACCTTTAAAATCTCTTTCTTAAGAGGTTTGACTCCTGAACTCACCCAAAACATCACGCCTTATTGGAACCTCCTTAAGATGCTTGAAGAATACCCTCTGTTATCTTAGCATGATATACCATACTCTGAAAGAAAGCCCTAAGCACAACCATCTGAGACATAGCCAACTAAAGGGAGACATCTAAACCTTTCATAAACTTCTGAGTCTTCTCAGACTCGATGAAAATACTATAATAGGAATATTTATACAAGGCATACAAGCGTGACTCATACTTAACAACTGTCATGGAGTCCTACTCCAAATGATCAAACTCATCCCGATACAGTCTCTTAAACTGAAAGGTACCAATCTCTCTAAGAAAGCCTCAGCGAACTGATCCCAAGTCATTTCATGAGAATCACGAGGTCTACAACTGACAAACGACCTCCACCAATCTCTCTTCGTTTCTCTCAACTGATAAGATGTAGTATAAGACACACCATCTATGCAGAAAGAGTGAAACATAACTCAAAACACAAGGTAAATAAGAACTTTGCACGATAAAGAAAATTGAGAGAAATTTCCTAAAAACGTCCTATAGCCTCTCGAAGATAGATACAAACATCTACATACTAATCCACGAGACTCTATTAGACATCTCGTACTTACACCGTTGATACCAATGAAACCTAGATTCTATGATACCAATTTGTCATGACCCAAAAACGAGGGTCATGATGGCACTTTTCGCGGCATAACTTGACAAGTAAGCCTATCACCCAAACTGATTTGAAAAGAGAAAAAGTCAGAAATATCCCAAGATAAGGCTTCTAGAACGAAGTCGAACGATATAAGTAATCATAATAATATGGAAAGAACTTAGTCAAAATACCAATCATGCCCAAAACTAAGCGTTTATAGTATACGAACTACTAATACAACCCAAGAGTCAAAAACATAAAAAAAACTACAAAGGAATAATAACTATCTCCGAATACTAATAAAGACATAACTACTATAGAAAGATAGAGGTAAACTTCGGACGCATGAATGTCCAACCACTACCTTGAAAGCTCTAACAATTTCTTGAGTTAAGCAAGTTGAGGTGCACTCGATCTAGGACCTATACCGAAAAGATACAGTAGGCATGAGTATGGTGTACTTGTACTCAGTAGGTATCATAGGTCGACCAACCAAAGTTGTAAATAAAGTATACGAAATATACACTAAGGGCACGTCACCTGCAATCAGAAAATATCCCACAAGGGTAGCCCACACCGCTTGCACTAATAGTTCTAATATATCTCACATGTATTGAAATATCACACCAATATAGAATAAAAGTACATATTATATCACATATAAGAAGAATAAGGGGGAACATGTATATACACGATCATCAAATACAAGTAAAAGAAGATACGATAAATACATAAATGACAAGTCAATATGCCAATACAACACAACATAACACAATCAAGTAAGTGCAATGATAATGATGATGATGCACGAGGTCGTCGCACTACCTTCAGGATCGTCGCACAATCCCCGTATGCACCGACAAAGCTAAAGCTTCCCGATGTAGGACCCATGGGGGGTTCATCAACCGTATACAATCCACATATCTCATTTCTCCTTTCCTGAATATCCCTCGGAAAGGGTTTTATAAGGTGTTACATTATCTCCTTCCCGACACATTCCTCAGAAAGGGTTTTAAAAAGGTGTTGCCAGTATTTCTCAGATGTTTCCACAGTGTTACCAATATTTCATGAATGAGTATGATATCAGGATGTAATTCCCACAACCAATCATAATGATTATTTTCACAACCAACCACAATGATATATTTCCACAACCATGTGAGCTAATATTCACTTATTATTTCTGTTTCATCCCTAAATTTTCACATGTCTCATATGCCAAATAAAGTATGAATATAATCACAATATATCAATGGTACCATATTAAGCATATTAACAATAAAATACAATTATTCATATGTATTCAAGGCTATTAATATCACCTAGGACCCCACACGGTCACACATATCACATAATAACTCAATTTCGATAATTTCATCACATATAGGCCCCCCAAACGAGTACAACACATAAATAGACATTTTTCGTGATTAGTTCCCACCATTAACATACATTTTGTATTATCATTTACTACCCAGCCCAGTCTGAAAGAGTTAAGACATAACCTACCTCAAAAGCCAAAACAGATCCGCTAAACTTCGAACCCACGACCTTACTTTCCACGAACGATCCCGAAATCCACTAAAAATATCAAGTATGAAATCTACGCATTAAAATAAAACCAATAACATTCATATTGACTACTTTTGATTCAAAGTCAAAACGGACCCCCAAAATAGGTTTCCGAAAAAAAGGGAAAAATTAGAAATTTACTTCAAAAATATGTTCCCCATATTTTTAGGAATCTGCAGATGAAAATCCAAGTTATATTGAGTCAAAATCGAGGTTCAAATTGAAGAAAAAAACATTTTTGACCTTTATCGGGTTAAATCTTTGAAATTCGAGTTAAAATCAAGAATCAGAGTTGTTTTGAAGGTTAAATTGACGGAAAACTAGTAATTATAAGATAAAAATATTATTCAAGCGAAAAGGAGTGAAATTGAAGTTTAAAATCAAGCCTTAAGATTTTTGAATTTTGAGAAATTAATCTAGAAATTACTAAGAAAATGGTGAATTTTTACCTTAAATTCGTAATAAAATCAAGAAATGGGTGTTAATCTAGCTTCCCAAGATCTCACAAATTTTAATTTTAAGCTCCCACACTATTTTAGGATTTAACTCACAAGAGGCAAGATGAAAATGAGCAAACTGGGACAAAAAGAGGTGAAAAACTGCTATTTATAGCAGATTTTCTGCAATAACTTTTTATTTTGGTTGATCGGACTTCGACGGGGTGCTCGGGATTCGTTTGGAGTCTGATATATACAAACGAACTATGCAACTATAATAAATTCGATGTTCCATCCGCATTAGCGAATTCAGATTTTCAAAAAAAAAAATCATTTTCACAAAGTTGACCCCCGAAACCTGAAATCACAATTTGCCAAATCGAGAGTCAAAATGAGATTTAAAAGCCTTAAAATCATGTCAAACTTGCTAACACCCTAAAATTGACATTCTGGATCTGCTGTCCAAGTAGGATTTTCCATCCGAGGTCATTTCAACCAAATGTGGGTCCCACACTCATATTTCTATTTTTTCAACTTTTTAATCAACAGATCGAAATGAGCTCGGGTGTACCGGGACCCAAACCAAAGGTCTACCTAGCATAAAATTGATATTCCGGAGCTGCTGGCATAGTTCTTTCGGCCATCCATCGCATGGATCAAAATATATCCCCATAAGTCTAAAATAAGGCTCTTGAAGCCATCAAAAACCACAATATCGCATAAATGATACCAAAATACATTAAAAAATATGTCAATCACTCTTACACCCCAGAAATACCATAATGCAACTACGAAGAGGAGTAAAATAGTCAAATCACACAAAATCACAAATTTCACATGGGTCATCAAATTTTTAGGTCGTTCATTACATATACCCACGCCATGCAGGAACAAACCATTCTACTTTTCCTTCTTAGTGATCGAATTTAGGGAAATTCGATCTTGGATTGAAGTGGTGAGCTTTCATAGTTTGGAAGGAATCTATTTCATGTCATGGGTTACTTTACATAGCTCTTGTTTTTCATAGACTTTGTTTTTTGGCTATGGTCGGGGGCATGTGCCGACTAGGTACTCTTTGGTTGGTTTACAGGTTTTGTATGGACAACTGTGGACTTGGATATGGTATGGTTTGCTTATGTCATATATATATATATGCATATATTAGATCATTATCTTGGTTTTAACTTTTGGTTTCCGTATTGGTTTGGTTGGTATTGGATGGTTTGATTTGGTTGTGTTGGTGTTGGTTTTATACCTATGGTCAGATATGCTATCTTGTTATATATTCAGACTTTAGCTTATTCAAGGTATGCATTTAATGGTCGGGTTGGGTAACGGGGGCGGTTCACGGTCCTGGTTGGGCTTGGGATTACCCATTACGACAAGGCCCTGGTTAGGTTCGTGTCAATCTTGAATGTACTTAAGGGAATATGTAGCTTGTTCCTCTTTGCTCATAGCATAATCCTCAAAGACTCTTTCGCATTACCATTCCAATCAAGGTAAACTTCGGGATCCCGTTCCCCCTTAAAGATGGATAGAGTAGGAAGATAATAACTCCTACTATACCTTCTATTTCTACCTTGGTTCCCACTTCCACACATTTGATCATGGCTATATTCATAGCCCCATAATCCCTATCTTGTTCGTAGCCATAAATTCTTCACCACAATCATAGTCTCCTATGTCGTAGTCACAATTATTCGAGGCTATCAAAGACATATTCCCATTATAGCACCTTGTACCTACAAAAACGAACAAATAAGATTAGTGGTAAATAACCTCACCAACACTTGTATGAACTCACCTTTGTGATCCTCATAATTGGGGCGACGAATGTTGAAAGTCGCTTATACTCCGATGAACAATAAGGTGTCAATCTCTACTTTACGGACAGAATGGATTCTTGTTTGTTCGACTCAAAGAAATAAAAATATACTTATGGACTTGAAACAAAGAAGTTGCAACAAATTAAAACTAGAAAAACACACAAAGAAATAGGACGGTCAAAGAATTCGGACTCAAGAACTAATCGATCAAATTATTAGATGAATTACTAGTTGATGATTGTCTTAAGAATAAAAAATTGATTAGGAATAAAAAAAAATGAAACTAAAGAATCAAACCTTGAGAAATGGAGTAATTAATGTGTTTTAGAACTTGAATTGATGTTAGAGAAGTGTTGAAATGCGTTTGGGGTGCGTTTGGCGGTTGTTTGCGCTCACTGAAGATGTTTTGCGTTGGAGGGCTACGTTGGGGGCTGCTGCAGCAGGTTGGGCACATATGGGATGCATATTAGGCCCTTGGCTACTGCCTTGAGTTGCAGACAAAGGTCAAGGGCAGACCAGGCGCACCTTGGGAGCAGATGCAAGGAAGATTGGTCGTCCCTCTCTCTTGAAATGACCCTTTTGCCCTCTGAAAGGTCCCCCTTTGTACTCTTCCTTGGGATATACTTAGAATATTCTTGGATGATTTAGGAAAAATACTTTTTCACCAATTTATTTCTTCCTTTTGGATCAAACAACAACTATTGATGAAGATTCAACTTGAAGATTTGAATGTCTTCAAGAACACCAAGAACACTAACTTCTTCTCTGGGGCTCGGAATGAGTTGAAATTTTGAACGTAAACACTTTTTCAATGATGTAAACTCATTACCAACTTCATTTTTCCAAATTATTCACCCAACACTTCAAATATTTTTACCAACTTCAAAATCTTCAATCCAAGCTTTCAATAAGGATAGAACACTCAAATAAGCTCAAATTTGATTTATAGACTCGTATAGTGTTAGGGAACGCAAATCTAACACTAGAAACATAAGAAAATACAAAAATAAAAAACTCAAAATTTGACATAAGACCTAAAATGTTAATAGTAACTTTTTTTTTGGAATTTTCAATTTTGACACTTCCTTTTTGTATAGAGCGGAGTGTTAGCCGGTCAAGTACTCCCACATCCAAAAATTGAAGGTGGAAGAAATGAGAATGTTATGTTGGATGTGTGGGCTAACTAAAGGGGACAGAGTTAGGAATGAGGTTATCTGAAAGAAGGTGGGAGTGGCTTCGGTGGAGGACAAGATGCGGGAAGGGAAGCTGAGATGGTTTGGGCATGTGATGATGCGGAGCGCGGATGCCCCAGTTCGTAGGTGTGAGAGGATGGCTTTGGATGGTTTCAAGAATAGTAGAGGTAGGCCGAAGAAATACTGTAGGGAGGTGATTAAGCATGACATGGAGCAGCTTCAGCTTACTGAGGACATGATCCTAGATAGGAAGGTGTGGAGGTCGCGGATAAGGGTAGAAGGCTAGTGTGAGTGTGTGGGTTGTAGCAGGCCGTCAGGAGATATCTTGTGTAGCCGGGTTCGTAACCCTAGGACTGTGTACGTAGGTGTCGTTGGTATGTGAGGGTATGTTACTACTAGGTGGGGGGCCTATTTCTTATTTCTTAGTTCCTATTTTCTTACTTAGTGTTGCCTTTATTTCTCATATTTTTATTTTTTCTCTGGTTTCATTTCTATTATTTCTTATGCCTGTTTTTCCCGTTGTGTCATCCATCCTCCGTGTTTATTATTCTTTATCTTGAGCCAGGGGTCTGTCGAAAACAACCTCTCTACTTCTTCGGAGGTAGCGGTATGAACTGCGTACATCTTATCCTCCCCAGACCCCACTTTGTGGGAATACACTGGGTTTGTTGTTGTTGTTGTTGTTTTTGTTGATTTTCAAGATAACAAACCCAAGATTGAATTCGTACGAACAAAATCAAGCTCAGATCTGATGCCAAATGATACGAGAGTAATATACGAAGACGAGAAGCAAACACAAACACTAATGAATCGGCAAAATTGAAAATACGAGAAGTAAAAAGATGAAAGGATAGATAGTTGAAAGATAGACACAAGAAGATAACAAAAGGTCAACCAAAGGGTATATCAAACCCAAAGACCTCCCTTATTGATTACCTACGAGCACCTAGATCTTACGCGACCGCAAAGGGGATTGAATCTCCCTTACAACCGATGTTTCTAAACAAGGTTCAATATTGGATTTTCTAAGCACTCAACAACCCCAATGGAGTTTTCATGAATTCATCATCATCATTAAACAAAAACCAACTAATGAAATATCTAAGGCACCTATTTATAGTAGTTTCCTTTGCACAACTAATTTATTACAAAAATAGCCCAAAAATGGCTATTTCAGAAATAACCCACAAGGGATCTTCAAAACATACTCCAAGCTCCAAGCAATTATCCACACGTGGAATTATGGGTTTAGCAGCTTAAAAGGGGTCCTCTAAGTGCATTCTTGAGCTTTTTGCTTGATCATGGCTTAGACCTCTTTGTACTGGCCTCGAATTATGTGATCAAAAGCTTTAAGGAGGTCAGGATCATATCAGGAAAGAACCAGTTGTGGAGCAATCCCAAGTGATAGGTAAAGGTACCAGTACTAATGCTGATGTAACTCATCCTCCATTACCTACACCAGTGATACAAGGCAATTACCAGACCCCTCATTGCAATAGAGTAGGAGATACTCAAGGATGGGAAACTGCGGGGAAAAGCAAGGGAAAGCTTTAATCTGGTCAGGAAGGCAGTAATCGATTATAGGAGAATGAATCAATAGTCCATGCCAACACTTATGCATCTTTACAGGTAGAGCTTAAAAAGCAACCCTCACTCCGTGATAAGGGTAGAGATCATAACTCATCATACTCTTTATGACCTGGCTAGTATGGAGCATCAGGGACATCAATAAAAGGTACAAGTAGAAGAAAATAAAGAAGTACATGCAAAAATAATTATATTACGATGGCTACTTTGATAGAAACTAGAGTAAAAGTGAATAATGCTGCACGAATAGCAGAGATAATTGCGCATGGATGGAACTTGATACATAATTATTCCAAGGCTGACAATGGTAGAATATGGTTAATGTGGGAAAATAGGGTATATAATATCACAATTTTGGAGGAAAGTGCACAATTAATTCACTGCGAAATTCAGGCTAGAAGGACTATGCTTAACTGCTTACTCACAGTAGTATATGGCTTTAACACCATTGAGTATAGGAAAATGTTATGGAATCAGCTGAATTCTCTTAACTACACGAAGTTGTAGTTGCTTGTAAGAGATTTTAATGAAGTACTCAGAAGCCAAGATAGGATGTTTGGAGCACCTGTGACTACGGTAGAAACAAGAGATTTCAAGGATTGTGTACAGAATCTCCACCTCACATAGGTAGCATAGCAAGGGAATTTTTACACTTGGTCTAATAAGCAGAAAGGGGATGATAGAGTTATCAGTAGAATCGACAGGGCACTTGGGAATGGAGATTAGATGTATCAATTTGGTCATGTCAAAACTGACTATAGAGAGCCATTTATCTTGGATCATTCCCCTATGATATTTAGCTTTAATCAGCTCAGTCAGGCTATTAAGGCCCCCTTCAGGTTCTATAATGTGTGGACTAATCATACTTAATTCATGCCTATACTCACCAGTAGCTGGAGAACTAGGAAAGTGAATTGTAATAGGCAAGATATTTGGAGTAAATTGAAGCAACTTGAACCTAAGTTCAGGCAACTCAATAATGAATGCTTCAAAGGTATAGCTGAAAAGATAGACCAAACTTGTCAAAAAATAACTGATATTCAGCATAAATTGACTCAGAATTACTCAGACAAATTAGTTAAAGAGGAGCAAGAAGCTTTGGAAAGGTTGGAGAAATGGTCTTTCATTGAGGAGAGTATCCTCAAACAAAGATCAAGGGTTAGCTGGATTAAATTAGGAGATGCCAATAACAAGTATTTTAGTGCAGTCATGAAAGAGAAAAAATAACAAAAACAAATTATAGAGCTAAAGGCGTTGATTTGGCAAAAAATGACAGAGGCATGGGAGATTCAAGCTGAAATTCTACAATTTTACCGCTCACTTATGGGTACCGTTGCATGTTCTTTACCTGCAGTTAGCAAAGAGATAATGAGCAGAGGACAAGTCCTTACCCATCAGCAGCAACTTGATTTATGCAGATCTATTACAGAAAAGGAAATTTATGAGGGTCTTATTGCAATTGGAGATGATAAGGCTACGGGGATTGATGGATATAATGCTCTATTTTATTAAAAAGCTTGGCCTATAATCAAGGATGAAATGATTGCAGCTATACTGAGTTCTTCAACACATGCAAGTTCTACAAACCAGTTAATTGTACCCTCATTTCCTTACTACCTAAGGTTTCTCATCCTCAGATAGTTAAGGACTATCGACCAATAGCCTACTGCATAGTTTTGTATAAGGTGATTTCCAAGGTGCTCACTGCAAGAATGAAGAATATAATTGCCTAACATTATCAGTGAAGCACAAGCGAGATTTATTCCGGGAAGGAAGATAGTTGATAATATTGTCATGGCACATGAACTTGAGCTAGGCTATTCCAGGAAACATATTTCCCCTAGAAGCATGCTCAAAATAGACTTGCAAAAATCCTATGATTCAGTAGAGTGGGTATTCATAGAATAGATGCTACTAGAATTGCATTTCTCTGTACAATTTAGGAAATGGCTAATGAGTTGTGTCACTTCAGTTAGCTATTCAATTAACATAAATGGGACTTATACAGAGCCTTTTCCAGCTGCTAGAGGATTGAGACAAGGAGACCCTCTATCTCCTTATCTCTTTACCATTGCAATAGAATATCTGAGTAGGTTACTGGATGAACTGATGCACAACAAACATTTCCATTATCACCAAAATGTGCTAGAGCGAAACTAACTCACTTAGTATTTCCAAATGACCTCTCACTGTTTGCTCGAGGAGATAAAGAATCAATCCAGATGTTGTACAATAAATTCATGATCTTTTCCAGAGCTTCAGTCAAGCGAACCTAAGCAAAAGTAATATCTATTTTGGGGGGAGGGGGTCACAAGGTAGGGGAAAGACTGTGTTGCAGAAACTTGGCATCCCTAATGGATGGGGAGTTACCTTTTGGATATCTGGGAGTTCCGCCGGCCACTAAGAAACTGAATATAGTGCAGTGGCAACCACTGATAGAAAAAAATGTAGCAAAAATCACATCTTGGACAGCCACAAAGCTGTCCTATGCAGGAAGGGTTCAACTAGTCAAGACTGTAGTATTTGGAGTGCAATCATACTTGTCACAACTTTTTTTAATCACTGCAAAGGTTCTTAAACTTGTGGAGGATTATTGTAGGAGCTATATTTGGCCGGGGTCAAATGAGATAACAAACGAGCTTTAATAGCTTAGAGCAGGATGTGCTTGCCAAAAGCAGCAAGAGGATTGCATCGGTTTAATCTTAAGATCTGGAACAAGGCAACTATTGCAAAAATGTACTGGGACCTGGAAAATAAACAGGATAGGTTGTGGATTCGATGGTTACATGCTTATTATGTGAAAAACCAAAATTTTGACTTATTTCCTATACCTCAGCATGCAAGCTGGATGGTTAGGAAAATTTTGGAAACTAGAAGTATTGTACAACAGCTTCAAGGTTAATTTATTGGTTCCAGTAGTAAGATAAATTTTATCTACATGCAGAGGCTTGGAGACAACCCTAAAGTACCTTGGAAGCATATGATGTTTAAGAATGAAGCCAGACCAAAAGCTATATTTACACTCTGGGTGCAATTGCATGGGCACCTAAATACTGCGGATAGGTTGGCTAAATGAGGCGTGCAGGTCGATAAGGAATGCCAAATGTGTCATAATACACTAGAAACGAATGATCATTTCTTTCTAGATTGTGTATTTGTCAGATCTGTTAGAGCCAGACTTCTCCAGTGGTTGCAGATCACAGACGTTGAACCTAGTGCACCAACCCTAATACAACAATGGTACTGGAATAGAGCCAATCTAGAAGCTGTTGTACGCGAAACTGGTGAACACGAAAATCATACATGCCATTTGTATCGAGCGGAATAATAGAATTTTTGAGAAGAAACAACGCGAAGTCAACAGTCTAGACAAGGAAATAGCCTGCAGCTGCAGCATTAGAGCTTCTGTGAAGCTGAGTATTGTCTTCCAACTACTTCAATTTTAATAGCTATTGTCCTAACTAGTTAGCTTGTAGAGACGAATTGTATCGGAGATATTTCCTTTCTTTTACATAGTGGACAGCATAGCTGAGATGTAGTGATGTTGTGGTTCTCATTTGCCTTACTTGGTGATTAATACAAGTTAATTAGTTAGCAAAAAAAAAAAAAAAAAAAAAAAAAAATAATAATAATAATAATAATAATAATAATAGTAGTAGTGATGGTAGAAGTAAAAACACCCGTGGGTAGTACTTTTAATTTTTTATTTTAAAAAAAAAATAAATGTAGTATTTTTATTATTATTATTACTATTATTATCATCATTATCTCATTAAATTCTAATATTTATCTCAATTTAAGTATATAGATTATAAGATAAATATACATTATATTTGAAAAAAGTAAGGATAAGAAAGAATAATAACTAATCTTTTTTTAACAAATCAATATGACATTTGAATATGAATGGAATTTGAATTCGAATGCCAGTTCTATCTTCTTAAATTCTCTTATATATACTCCTATATAATTAAATAAAGGATATTAAATATTTGAATTTTGAATTGAAAGATTAAGTATCTAAATTTAAAATATTGAGCTTTTTATTTAAAAATATTATCATTAGCGCGAAATTAGAAACCTAACATTTAAGAGTTTAGGGGATCTTTAAAAAATAGCTACACTTTGCTGAAAAATTCACCTTTCATAGCCATATTTTACATAATTATCATTTATAGCCAATGTATTCAATTTATGCCCTCTGTATTCGATTTTATCAATTGTCTGTATTCATACAAAATATAAATACAGTATCATTTAGCCGTTGTATTCGATTCACAGCCATTGTATTCACTTTTACTCAGTGATCCATATTCATCTAAAACATAAATACACTACATATTTAGTCTCGCAAAAACACTACCATTTTTTTTTTCCTTTTTTTTTTTTAATATTTTTTCTTTTTCGTGTTTTCCTCATTTTTTCTTCTTCTTTTTTATTTTTTTTTACTTTTTTTCTCTCTTCTATCTCTAACTTCTATTTCTCTTTTTTTTTTTTTCCTTTTTTTTGTACTTATTTTCTTTATCATTTTTTTTGTTCTCTTTTATATTTTTTGTATTTTTGAAAAATATGACTACTCGAGCACAAGTCATGGATGAAAACGTAAATACCACAATTGTTATTGTATTTGTAGTCACACCGTCATTTATATTTTTGTATTCATTGATACAACTGTTTTTGTATTTGTGTTTTAAATTCGCTTGTATTTGTATTTTGTAGTTCACATTTATATTTGTATTTTATAGTTTGCACTTATATTTGTATTTGTTAGTTCGCACCATCATTTATATTTTATATAATTCGCACTTGTATTTTAAAGAACTGTTTTGTATTTGTATTTTATAATTAACTGTATATTATATTGGATTATATTTGTATTGTAATTTTATTATGTTTGTATATTTAGATTATATTTGTATTCTATTTTCGTCGATGTCTTTTTATTTTTAAAGAATTATTTTGTATCTGTATTTGTAAGTTGATTGCATATTGTATTTAGCCGTGATTATGTACAATTTATCATTTGTATTTGTATACAAACAAGTAAATGCATTAATTGTATTTTATTGATTCTAAAATATATAAATATGTAATGTTGATACAAATGTACCATTTTGTATTTGTATGTCAAAATTATCATTCGTATTTATAAATAAACAAATATCACTTGATACAAATACAATTACAAACAAATGAAACAAATAATTTTAAAAATACAAATACAATATGTATTTGTATATATTGTATTTGCATAAAAATTTGAATTGTATTTATTTGTATCAATAAATACAACTCGTATCAACAATTACAAACAAGTATTCGTAGAAAGAAAATCAATCATTTCTTTTCAATAATTAAAAATACAAATGATAGTTCACACTTATATTTGTATGTTATAGTTCACATTTGTATTTGTATTTTATAATTCACACTTGTATTTGTATGTTATAGTTCACTTTTGTATTTATATTTTATAGTTCGCACTTGTATTTGTGTTTTGCTAGTTCGCACAAATGAAAAGGAGGGAAAAAAAAAGTAAGAAAAAAAAAAGGAGAAAAAAATGAGAGAAAAAGAAGGAGAAAAAAATACAAAAAAAGGAGAGTAATAGAAAATAGAGAAAAAAAAACAAAAAAAAAGAAGGAGAAAAAAGAGAAAATGGTCAAATACCCCCCAACCTTTACCCCAAATCCCAACTACACACTTATACTTTGCGGGGGTCCTATGACCCCCCTGAACTATTTTAAAGTGGAATATTTACCCCCTTGAACGCTGACATGGCAAGAAAGTGTGTTTCACAACGCTGACATGGCCAAATATTTCTTTATTTTCTTTATTCATTTTTAATTATTATTTTCTTTATTCATTTTCTTTTCTTCTTCTTCTTCTTCTTCCTCTTCCTCTTCCTCCTCCTCCTCCTCCTCCTCCTCCTCCTCCTCTTCTTCTTCTTCTTCTTCTTCTTCTTCTTCTTCTTCTTCTTCTTCTTCTTCTTCTTCTTCTACAAACAACAATGATATCCAAGAACTTCAAATTCATCGAAAAATTTAAAATGGGTATTGTTCATTGTTTCCAACTTCAAGATTGTCGAAAATTTTAAAATCGTTATTGTCCATTATTTACGACTTCAAAGTCGTCATAAATTTTAAAATGGGTATTGTCCATTGTTTTCGACTTGAAGGCCGTTGAAACTTTTAAAATTCTCTATTGTTTTCGACTTTAAGGTTATTGAAAATTTTAAATTCGGTATTGTTCATTGTTTCCGGCTTCAAGTTCGTCAAAAAATTTAAAATTGATATTCTTCGTTGTTTCCGAATAAGATCGTCGGAAATTTAAAAATTGATATTTTTCATTGTTTCCCACTTCAAGGTTATCGAAAAATTTAAATTTGATGTTATTTATTATTTCCGACTTCAAGATCATCGAAAATTTCAAAATCGATAATGTCCATTATTTCCGACTTCAAGGTCATCGTAAATTTTAAAATGGGTATTGTCCATTATTTTCGACTTCAAGGTCGTCGAAAATTTCAAAATTTTGTATTGTTTCCGACTATAAGGTCATCAAAAATTTTAAATTCGGTATTGTTCATTGTTTCCGGCTTCAAGGTCGTTGAAAATTTTGAAATTGGTATTATTCGTTGTTTTCGAATTTAAGATCATCGGGAATTTAATAATTGATATGGTCATTGTTTCCCATTTTAAGGACATTTTCAAATTCGATGTTGTTTATTATTTTCGACTTCATCACACAGTTCATAACCAAAGAATCGACAAAAACCAACATGAATAATTATTCACAGACAGTAAAGATCAAACAACACACAAACATTCAATCTCAACATCGCACTTCACTCCTTATTTTTCCATTAACAAAAAACATACAACTGACCAGATACATACACAAATTTACACACACATAAGGGACGAAAAACACACATAAACACACTTCACTGGAATTGAAAAACAACAACCCATACACACGCACCACACACACACACTCAAATGAGGGAGAGAACAAGCAAATCGTGAGAATGAGAGGTAAAAGGGAGACCCACATTGATCGGAACTCACACATACTCTTGCCGGAGAATACCCACCACCGGAAAAGCTAAGGGAGACCCACCAATACACACACACACCACCGCTACAGTTGTTGGATAAAAAAAATGAATGGTAGAAATCTTTAAACTATTTCTCAAAATATTCTTTGATTTGGGGAAAATGATAAAAATAGAAAGG